>CM046835.1:4511990-4516990 GCA_025618425.1 Heliocidaris tuberculata | reverse complement strand
TACTCCAGACTAGCTTTTACGGGTGAATAGGCTTCAGTAGCTTTTGTGTGTATTAGCGGGCCTTTTTCCAGTCTAGATCATTCATACATGAGAGGAAAATAATTATTTAAAATTTCACTTACAATTCTGAATCCCCAAATTTGTGGCATAGTAAGAGTTGAAGAGTCCCTGAATCAGGTAATCTAGCAAATTTAAGAAAATTAAATCTTGCTTATTTAGAGCAATTTTGTTATCTGTTTTTGACTGCTGCAACAGTGAATGTTGGACACAGTCCCACATAGGCAAGGGCCTATGAGTGGCATGGCCATGCATGGCGCGGGAGCTGTGGGGTTGCTGTGGGATGACTGTCCAAAATCACGGATACTGCATGGGCAGCGAGCGGCCACCTTGCGATAGCTGTGCGATGGCCGTGCGAATGTCCCACGAGTCTACAATCTAGTTTCGGTTTTTATTTGCCCCCATTTTCACCGAAAAATTGTGTGTTTGCTGCATGATCAGCGCGAGGCCACTCACGGGACCATCACTACACTGTATATGGGGCTGTGTCACTTTCGGCCTGTCACGACCTCCAAGTTGAAGAGGTAAAAACACCAATATAATCCGCAAAATTTTGAGAAAATACTTTCTTCTACATTTTAGAATGATAGAATATCTAATTTTATGCCAGATCCTTCGAACGAGTGGTTTCCTCAACGATATCAACCACAATATACATGTACATGTATGTAGCCATTCTCTTATAATGGTGAGTGAGCTAGACATGCATGTGGAACATCGTAGCAAGCAATGTGCCCTAGCTCTGCTCTCGTAGACAGGGCTGATTCTACTGTGCAGTGCACTGCTGTTGGCCTGCATTGAGTAGGGTAATTTTCACTCCTACATGTAGAGTCGGTGCTCACATAATGTGTGAGGTTATTTATAAATGATTTCTCACCAATATATAGATCTATATGGGCAATAGGCGATAGGCAATCGGTGTTCCCGTACTCATACAGATGTATGTGAGTCCAAAAAAGCACTCTTGCCGGCCTAAAACATCCTCTCAATCCCATACAAACTCTGAATGTTTTCAAGTATCCCAAAAGTGTTTTATGATGAGGGTCAGCACATTCAGGGGGCACATCATGGGGGGGGGGGGGGGGGGGGGGGGGGGGGGGGGCAGCGGGATGGTACCGATCTTACAAAATAGATGAAATGAAAATTAACAAGGCCATTAATTAGGGGGAGGGTATGGGAGGGAGTTTTATCATTGTCTTTGCTCATTCTTCTTCCCTCTCTCACTTTCCTCTTTTTTGTGTGTCTTTTCTGTCTTATTCCCCCTTGTTTAACCAATTGATTGAGGGGATAGCATGTGCCCTGTAGCTATTCAACTGTGTGTTGTTGTTTTTTTTTTAGAAACATACCATTGATCTATGATGTATTCTGACAAGATAAACTTCACATACACTGCTCTCATACTCAATAATTGTCATCTCTGTTGTTCATTTTTGCAATTTAAGGTATGTGTGTATTGATATTATCCAAAATTTATCAAGACCTTCTCATTTCATTTGGGATGAAAGATGGATAGATGAAGAAATAAAATGGAAAAGCTACATGGAAGTCTGTCCAGCTTACCATATACTCATTCTTTCTCATGATGGGTGACATCACTTGCCTTATCATTAATAAACAGGCCTGCCAATAGCAACACTAACCCTAACCCTATCTTTAATCAAATAAAACATTCTGCAAGTGTCACCAGAGCAAAGGTCAAAGCAAAATCAGTATCAGAAATTTTCAAATGACTTCCTACAACAGGCAACCATGCCTTCAAACTGCAGCTACCTTGCCCCCACCGTCGCTTAATGACTTTCCAACGCAAATCAGTGACAAGCTGGAAATACCACCATGGTGTAGAGAAGATCAAGTCTACCATTTTGTTGCGATTTGCAATCTCATCCGATCAGTTAGGAGTGTGCAAGTTGCATTATAAGATTTCAAACCAAATCCAGGCCTATATAGTAAAACATTGTCAAAGCATACTTGCAATCACAGGACAGATAAAAAAACATCCTGAAAATTTCAGATGATCAAGGTAGTAGTGATCTGGGCCCCTTCTTATAAAGAGTTGCGATTGATTTGAATCGATCGCAACTTGAAATCAATCGCAACTCCTATCTCTTAAGTACAAAGTTTTAATTTGTGATCGATTCGAATCAATCGCAACTCTTTATAAGACGTGGCCCTGATCTACTACTAGTACCGGTACTGCCAGGTCTATAGTTTGTAAAAGTCAATTTGTATTCTTCTTCTTCTTATATTGATTTCCTCCGCTTGGCGAAGAACTGTGCTTGCATGAGCACAGGAGATCACAAATCCATAGCACTGTCAGAGTTTATTTATTTTTGTTGGGTTTTTTTTTGTACGAGTTCATTTTCTTCACCTTTACCCAAGATTGCTGTCGTCTCAGCAGTCGGGCTTCCAGTTCTGGCTCTTCTTGACTATTCTCATTGCTGGCTCGGGGTCATCCTTTCTTTTCCTTTTCTTGTATATTATTCCGTGTGTCTCTGGCTCTCTTACTGTGCTCTCAGTAGCTTGCTCTACATGTATGGGGAGCTGAATCATTGGTTTGCCCATACATGTACCCGGTCAAGTCTGGTCTTGAATGTGTTCACCGAGGGAGCAGTGACCACTTCCTCGGGCAGTGAATTCCACTCATTAATTATTCATTGGCTGAAGGCTTCCTGTCTTTCCTTGGCCTTGCATCTGTTTTTGGTGAGTTTTAGGCTATGACCCCTTGTACTGGAAGTAGAGTATTCAAAGAAGGCATTACTCAGGATTCTGTCGAGACCATGAATGATCTTGTATACTTGGATCATGTCACCTCTACGTCTTTGTGCATTTTGGTGCATTATTTCTGCAACTGAGATGTTGACAGCAACCATCAATAACACAACCCCAAATATAAAAAGGTCTTTTAAAGGGAAGTCTAGCCTTAGTATCAAGTTGTTCCAAAGGAAAAGGGGAATAAATCAAGAAAAGCAGATTTTTGTTTCTCCTTTTTAAATCAGTCAAGTTATAAGAAAGCCATGATTTTGTTATAAAGTTGCAATCATTAGACACTCATGATTTTCAAATTGACAAATAAATAATAGCACCTTAATGTGATGCAGGACAACGCTCCTACTTGTTCCAACATTCAGTAAGGTTGAAATGTCATTTTCCGACTTTATGACCTGATATGACTTTTTTTGGAGAACCTACATGTAGAAGAAACATGCTATCTCGAAAAATTTTTTAGTACAGTTCCAAGGGAAAAAAACGTGCTTCGTAGAAAATTGGAAATCAATAGTCATAATATTTGTGTAGAACAAATGTCTCCAAGTACATCATGGTAGGATGATGAAATTTTTTATTCATTCATTTAAAACATATTTATTACAGTCTTCTTTATACAGTGTGGCACTTTCAATGAAGAATATTGCTCTTCCAAGAGGCCTGTCTGTACAATTAAAAACATATTAAAACATTTAAAATGTATGCAAAGTAGAATCTAAAAGGAAAAAAACAATAAGGAACTAAGGTGTAGAATAAAAATCAAGAAAACTGTTGAAACATACTTGCATACACAAGAAAAACAATACAAGTTAAATGAACAAAGATGAGGGAAAGTGGCTTCTCAAAGGGCATTTAAAATACGTACCGGTAAGTGTTGGCATTGCCTCTTAAAAGGACAGCTCCTGTGTGGACGGTATGGTAGTGATGACCACTTTTTAAACTACTTGTATTTCTTTTTTCAAATGATTTTGTTCGAACTTTCACCAATCTGTTTCTCTGATTTTTCTTGATTTATCCGGATTAACTTGTTAGAAAATTAGATTGCCCTTTAAATTCAACAACATCATTCTTTACAATATGCATGCCATGTGCAGAAGCATGCAATTGTTTAGGGTAAATACACCAACTGTACATGTACTTTTTCTTTCTGTTTTACTCTAAACAGGCATGAAATGCATAATGAAAAGCTTATTTTTATCATTCAAAGCTTACTCTTTACAAAGTAATGAGAGTCTAGTGAAAGTCATTACTCAGGTCAAAATCCAACAGCAAAAATGATTGCTGTTTTGTATAAAATTTATGAAAAAAAATTATAGTAGTAAACTCTTAGCATAGTGCACAAATTTTTCACCTGATAGCTACATGTATGTAGTGTATATAGTTATATACATGTACATGTACTTGTGGTGAATATTAATTGGAAGTGTGATATAATATCAACCTTAGACATCATTATTCATATTCTGTTATGATATATTTTTCTTTAAAAATTTACTCTCTCTCTCTCTTTGTACAAAAAGTACACAAGCTAATAAGGTGAGAGCCTCTTTTCCAAAAATTGTTAAATTCCTTATGTAATGTTTTTACAAATAGAGCTATATAGATGTAGAAATACCGGCCTGAAAACAATCAGATAGCAGACATTCTGTGATATGTGTACAGGCCCAAAATAGCTAGGACTTTTCAGAGGTTTAATTGAGGTACACCTTGTTTAGGGGGTCTGTTCGAGGGGGTTAAACTTATTTAGGGGGAAAATTTCTCGAGAAAAAGTGAAAAACCTCAAAAAAGGGTGTGATTTTGACCAATGGATAAAACTTGTTTAGGGGGGTTTCGGAAAACCTGTGGTCACGTGTGTGTACAGCAATATATTTGACTGCCCCCTCCCCCGGGAAATATGTTGTCCTCATTGTGAATGCTTTTTCAAAAGCTATATTTCAGAATGGCAGTAATCCCTAGATTTGTTCTACATTAAGTACATGTAGGCAATACTTTTTTGAAAAAGTTGAAGATGGATATGTAGGAGTTGCATAGAATGTCACCTAGGGGTGAACTCCTTAATCTCATGTGGAGCATTCTGAAACACTCACACTGGAAGAATGGATGTCCTGCCCCCTTCTTTGACAACGTAATTATTAGATTTTTTGGGTTATTTTAAAGAAAATGTACCTACAGGTAGCTTG
>CM046835.1:4039264-4511490 GCA_025618425.1 Heliocidaris tuberculata | reverse complement strand
ATCATCATCATTGTGTCCATCTGTGCCAACGCCTTGGCGACCTCCCTCCACCATCCTTCGAGTTCGTCTCCTGCGTGAGAACCTCCACAACCATCTCATTGTCAATCTCAACGTGGTCAGCATGTTCATAACGGTCTTCAGCATGCCTTTTGACCTTGGTGTCCATCTTCGATGATGGCAGATTGTTGGAGAAAAATATAAGCCTCTGTATGGTAGGTCATGGGAAAGCTATTATGAGTTCTTTGTGTATAAGTAAGAGAGTCGTAGTCGAATTAATGATTTGAACACTAGACGATGCTCCGACATAATGCTCCTCCGACAAGAGCTCAGGCATGTCAGGGCTTAATTTCGTCAAAGATTTAGGGTAGGGTTTTATGTTAGGGTAAGGGTTAGGGTTAGGTATAGTGTTTGGTCCAGGTTTAAATGTTAGTATTCGGTTAGTATACAAAATTGACGCGAGCAATTGTCGCCGGAACATGTGTCGTATAACCAACTGAGGACGAGCAGGTCGTGTGTTCGAGCCTCAGCTCCAAACTTATGTCCTTAGGCATGGCATTATATATGCCACCAGTGGCGAATTTAGGGAGGCAATCCCGGCCGGTGCCCCCCCCCTTTTGAACGAAAACTATGCATTGTGCCCCCCCCCCCATTTAGAACGGAAAACCTTTTTTTGCTTGCTTGCTTGTCAGAGAATTATGGAGGGAAACTGGACCCCATAACCTCTCCCTCCCACTGAGCGACTTTTGGAGGGCTGATGATTTTTTTTTGTCGCCACCCCCCCCCCCCCCCCCCCCGAGTGACTTTTGGAGGGCTGGCGAGACAACAAAAAAAAAAAAAATAAATAAAAAAAATACGGATCTCCCTCCAAGCAGTTTCCCAAAGTTGACAATCCTGCATTTGTGTACCCCCTGATACAAAATCTTGGATCCGCCCCTGTATGTCTCTCTCGACCAAGGTATCGTAAGTGGGTATCTTAAAGTAGTAATCGTTTCCAAAGCAGTTTAGAAGCGCATGGAAACATAATGTGATATGGGGAGAACGAAATATTATTATTTTATAAATTCCTGTGACAAAATATCGGCAAAATTAGACTTACCATGTTTTTAAACACATTAAATTGTCTATGTCTGTGGTTTTATGAACACATAATATGCGTCCCAGAAAAAGTAAACAGTTGGAAAATTTCTTCCCAAATAAGTGTTTCAAAATATTTTAAGGAAATCTTTATACCAGTGGATAGCTTAGGGTATCTTCTATCAAATGACACCAAAATATCTCACAATATTTTACGCTTGAGTGAGGAAAGGCCAATAATGAGAAAGGGTGCAAAATCCAGTCTTGACAAGAATTGACATTGGCTCTGACTGTATCAGCCGAGCTGAGAGCCATGTAAATGCTTAGAAATTTCCATATTATGATCAATTAAAGACAATAATTTATGAAAATAATAACAGGCTATATTCTCTGTACATCCTTACACATCCCATCAATATTTTATGCTTGAGTTAGTAATTAACTACTTTGCTGGATGTTTCAATATGTTACTTTTGGTGAGTCTTTTAATTTCATCTGGCTTGCTTACTCAACCATAAAGTTTTGATGGGATATATCAGGAAATACATTGAACAAAGTTTGTTCTTTCATAAATAGTATTTCAATGATCAGAATATAAAATTTCGAAGTCTTTTCATGACTATCAACTTGGCTCATACCAGCCAGAACAACAACAAACATTTGTCAAGAATGGATTTTGCATCATTTCACAAAAGTGGCTCTTGCTCACTCAAGCATAAAATATTGTGAGATATTTTAATGTCATTTGATAGAAGAGATCATAAGCTAACCACAGGTATGAAATTTTCCTGAAAATATTTTGAAATACTTAATTGGGGAGACTTTTTCCAACTGTCAATTTCAAACGGTTTTCAACTTTGTTGATAACATCCAGAACAAATACCAATTCTTGTCAAGTCTGAATTTTGCACCCTTTCACATAAGTGGTTTGAGATCACTCAGGCGTAATAACTAGTCAGATTGTTTTGTGTTATTGTATAGGAGGGACCCTCAGCTATCTACAAGAATTAAAATATATTGAAAATATTCAGAAATATTTATTTGGGGAGACTTTTCCCAACAGTTTACTTTTTTATGACGCACTGTACAGTGCTGATACATGGGCCCTCCTGCATAAAAAGTTGCGATTAAACGCAACTTTAAAAAAAATCAACGCAAGTCCCAAATACGCGACCCTGATTGGTTGAAAATCAAGTTGCGTTTAATCGCAACTTTTTATGCAAGAGGGCCCTGACACGATATTTTCCACTTTTTGTTTTTACAGTTTAATGGGTTCTCATCCATCGCCTTTCCTGTCGCCAGCTCATTTACAGTTCTATGGATAGCCATTGACAGGTAATAACTTACACCTAGGCTAGCATGTACAGAAATCATTTGTGTTTATAATGAACCCAAAACACCTGCATGAATTCTCGAAAAAAAAACAAACAGAGTCACAAATACAATGATTGCAATATGGAGCAGGCCTAGCATAGCAATTTTGAATGCTAAGTCTTTGATATTCATCTAATTCACACCAGATGGTACTATGAGGTCATGTTGGTAAGTCTCAAATATAACTGAATGTCTCCAGGGAAATTTCATTCCCTTTAACACAGAATTTCAATATCTGTAAATGAAAAGCCCCATGCCCTTATGGTTACCTCCATCAATACAATACAATACAAACTTATAAAACGCAAAAACTATGTGAATAATATTCTTCCGCGATGTAAGGGCTCCTGATGTGCTTAAAACTACTCCATGACTTAAAACATCAAATCAAAATAACAAAGAAATTAGTTGTCTTCTATTATATGTCATTTTTTTTCCTTCTAAGCAGTGTTAAAATCAATGATAATTCAAACTTTCAAAGCGTAAGCTGTGCTCGACTAAATTGATTGGAATAACCTTTTTAACATAAAATATTTGTTCCTTTTACTTTGATATTAGATACCTAACTGTCGTTTGGTCGAAGCGCTTTCCGCCGTCAAGTCTCCGAACGATCTTCATGATTGTCTCTACATGGGTTGTTTCCTGCGTAGTCGCCATCTTGCCGCTCTTCAATGTCCTGTCTCAATACTTCTACATGCATGACACCCATCATTGCTCACCGGTCTGGGACATGTGTGAGTTCTACTTTGTGGTCTTTTTCGCCGTGTACGGGCTCAGCATTCCTATCATGGTCATATCCTACGTTTTTGTCGTCTACCATCTCTGCAAGAAGGGACGCAAGATGCAGTCTCATCAGTCCTTCCGGTCGAAGTCGCGCTTCTCTAGGTCTGAGCGGTCGGTAAGGAGATCAAAGAGGATAAGAGCGGAGAGAACGACGAAAGAGCAAGGTTCATCCCTCGTGGCTGATTCGAATCACAATAGCAACGGAGTTGGACCTAAGAAAGAGAAAGCACACCACGACTCCGGCTATGTGTCTCCTCCTAAGAACTCACTTGGTGGGAACGACAGTCCATCTGAAAGTGCTGCGGTTCTGAAGGATGCAATTGACGTTCTTAATCTTGAAAACCTGAATAAGAACAACTCTGCAAGTACTGACGAGGGTACAGATGAATCAAGGTTGTCGGTTTGTGTTCGCCAAGGATCTGTGAGAGAGATGATCAAACGGCTAGAGAAAAACAACAACAAAAAGAAATTAAAATACGATTCGTTACCTAAGCTGAGAAGCGAAACGAGCGCAGTTTCTAACGATCTCCGAAAGGCTGCTTCCGCTAATGATGTACTCGATTATGACACGCCTTTGAACGACATCTACGAGTCCAAAGACGCATGTGGCAGTCCACACCAAATCAAGAACGAGATTGGTCAAGAAGACGTGTTAGACCAATTAGACTCTGGGGAGATCCACGACCTCTTTCCTTCAGAAAGCTTCGCGAGCTCAAATGTGACTTCACCACCTGTATACCATTGCTACGATGAGGACGACACAGCAGTAGGGTTTGTAACTGATGGAGATACCGAAGCTGATACAGAAAGTACACTGCTCTCAAAGCAGGATGAAGAATTTAATTATCACATAGTGCCGAATATCGTGATCATTGTCGAAGATGTATCAGGAGGAGAGTCCGAACCAGAGTCTAATGATGACGAAAGTACTGATGCTCCCAACTCCTCAGCCTACAGTTCTAAAAAGGACGAAAGTCGGTCCACCTTACTGACAGCCACTGTTGATCAAGGTCTCCTAGACGTACCCGATAAATCCATCATAGATGGCGACGAACTCGAAACATCGTCACGTGATGATAGGCATGATGACGATGCATCAGTTGCAACAGTCGGTGCAGGACAAGTTTTACAATTTTCTCGCTCCATCGAGCGCCTCACCGACAAGGAGAATACATCACTTGGCGAATTTCAACTGAAGCGAAAGGGATCAATCGGGAGCTTATCCTCCATGAGACAGATGTCAGGGAGTGGGGCAGACACGTCGAAACTCAAGAGGGGAAGCACAAGAAGACCCAATATGAGACCTACATTAACTGCTGATAAACAAGTCGCACTCATGGGTGAGTATCTGTCTTCCTTCCACTTTGTTCGTTCTTGAAATCGATTTACGTTTGGTCCAGCTGTTGACCTACGATAAAAGAAATTTGAATTATTGTTTTTTCTCCACACCATATTAACCCTTCTAATTTATAGTACAACAGTGTAAACACATACTTCAATTCTCATTCTTCATTTACATCTGACATTACACACGCTTCAAGTTCCAGACTGATATTTCGATAATAAAAGAAAACCACATGGCGATTAGAATTCACAATATCTTTTATTTTTCTAAATCGAAACCTTCTGGAGTTGCGGAGGTAATAAAACTTTTTATTAAAAACCATACTATCGAGAGCGGTATATGCTTATATCCTTGCAGAAAGAAGTATCAATGGGTTGTGATAAGTTATTATGTTTAATTATCAATGATAATGGGATGAATTTGTTATCATGGGGGCACTTTGTAAAATTTCCCGCACCCAGGAATAGACAATACAATCTATTAAAACGTCCTTGCAATTTGCTTTGTCGCGATTTAAATATCCACAGAGGCTTCTCTCTCTCTCTTTCCTTACGATAAACCAAATCAATAGCCCAATAGTAGCTAAGAAAAGGAAACGCAGTCTTTATAGAGATAGTACACACATTCATTTTGATTTTTCTTTCTTCATCTGTTTCTCTTGTTCATGAAATGATATTGAAAAAAACCCCACAAAACACTGCAAAAAGCTATCGCAACGCATCACAAGAAACAGAAGAACAAGAGCTATATTACAACTTTTTCCATCCGTAACATCCAAAAGACAGTTAATATGTTGAAATCACCACATTTCGAAACACGGAAAAAAACGATCCATTGTAACATTATCACTTTGAGGAAGCAGCGGTCATCAATAAGGCTGGTATATTTTTATTACAATATCAGGGTTAAAAGGTGTGAGTGGATGACGAATCTGTTTACCTGAAATACGAGAAGTTGTTTTCCTTTGAAAGTAGCAAATCCGTTTTGTAAAGTTAATCGGTCATTAATTCAAATATACGGTCGGTTCAGAAAGCAGCGATGATTCTATACCTTTACTTTAACCAAGGAGTTTTATCACAGATAACTCCTTGCTTTAACCAATCCAGAACCCGAAAAGCTTTTCATTTGTTATTGGGATTTTTGCCCCATGTTTCAAAGATGAGTTACTAGTAATCTAAAGGGACATCCATTGCAAACCATATGAAAGGTCAATAGAACAAGCGACAATTGACAAACGTATTCCAAATCCGATGCTGTCTGAATGATAACATGTCAACAATTTTCTCATAAATCTGAACAGGAGATTAAACGCCTTTTGGATGCGCGCATAAAGAGCGTGTAAACCTATGGTTGATGGTACATCGCGTGTTTAGGGATTAGTTTCAACTTAACTTTCTTAGAGTGCACTGCAATAAGGGCGTATGACCTATGGAGAGTAATTAACCTTGCACTGTACTATGGGGGTAGTTTTTGAAATAGATAGTCTTACATGTACGTCCACGCTTTCGTCAAGTGTTAAGCAATACCAAAACAAAGCCATACACCTTTGAAGAGTTATCAGGAAATGGTATTGACAGTATCGTTTACCATGTTTACATCATTATATAGGTTCGATCCGGCGTTTACCCATTCCCTTTTGAAGCCCCCATCCAAACCCCCTCACCCCAAAAGAAAAACAAACCCCAACTAATTACAGTATATCACTTGAACCCACATTCCACCTCCTGCGAATGGGATTCTGCACTTCATAAAATCAACTTTTGGTACGCCTCTAATATTGTCGACTGTTCATGATACTCTCTTCGATGATTCAATTATCACTTGCTAATTTTCAGTATTGTGTATTTTTGAAGTTCATGTATTTAATACCAAGATCAATGAAGCATGAAAATAACCCCAAATGATACTATTTATTGCAATCTTGTATATTACTTCAAAAGTAAAACAGCTTTATATGATTGTTTTCTTCTTTATTTCAAAGTTCTTTTAGTGAAACTATCATATTATTATTAAAACGCTATAACTGTTTATTTCACATTCCAAATCTATATTTCATGGAACTGCATGTATATGAATATCTAAATAATGGTTGATGCAAAAATTAATAAATCTAAATAAAAATTCATTTGATTAAATCATGTACAGGTGGACTACTCGTACTGACCGCTGTAATTTGCTGGACCCCCTACTTTATCATCCACTCATGCTTCTTCCCCATGAACATCGCCCCACACTGGAGCAGCATACTGACCATGTGGTTAGGCTACTTGAACGCCATGTTGAATCCTCTTATATACTCATTCACCAATCGACGTATCCGATCCATGGTTAATACGTTCTGTGGCAAGCGATGCAGACGGATTAGAGCGTTAATATGTAGAAAGAGAACAGAATCATTTACGATGACGCCTCATTAGCCCTATCATTGTGAAATACTGTCCACTTTGTACATGACATTTCTATCTATGGTACTCACAGGTATATTCAAGAGGATTAATTTTTTTGTTCTTCAGAATTCTGTGTTTCACTATTTTCAAACATGATTCATGTAATGTCCATAATTATTCCAAACCACAGTTCATTTTGCTTACATCCATGATCAAGCATTACAGGCATGAAGTTGATGAGTTGATGTGTTGTAATTTGGGGAATGTGATTCTACCAAGAATATTTCGGAAAGAGGCAGCAATCTCTTCATATCTTGTAAACATGGTTTGAATATAAAGTTATTTTATAATTTTTTTTATGCCTCCGCCCACCGAAAGGTGGTGCCGGAGGCATTATGTTTTCGGGTTGTCCGTCCGTCCGTCCGTCCGTCCCGCTTTCTTGTTCTAGCGATAACTCAAGAACCACTTGAGTTATGAACTTCAAACTTGGTGCTAGTATGTATCACCATAAGAAGACGATCTGATTAGATTTTGGGGTACGTAGTTCAAAGGTCAAGGTCACAGAGGCCAATTTTTCTGAAGGCGATAACTCAAGAACCATTGGAGGTATGAACTGCATACTTAGTGCTAGTATGTATTACCATAGGAAGATGATCTGAGTAGATTTTGGGGTATGTAGGTCAAAGGTTAAGGTCACAGAGGCCAATTTCTGAAATTTCAGGTGTTAGCCTCATTCTCGCGATAACTCAAGAACCATTTGAGGTATAAACTTCAAACTTGGTGCTAGTATGTATCACCATAGGAAGAGGATCTGATTAGATTTTGGGGTATGTAGATCAAAGGTCAAAGGTCACAGGTCAATTTCTGAAATTTCAGGTGTTAGCCTTGTTAACGCAATATCTCAAGAACCATTTGAGGTATGAACTTCAAATTTGGTACTAGTATGTATGACCATAGAAAGACGATCTGGTTAGATTTTGGGATACGTATGTCAAAGGTCAAAGGTCATAGAGGTCAAATCTGAAATTGTAGGTTTTAGCCTTAACGTGATATCTCAAGAACCATTTGATCTATTAACTTCAAACTTGGAACTAGTATGCATCACCATAATGAGACGAACTGATTAGATTTTTGTTCATGTAGGTCAAAGGTGACAGGTCATAGAGGTCATTATACAGGTGTATGTGAAATTAATGGGTTTTTTTTTTTACCTTTGTTATCACCATATCTCAATTATTTTGTATTCATGACTAGGAGGAGATAAAGTGATCAGAATTTTGGGTTATAAGGTGTAAGGTCAAATGTCAAAGAGGTCTGGTTATCACAAGATTTCAAGAACAGTTTGAGCCATCAACGGATTTTAGGCGAAGGCATATAGGAGACGCAGTCGCATTCATCTTGTTTTTCAATGCATGATGGTATGTCTATGTTGATATTATCATTTAATATTTGTAATAATAAATAGACTGTTTCCCATAAAGATTACATTTTTTTATAGCATATTTATTGAAATAGGAAGACATGGCTTTTCTTTTTACGGGAAAACGAGGGAGAATTAAATTGCAGATTCATTAAGAGATAAAGTTGTTTCCAGATCCTATCGCTTTTCTCTTTATTGTGATGAGCACAAATGCCCTATCATTAATAGTACCCATTGAAAGTTTTACCAAATTATGTACTTTCAATATGAGATCAATAAGGAACAAGACAGCCGACTTTTCAGACTTTGTCATTGAAAAGGACTTGGATATTGTAGTAGTGACTGAAACCTGGCTCAAAGATGGAGACGATGTTGTTGTTGGAAAGATTACTCCTGCAGGATATAATTTTGAACACAGGTCACGTCAAGTGAAGCCTGGAAGAGGGGTTGGACTCTTATACAAATCTTCACTTTCAGTAACTACCAGTCATGTAACTCCGTTTAGATCCTTTGAATCGCTTCATGTTAGAATTTCTGGAAACTCTCGCTCAATCAGCTTAGTCGTAGTATACAGACCTGAATCTGATGATTACGGGCGTCATCTACCCTTCAATCTGTTCTTAGAGGAGTTTAGTGAGATGTTGGACAGTTATCTTCTTCAGCCATCAGAGATCATACTCACCGGTGATTACAATATATGGGTTGACGTCCACGACGATCCAAAGACCAGACGGTTTCTTAACCTGTTATCAACATATGGGATGAAACAGCATGTCTGTGAGCCGACTCACGACCATGGACATACACTTGACTTATTGATCACACGTGAAAATGAAAATGTTATATCAAATGTAACAGTACAACCTGGTCTATCTGATCATTTTGCAATTCTGTGTAACATTATGTTAGAAAAACCTAAGCCCATTCGACAGAGTTTTTCAACTCGCAATTTGAAATCTCTAGATAGGCATAGGTTTTGTGAAGGTCTCCATGCAGCTTTGTCTGTTCCTGATTTAGAGTATGATGTAAAATCTATGTGTATTCATTATGATAATTCTCTAATTGCCCTGTTAGATAAATTAGTCCCAAAGAAAACGAGAACTGTAGTTGTCAAACCGACGTGTCCTTGGATGACGGAAGATATCCGAGAGGCAAAGTGCTTGAGGCGGAGATTGGAACGGCGTTGGAGATCCACAAAAGCTGAATCTGATCGTTCTGTGTTCACTGAACAGAGACGGTTAGTATCTCATCTCATTGACCAGGCACAAAAGCGTTATTACTCTTCGGCAGTAGCAGACTGCACTGGCGATCAAAAGAAGTTGTTTCGGGTTATTAATAAACTCTTGAATAGGAAAAAGGAACAAATTCTTCCAAGTAATATGTCTGATCAGGACTTAGCGGATCGTTTTGCCGACTTCTTTTTCAAGAAAGTTAGCAATATTCGTCAAAGTCTTGACACTTGTAATGTCACAGATGATCACTCACTGTCTGACAGCTCCATTCAAGTTATGTCTGAATTTGTACCAGCCACAACTAGTGAGGTACGAAGAATTATCATGAACTCTCCACCTTCTACATGCGAACTTGATCCTATTCCAACCAGTCTTATCAAGGATTTTGCTGATGATTTTACTCCATACATTACCACGATCGTAAATTCATCTCTTCGTTCTGGCATTTTCCCTGAATGTCTACAGCACGCACTCATTAAACCTCACTTAAAGAAGTTGAGCCTTGATAAACATGAGCTAAAGAACTATCGTCCAGTGGCAAATTTAAAGTATCTTGAAAAAGTAATTGAACGTATAGTATCTACCCGTCTTCAGTCCTGCTTAATTGAACAAAATCTTCAAAATCCTTACCAATCAGCTTACAAGGAAAAGCACAGTGTGGAAACGGCACTTCTAAAAGTACAGAAGGACATCTTAATCGAAATGGACAAAGGAAGACTTACCGGATTGGTTTTGTTAGACCTTAGTTGTGCCTTCGATACTGTTGATCACCGTATTTTGATTGACAGATTGAAACAGGTTGGCATTGACGGAACGTCCCTTCAATGGTTTCGTTCTTACCTTTCTAATAGATCGCAGTCAGTCCACCTTCGTGACACAACATCATCGGCTGTTAACCTCGAATTTTCTGTCCCCCAAGGATCCGTTTTAGGTCCTTACCTGTTTAATGTATATACTTTGCCACTTCATAATGTAATCATGAAACATAATATTAGTTATCATATGTACGCTGACGATATACAATTATATTTTTCATGTTTTCCCATTCAGGAACAAGTAGATAAATGCATTAAAGATCTTGAAGATTGTATTCGAGATGTACGGAAGTGGATGAATGATTGTTATCTAAAACTCAATGATGATAAAACAGAATTTCTGATGTTAGGCTCTAGGCAACAACTTGTAAAGATTAACATTACCCATATATGTGTTGGCTCTGTTCATATTGCTCCTACTGAGAAGGCAAGAAATCTTGGTGTTATTTTTGATAAGGAAATGTCCCTCGATTCACATATCTCTAACTCTGTGAAATTAGCTAACTACAACCTTCGCAACCTACGCACTATAGGGAATTTTCTTACCCCAAAACAACCCAACAACTAATCCGTGCTTTTGTAACGTCTTACCTGGATAACTCCAACTCTCTACTTTATGGTCTTCCAAAATACCAAATCCAAAGACTACAAAAAGTTCAAAATGCAGCTGCCCGTCTTGTGACCAAATCCACACGTTCAGTCCATACTACCCCAATACTTAAGAACCTCCACTGGCTCCCTATACATGCTATAGAACAACGCATCAAATATAAAATGTTACTACTTACCTACCGTTCGCTTCATAATCTTGCCCCTTCATATATTTCCTCTCTCCTTCATCCCTCTTCAACTACTCGTACAGGTCTCCGTTCCTCTGCCACCATAAAGTTCAAAGAATTACGAACAAAGAGGAGCTGGGGTGACAGAGCATTTACTGCTGCTGCACCCCGGCTTTGGAACTCCCTACCCCACTCAATTAAAATGTCACCCACTCAAAAATTGTTTCAAAATCACTTGAAAACATATCTCATGTCAGATTATTTTAGTTAATTTCTATAATATATTTCACAGTGTTGCCTATTCATTAAATTCTCTATCTTATGTAATTTTCTTATATTTCTTGTATAATTATTATGTATGTTTGTTAGGCGCCTTGAGCATCCCTTGGGATGGATATGTGCGCATTATAAATGATGTTATTATTATTATTATTATTACTGTTAACAATTTTCAATCAGTGTACGGTTTGCTTGTGGGCCCTTTCCATCAAAAACAAATCTATAAAGGCTATATGAATTATACTTTAGTATCGGTTCACTTCTACATTTCCGTCTCTGATTTCAAGTGAGTGTTAGTTATTGTACTATATTCTTGGATTTAAGGAGGAAGAAATCTATTGATGTGGTATGTTTTATCAAAGTTAAGGTTATTGAACATCAGCTATGTCAAATCGAATAAAATTCATATGAAACATATAGTTACATTATCTCTTTTTCAGACTTTGTGGATGCTAAAATTATTTTAAAAATTGTGAATTTAATTTAATTTAGGAATGATATTATTATCATTATTTTAAAGTTTATTCATTTTTTATTTGATTTATTTTTTTTAAAGTTTATTTTTCATTTTAATGTTTTTTTACATTTATGTTGTTATTTGTTTTTGTTTTTGTTTTTTGTATCTTTTGCACTTAGTGCGCCTTGAGCATTTGAGTTCAAGTGGATTTGGCGCCTTACAAATATTATGTATTATTATTATTATTATCAATATTATTATTATTATTATCATTGTTATTATTATTATTATTATTATTATTATCATCATCATCATTAAAGGGAATAATAAAAGAAATCCTCGTGAAATGAATTTGTGAGAAATTTGTGTATTAAAGTTTTGTCATAGTTGTGTTAATGGAAGGATTAATTAAGTCATTTTAATCGTTATCTACTAAGTATGTCAACATGAGAATAGTTTATACTATTATTCCTTTGGTCTCAACTATCATACTCTTTAATGCTACATTTGCTACGGCTGAAATGAACAGACTATATGACAAGGCAGGAAATAATTTATACTTTTAACTTTTGCAGCACAACATTTCGACAAATCTGGTTAAATACAGTGACGACCCAAGCGTTCACAGTTTATGAGACATCTGTACAGTTTCTTTTGAAATTGAATTTTTAATTGAAATATAATTTTTGTGTATTATCCATAACGAATCTTTGATAATTTTTCATGGATATGCAGTTTGATTGCATTTTTTCTATGCTTTCTATGTTACAACACAGAATCATATAAATTGATCACAAAAACAAAGTATTGTTTAGTTTGTATGAATCTGCATTAAGGTGTTTGAAACTAGAATACCATTTGTTCAGCTAAATAATGCACAAATGGCACAAATAATGGCCATAAGGTCCTTTGGTTCTGCTTACCTTCCTCAAATGCATCCCAAACAATAAACCAGTGAATCATTTCCCTTTAAAGATAAAGTTGAGTTCTGGTCATGAGAGTGAATTGTGAAAGAAACTGTCTACAAGTAATTGGGAAAGGTTGATTATATAGCACATAAGAATTGCTGTAAGATCTTGGAATCAACAAAATCATGATAAGAAATTGACTCAATCCTGTTGAGGGTCACATGCACTGCACACGGATATGTGTATGGGACTACACACAAATGTTCGGCCGGAACCTTTTAGCTGTTTCTTGGCATATTTTGAATGTGAGGGTATTTGAAGAACAATCTTTTTCAGGGGACGTTTCTACTTTGATAATCTTCGAAACTAACATAAAAAGAACGAGAAAGCTTACAAATTATTTTCTTCCTTTCCCAGAACTCAACCTTTCTTTCAAACTGTCGTTGAATCGCGGTGAGGGAACTTAACGGTTTCAATATTTTTCATTCAGTTCACAACAAGATACTACGTTAATTTGTCTCCGAGAAATAGAAAAATAAAATACTCTCATTTACAGTGATTTCTCAGAAAACGATATTTTGCTCCCACAATTTAAAAAAGTATTGATTTTGCATTGTTCGAAATACATAATATAAATATTGAAGCCGAGAAAAAAACTTCCATTAAAATGTTCAACTTATATATGCATTCGAAGTTAACAGAAAATTTCAACATGAGACTTTCAGTTCATTTTGCAAACCTGAACGATCTTCTCTTCTGTCACGTGGGCATGAGATTTATGGCAAGTATGTAATCCGATGGAATAAAATCAGGTCAGAATCAGGGTGGCATGTATTACTGGGACAGAAGTAATGACATGATTTACTTTGACCGAGTATTCCAATATTCATTGTATATCAAATACAATATCCCTACACTATTCTTCTTCTTCTCCTTTTCCTTTATAAAAAAAATTATTCTTTGAAATATGATCATGCCCCTCGGAAAAAGAAGGGTTTTGTATTGCATATCTACGCCATATCTTTGGAATTTAATGAGGAATAAAACGTTATTGAATAGGAAGACAACGATGATTAATTACTGATCGGTATTTAACCCACAGAAACACACAAAGGGAAATTGTTAGAAAGAGTGACAACAGCCAATTTCTTGAAGAATACGTATTAAATTTATTAATAGCACCAACATTCATAACGTAATAAGGCAGTACAATAATCAAGTTAAAAAACAATGATACATATCAATCAGGTGAGTATAAATGTATATTTCAATAAAATGTATATATTTCAACAAATCATTCATTGCAGACGCAATTCGTGTTGTATCGCTTTTCAAGAACTAGCTTGAATGGATCAACATAATTATTGAGGCGATATCAACAAAATAATATTGTTCTCTATAATTATAAAAGACGATCAAATAACTACATCAACTAAATTCTTACTCAAATACATAAACACATTACGTTTGAAAGGTGATATCACTTAAACCGTGCGGATCTCACAAATCTCCGTTTTATTGTCAACTAAAATAGTGTTATTTTCTTGTTTTCCTCAGGGAAGTACACAAAATATAGTATGGGTGGCATATGGTTATTGGTCATTAATAAAACATCCACCAGGTAATACATTTTTATAGAGATCACAATTTTCTTATTGTTTGAAAGATTTCGTTAAAACTTTTCTTCTCTAATTTTTTTTTTTTTTTTTTGCTTTCTCTCAGAGCAACTTGCTTTTAAGGTTTGATTTCCTTTTAAGGTCTATGAATGGAGTGTTGAACACTCACATTATTCATCACCCACACTTTTCGCAGCCACTGTTTAGTACATACCCTGTACACTCGTACCGCGGCGCATGTTTAAAACCAAAACCATCACACCGACAATTTCGGTATCCCGGGCCTTCTGAAAAGTTATGTGAGGGTTCACACCACCGGCATTGTCGGTCTCGTGGGGTGTCGCTCTACAGGGATGTCCCGTTTCAAAAGATCATTATTTTCTGGCATGCGTCTGGCTGATTACGTATTTCTCTAAGAAAAAAGTGTCGGTAAATTATACGAATGAGAATTTTAACCGCAATGTCAAATGTGCTTTTGTCTTACTCAACTTAAACATAATATAACCAACACATATTTTGTCCTCTTACAGCTTTCAAAGCTAATTGAAGAAAACATAAAAATAACATTCTTTTTCTAAAACCATAACCTTAACCAATATCACATTGCGTATTACTATAGGTATACCCTTAACTTTACAGAAGAAGAAGTTATATTTCAAGTACACACACACACACACACCACCACCACCCAAAAAATAAATAAATAAAAAAAAAGAAAAAAAGAACAAGAACAAGAAAAGTAAATGCTAGACATGCTAGAGGGATAAAGCAGTAGATACAAATTTTCCAAACTAAACATTGTTTGTGAAAAGGTAAAATTGTTATACATTTTTCAAATGAATAAATATATTTTGGGTGTATAATCATTACAATCAATAAACATAGAAGATAATAAAGAAAGAGAAAAAGGGAGAGAGAGAGAGAGAGAGAGAGAGAGAGACAAAGAGACGGACAGATAGACGGACAGTGTAGATGCACCCAATGTTGTGTTGACGACAAGTTGTCTCCTTTTCATTGAAATTAGCCCCTCAAATTTAAATGGTTTACATTTTGAATTCATTTCTATGAGGTATCTAAAATCCTAAATTATTTAGTTCCTTTAAGGTGAGTTGAAAAGAGATAGGCCTACGAGTTTTCTGAATGCCTCTCGAAAACTGGAGGTCATTAAGGCGTATAAGTATGGGTTTACAGACGATGTCGACCAGAGGAGAATATCCACAGCTCTCCAAAGCCAAATAGAAAAACTGTAATGCTCATCAATGAAGACGAAGACACAGAAAGGAATCAGTGATACCATGTAGGTGATGAACAGTAGCCACAGATTCCTTGTAAGTCGGAGATTGTCTTTGTGCTGTATCCGACGACTAGAAATGGCTTGAGCGAAGGCAGGCACAGAAACTTCCTGGTTTCGACTTTCCAAGTCAGTGTTGCATTGTTGCTCCGTGATGTTCTTTGGTAGAGCAGTTGTCGACCAGGCATGGACGCGTGAACGACTCGCTCCGACGTGCTTCCAAATCAAGACGTAGTTGAATGGTAAAACGACAGTTCCAATCATAAGTCCAAGTGACAGTAGCACGACCTGATAGACCCAAACACCTTCCACAGCATACCCAAATGAACAATGACCGAGCACAGGGTTGAACCCAGCAAAGTCAATGCTGCCTACGCCAAAGAATGGACTCAGAACAGGTACTCCAGCTAAAATAAATGCTAGAACAAGCTGTAATACAAAAAGCTGCGGTGTGGCAAATTTGCGATAGATATGTAGTGGCTTAGTGATATTCAGGAAACGATTAAGAGCAATGAGACCAAGGATATTAAGTGATAGTGCGTGGAAGAGAATTAGGATGAACCCATTAGCGCGACATAAGCTGACACCAAAGGGCCACTTGTTGTCCACCGTGCCAACTACCATGAGGGGAATCAAAATAGCACTGGCAGTGAGATCTAAGATGGCCAGTGTCGTCACAAGGGCGTTGGGTCCCGTTCGTAATTTGGGCGTCATCACTACGGCATAGATAACGAAGGCGTTGCCTACAGTACCAACCAGGGCAAGTAGGAGGCGGACAATGACTTCGATGATAACGAATACCTTGTTGTGATCATCATCGATACTGTTGGTGGAGAGATTCATGATGCTACGTTGTTTCAAGTCGTCCCATTTTGGCAGTTTGTTATTCTTACCTGCATAGAAAAGAAAAGAAAATTGTTCATGGATCATTATTTCATATCTGGTTGGTGAATATCATTTGGAAAACTTTTATCCCTCTCTTCAATGATGGAACAGTCTTCTTAAAGACAACACATTTTTTATGTTAATGAAATTTTCAAATGTCAAAATTTCACAATATTCGGATGTTTTCCTTCAACATATTGCTGGATCGGGGTGGATTAGATCATAAAAAATGGTAAATTTGGTTTCTTTGCCTTCCCCTTCATCCCATTGCAGTATGCGTTGCTGTCTGGAGCATTTGAAAAGGATGCAATGCAGTCCATGTAGACATCGCTGTACAGTTTGAGTTTAAGAGATGATAAAACGTTACTTTTGCCTTTATTTATTTGTTTTTGTCACCTTGATCTTTTTCCGTAAGGCCCTAGTTCCGGAGTCTTGAATAATGAATAAGGTATTCCTTCCTGTTACTGCATTGTATCATTTCCACTAGTTCCAGACAACAATGGGCATTAAAGCTGTCGGTATGTGCAGATAAGTAACAACGTACACTGGTGGAGGGGGGGGGGGGGGGGGGGAGTAATGCCATATCCAGCAAAGGTTGGAGCTGGCGTAGTCTCTCCTTGAAGGCCGAGGATAAAATAAAACTTGATGTGGATGAAAACCCTGTAGGCTGGCCATATACATATACACCTCCTCAGGGAGTGAGGGTGGGGGGGGGGGGGATTCAGCTCCTGTTTATTTCTGGATACGCCACTGGGGCGTCATGCAGACAGGTGTTAGTGAAATTTTATTTGGGGGATTTTTTTTCTGTTTATTTTTTAGGATACCGATATACTATTTTCATAGTGATAATGGGCTATTGAAATTGGCTATTTGTAAGCGCGTGTATTCTACATGTATTGGCGAAATGCAATGATGTTGTTATTCAAGGCCTGGGACGTAATATTGTTTATCATGAATTAATTATAAGAACATGAATAAATGTAGGTAGTAGACCGTACATGCGATATCAAGCATTTTTACGATAAGTAGATGAAAGGATAATTGCGGGCACTGCATATCCATCCATAAAATATAATGTATACATTACATCTGTAATACCGTAGATACAGTATCACCCCAAAAGATGCCCGACTTATGTTTTACCTTGAATATCGCTTTGCACAAAAACAATATAAACAATTAAAAAAAAATCAACAACAACAACCCGTGACATGAAGCAATAATCCCATAGTGAAAATCATAATAGGTTTACATTTCTATTCGATGACACCTACATTTCTTGCATAAGCGAAAAATGTTCTAATTTACCTTGACCCATCCCGCGCGTTAACAGAGCCAAAATATTGATATTTTGAGTCGAATAATATGGACAAGCTGAAAATGATTGCCTGTGAAACCTGATATACTTCATTCGAATGCTGTTGCTGATTAATTGAATGAAAATACATGTGCTTATCTAGGGGTACATCAAACTCCGATGGATATTAAGTACAAGGAAAAACCTAATAGAATTTGGAATACCAACGGGAGCTAAAGACCTTGGAATACGGTGAGCCTTTGACATTTATTTTTCCCTGAAAATGCCTTTCCTGCAGTGTTTTTCTTATGTAAGCCTTATGGTCATGATGGTACTGATATCCACCTTTATTGTTATTCTTGTCATCGGCTTATAAACAACGTGGATATGGCCTATATTATTGTACGATCATTTCAACAAATCAAATTTGCATGGACATTGTGTATTGTATCTTGACCTACAGAATCTATTTATGAAGAAATGCCCATTGATTTATGATAAAACTCGTAACATATTTTCAATTTCTCTATTTTTAAGAATCTCATTCATGTCATTACTTTAATAATAGTGCTTTCAGAATGTATATCGTTATCATTTTCTTCATTTCTTACTTGATTTAGTCCAACTGCCTTCTTGGCGAAAATCATCTTTATTTTTGGATTAATTCTCTATGACCTTCTTTGCTTACGCTTTCTGATTTCAAACTCACATTTTTAATTTAAGGTTTCCTTTTAAAAGACAAAATTCTCATTTGACTGTAAATGCTGTCTCACTATTCAGTAATATTTTCTGCATAATATTCTCTTAACTACCCGTTACCAAATCTAACTATTATGAAATATCTATGAATTTATGTTGAACTAGTCCTTTATCTCTCTATGTGTGGTTATGAGTCTTATTCATGTCATGAACTCCATTTTCGTTTTAATAATTCTCAATAATTTTTGTACGATTCAGCCAATTTGTATTATGGGACAAATCCACATTACAATTTCATATAGATGTTGCTGTATCATTTTCTCCATGATATCGTATACGGTTATAAAATTAAATTTTGAGTAGATTTTTTTTTTCCTTCCAAGCTATATATCTCTTTTAAATATGTACATTTATTAACAACTTATTCAAAGATGGAAATATTCTTTCTGCTGTACAATAACTCTGTATGTTGTAACGGTAATAATGATAATAAATTTAAGTTTACAAGTATGCAAAATTTAAAGTTAAATGCATTTAAGTTGATAGTATTAAAGTTTTACGTTTATATTTTTCATCTAAAATCAATTTCATTATTGGTATATTTTCAACTTTGCTGTAAATCTTCTGTTGTAAATCTTTCATGATTCAGCCACTGGCTGCGATTTTATGATAATAAAACCTCCAATTCAATTCAATCCAGTCCATTTTTTGTTTACGGTAACCATACCTACTTCATTTATAGTCATTACAACATCGTTGTTAATTATGGTAATGCTGCACGCACGTTAGATCGAAAGTAATGGCATCCTTTTTGAGATTTCATTAAATGAGCATTTTAAAGGAGCATTTCTTTTTTCTTTTGCATCACATTTATTTTGTATACGGGATGGAAACAGGAATTCAAGTTGATTCGTGATGAATGTCCGATATCTAAGGAATATATAAACGTTCTCTTCTTAAGAAAAATGAGTCCAATGACTTTGATAGATTTGAGAGATAGATAACAGTGAGTGTGTGTGAGAGAGAGAGAGAGAGAGAGAGATAGAAAGGGGGACACTTAAAGGGGAAGTTCACCCTGAAGATTACTTGAGTTTAAAAAATGCAGAAAAAATAAAGAAAAATATTGGCGAAGGTTTGATGAAAATCGGTCAAATAATAAAAGAGTTATGAGTATTTAAAGTTTTGGATTCGTGACGTCACATGCGAGCAGCTGCCCATTGGTCATGTAATAAATATTCCATATATTCGCATTTTTTTTTACGTCCCACGATAAATTAATATTGTTTCTTTTCAGAATCTAGTATTGAATAACATTTCTGACAATATATCAAATGCACAGACGAAAATATTCTAAATTTTCTGAGAAAACTGTATTTTATGGAATATTTATCACATTACATAATGGAGGAGCTGCTCGCATGTGACGTCACAAAATCAAAACTTCAAAAGTCCATAACTCCGTTATTCTTTAACGGATTTTGTCCAAAATTTCGCCAATATTTTTCTTTATTTTTTCTGCATTTTTTAAACTCAAGTAATCTTCGGGGTGAACTTTCCCTTTAAGGTGCATGTTTAATTAAGAAGGCAAATCACATACACTTGAACACATTCGTGGAGATTGATTATTCAGTGCAGAGATTAAGGTGTAGGAGCAGCCGGGCACTCCGCCGTCGAATGTGGCTTCTAAAGTATTAAGGAAATGAAGAAGAACTGAATGGGAAAGGAGAAAGAAGAATTCCAAAGGTATATACTATTACACATTTTGACATAGTCCTGAAAGTAGGTAAGTTGTTAATTGATTTGTGTTAGAATGGAGAATGACAGTTTTAACAAAGGTGATGGACGTGTATTTTATAAAGTTACGTTGTACCTATAAACCTTTATAAGGAAAGCCCACCCTGGTATTTAGTTGATTTGAATAACACCAGAAAAATGAGAGAAACAAATTAGTGAGAGTTTGAGCAAAATCCGATAAGAAATAAGAAAGTTATGAATTTTTGAAGTTGTTATCGATCAGACACAAATTGGCAACTCCGTGACGTATCTTGCGAGCTCCTCTCCCTTCTGATCAGTACAGAAAATTTCAGAAATTTTCATTTTCTTTGATTGATTGAGTGATTGATATCTTTATTTATACACGGTTAAAAGGACTAAATACTTACAAGACTGGTTTCCATTGGGGACGTGTGAAACAATGTAAATAAATAAATAAACATTGCAGATCTGATTAAAAAAATAACAAAAATTACAATGATATATTAATAAACATAGTTTTTGATGAAGGAATAGATTTATTTCATACAGGTTTTGTGTAAGAACATAAAACCAAATTATGTAAGGTGCACGTGTGATCGAATATTTTCTTAAGATAAAATGGAAATTAATGATTTAGGGTACAGGGCAAATGGGAGAGGAGCTCGCAAGATACGTCACGGAGTTGCCAATTTGTGTTTGATTGATTACAACTTCAAAAATTCATAACTTTCTTATTTCTTTGATTTCTTTCTGCTCTTATAATCAGGATATACTTCCCCGTTAATGGTCAGTACTGGAAATTCCATTGGGATAACATATTCGATCCACTTTCAGTAATTACACTTCGCTCCCATGTCGGATTACCGAATGACAAAAAATAGCGCGTTGAAAAAGGTTGCGGACTATACGTGGGCGAAGCAATGGATGATATATCCAATAGGGAGTCTCAGAGTCGTTGACGAAACTACGGTGATCGGAAAAGCGGGCAAAAGGTTGAATGAATGAGGTCATCCCCTCAGCTTGTGCTTAATCATGATGAACCGCGTAAACAGTCGGGGAATTTTACTTGGTCGGAAAATTTAGACATTATCCCTTTTAGGAGGTTAGGGGGTGCTGAATCGTTCAAATAAACAAATTTAAGGGAAAGCTTGAGTTCTGGGAAAGGTGAAAATAATTTGTGAGCTTTCTCATTCCTTTTATGTCAGTTTGGAAGAACATCATAGTAGAGATATCCCCTGAAAAGGATTACTCTTCAAAATGCCCTCATATTCGAAATATGACTAGAAATGGCTGAAATGTTCGGGCCGAAAATTCATGCCACTTGTGTATGTTGTCCCATATACCCATTTCTGTGTGCAGTACATGTGCTTTTCAGCGAGATTGGGTCAATGTCTTATCTATTTTGATGATTCCAAAACAACACAGTAAAAAAACAATTCTGCTATAGACATGGTCAACCTTTTCTAATTGCTTTAAGACAGTTTCTTTCACAATGTGATTGCATGACCAGAACTCTACTTTATCTTTAAGCATCGACGAAGGGCAAAAAATTGCTTTTGGAAAGCGAACTATATTTAATAATGTGGTTAAATGTTTCAGTCAGCTCTTATTACATTATTTCTTCATTCAATTGAAAGGAAATTAAATAAAATCTATTTGGGTAAATACTGATGACCCTCTTGATTCATATAGCCAGAGGGGCTTGATATAAAAAGAATCAATAACAAGAAACACATAGTAAACTCCTAATATATCAAGAACTAATTAAAATCGATTAAATCCAATATGCTGGTATGATAACTCATAATTTCCCACTTAATATTATACGTAAAATATCAGAATATGATATTTGATGAAGGGCCCATTAATCTTTTCCCTAAAACATGTCAAAACCATGCATACCAAAGTTTTAGGATTGAATGGTTGTCAGAGGTTTATGACTTTTCAAATTTAAAGGTAATTTTAACCGTTTTAGGCTATGATACAAAAAATGATATAGAAAATTTTTAAATATTTCTACTGAAAAGCAAAAAGACCATATCGATGACTGAGGAAACTGCCATGTGATCATAGCAAATAAATGTTAACAGAAACGGCAAATTTCTTTATCAATATACTTCTTGTGCTGTTAAGTATACATGTATGAGTGTGTCTTTTTAATAATTGTTAGGATTTAAACACAGTTCATCGACATTAGTTTTCCCTTCCTATATACACAATTGTACCCTAAAAATATTCATTCTTTTTTATTTAATGATATATTTTTAAAAATTTTCTCTCAAGTCAAATACAAATTATGTAACATAACAAAAATTGTGCATATTATTCATAACAAAACTAAATGCATTATACATTGATATTTTAGCTTAAACATAAATTTCAATAATAAAACAAACAAAAAAGTGCATTTTCATAACCTGTTTAGAAGACATTTTCATACATTGAAAAAAAAAAGGATTTGAGAAAAAATGTTTGGCATTTCTCCCAAACCTCCCCTCCCCCAAAAAACTTTAGTCACACAGTACCTGTACCCAACCCCTCCCCCCCCCAAAAAAAAACAACACTTAAGTCACACAATACATGTGCCGTTAAACCTATTCCCACACACCATAATCCACACACGCATACATACATACACACACACACAAACACGTACACCCCGACATATAAACAATTCATATAAGCATAGTGTATCGCAGCCGTTCCAGTGTTGTTGTTTTGTTGTTGTTGTTTTTTTCATCCAAAAATAGATGCATTCGACTCGCCGTCCCCTATGTGTGAAAGTTTTCCCATTTCCTAAAGCGGTATATTAATGTACCTCGCTCTTCAGCTAATTTTCTTTCCTCTCGTTCATTTTTCCGCAATCTTTGTTTAATTTCCTGAGGAGTTGGGGGTTTCTTTTTAGTTCTGCTATAAACAAAAATCATATACTTAATTAAAAGAATAATATGATTAATTAACTGCTCCTTTCCTGCATTTAAAACTTTTATACCAATAAAAATTCCCACCCAGTTTATATTTGTAATATCCAATGAATTTAATAAATCACCACAATCTTTCCAAAGGACTCTTATTTTATCACAAGTAAGAAATAAATGCTCATAGGTCTCTTCATTTTTATCGCAAAAAGAGCATATATTACTTATTGAAAATTTGAATGTATACATATGTTTCTTAGTATATATATAAGTTCATATAACATTTTTAACTGAAATTCCCTTAACCTATTATTCAAAGTACATTTCCTAGGTCTTAAAAATATTGTATGAATGTCTTTTTCAGAATAATTATAAATCCTCTATAAATTTTTAACTGCATATGACTTGTCTATTTTCATATTAAACAAAGCCGCAGATATTTTTTTCGATGTAACATCAATCAGTGTAATAACTCTTCCATTAAATATAAATTCTAAATTTAAATCAGTGTCCCAACACGAATCGTTTTTCTTCAAAAGACCTTTCCATGTCAATGGAATATTTTTAAATAGCTAGTGAAGTTTAATTATTTCGACTTTATTTAACCCCATCCTTAGAAAATCCCTAGTTGATTTAATTTCACCTTTTCCATCGACTATATGATGTAATTTATATATATTTCTAAGGAATAAACTTTCATCAAAGTACATATGTCCGTCCAAACGTATATACTTATTGTTAAAAATAATCTCATTTCTTCTTAACAAATTCGATCGATGAAGTTTTGAATCTTGCTTTGTCAATGTAAACTGGCCCATCTATCTTTTTAAATTCTAGATTAATTTTGAAAAAATAACCTGTCTGATTACATCAATAGATACCATAATATTCATTCTTAATTAAAATCTTTAATAATCATCTTTGTAGTTCCTTAGTCAAGCGATTTAATAATAAATTCCTCTATATAATTATTCATTTTATTGCCCCTTCCCCCACCGCATGTAACATGCCACTTTCTGATAGATAAGTCGCGGAAATATCGCTGTAAGCCCATTAACATCTACTTTTCTTATTAGAGTGATGAAGCACGTCTTCAGCTAGTTAGTATTCCTTTCAAATTGTTCAATAAGAGTGTCCGCGATTGACATTATGGATTGAGTAGTGATACGGCGCCGTCATGAATCTTAACGTGATCGTCATATTGACGCCAATACAGCCCTATGGGGTCACGTGGAAACTGTTACATTTAGCGACGGTTTCACTCTTAGTCATATAGACCGATATTCCGCGCGGGAAGTTCACGACTGAGACATAGTTATGGCATTGTAATGTAATCTAAAACCACGCTGACTGAAGATAGACGATCTCAGCTAGAAAACATCGTCTACTTATTAGATTACTGGTTGAAACATCGATAAGAACAACACAGTGGATAAAAAAGAAATCATGCGAGAAACAAAGAAGAGCTCTGACGGATATTGACCACAAATAAGATGAGAACAGAAGGATTCTCACTTATCCTTTGTTGGTGACATGTCCTTCGAAAATGTGTTTATATTGGCGTAAAATACACCATTTAAAAGACATGTGGCAGAAATGATTTATTAAATTCAAACAATACTCGTAGCGTAATTGTTAGAGTTCGTTTCGAGGTTTCAGAAAAAAAGTTGCTTTCCAGTGAAAATAAAGTGTTCGTCTTTGTCGAGTCCTCTTTCCCAATCACTGTTACTATTGTTTTGTCCATGATGTTGAACAATGGTTTCTGCTGTATTCACTAACTTTAAAAACTATCGATCCGATTGCTAAAAGAGAACTTGATTTCATTTGATACAAGAAGGAAATAAATGTATTTGAATCTGAATCTTAACTTTAAAAAAACAACAACAATATTCTCATGCAAAAAAATCTGGAAAATTGGTGCTTGCAACATATTCTTTATTGAATAAAACCTTTAATCCTCCGTGATTTAAAATTATTTCATTTACATGTCAATTTTATCAGCAGATAAAATATCTATTCTGTAAGTGCCTAATGATTCTGTATCGCTTAAGAAGTGGTCAAGTCGTAATTAAACTGGTACTATTTCAAAATGTTTACATAATAATATATGAATACCTTACAAATTAACAAAAACAGTATTCTACATCGTACAAAATGTATTATACGATTGAAGTTGAACAATCTTTACGAGTTCACTGTATTTTAGAAATAATTCTTTTAATAAGAAAACAATTCCTATAAAGCGATTGAATTATATGATATTAATTGTAATTAACAGGTTCCATCCTCAATTTCTCCCTCCCCTACCCAAAAAACTTTTCTATATCACAATTGTTGTATATATGTGTATCTTATAATTTTACTTTCTGCTTCTGCCTCCCTTGCCTTCCAACTCTATATCGCTTTACCTTGTTTTCCCTCAATAGAAGCACATGACTTCAAACATTAAGACCCCGAACCTTCCTGAGCTTACCCTTTCTTTCTTTCTCTCTCTCTCTCTCTCTCCCTCTTTCTTTATCCCTTCATTAGCACGTTTTATTAATAAATCATTCCTTTCCTATGTTTGTGTAGTGAATTGATCAATCTAATTGCTTTGTCTAATACAATCCCCACAACATAGATTAATGTCATTGTATTGTTGGATCAGACTATATAGCTCCGAAGTATACATGCAATATAAAAACACTCTCTATCGTAGAAACTTTTTTTTTAAAACCCTTGTTAGAATTTTTGGCTTAGGGTAGAACAAAGCTTTCGATTCTAAAGACCATAGTTCGCATGATTTTGGTTCTACTTATTTATTCCTTAAAACCTAAGATTTTCTGCAGATTATTCCTCTTTACCCAGAAAACGCGACAGGTTCACACAAAATAATGACAGAGAATATATTCGGTGATATTCCGCAGACTGCAGGTACCATCATTATATTCCTGAGGATACACTTATCATATATTTATGTTGATCTAGAAAATAACGTCTATATTATGATTGTTTCATGACCTCAATATTTCATCAACCCTGCCCACATAGTAGAGTTTTAAGTGTCACATAAATATGACACAAATACGACGAATGCAATCTTAAGACTATACCCATGCTGCATCAGATAATGAGAAGTGAACAATGGGAGCCACAGCATGTGGACATATTGTTTTGTCGAGGATATAATCTATTGCTGTCTCTTGTGGAAGCGTGGATAAATCTATTGTATTTCTGTCTTCTTGAGTACTGGCATAACTGCACGAAGTATATTTCATGGAACTGTTTTTGAGTGTGCTTAAATAGTCACTATACTGTTCAGGATAAAGATCTGGTTGTGATAATCCTTGGCTAATAATGGAATAAACGTTAATCAAGAAGCAACAACTAGCAATGGATCAATACAGTGTGCGCTACCAATTACGAATCAAATGGAGGAATTGAACTTCAGAATATTTCTGTTTGAAACAACAAAAGAAAACAAAAGCATTTTTTCTTGTGGCATACTATTCAATCAAGTCACATCAGACGACTTGTCGTTCAGTGGCTTTTCATAGACTTTTTCATGGCCATTTCCTCCGAATGCAAGAGCAAAAATTTATTTTAAATCGTAATTACTAAGAATGGTAGAGAAATTTACTCCCATTAAGCCACATGTATGGTATGACAGTGTTCATTCTTTATTTTTTTTTTTAGTAATTCCCGTTGTGATCATTTACGTTTAAAAGAGATCGTAACAGCTTTAAATTGGATTACATTGAAAGAGGAATGAGAAGCCGACTCATCCTAACTTCTGACCACTACTCTGCACCTAGATATTGAGAATGTTAATGGGATCAGTGATAATTAATTCAAATTCTTTTGTGGATACCAGTGAAAGGTAAGTTTTTCGAAAAGTTATTATATGAATAATATTCCCCAGCAATATCTTCGAGTGGTGCTAACATGGCTAAGATTGTTTGAAAGTTTGATTTTTCTATTCAAATGATAATTCAATAGAAGTAAAACCAGATATAGATCCATATTTCTATATATGTACATTTAACATTAAATCATTGGTCGCTTTATTTAAATACGATGCCTTTTTTGAGGTGATTCATGAATTAAACATTTTTAGTTGATTAACGAGCAGAAAATGTCCAATATACACGATATATATATAAATATATATACATATATATATATAAAACATAGTGGGATGAATTCAAGCCAAAGATGACGCAGGATACTCGGGGAAAGTATCCTGAGTATCCTGCGTCATCTTTGGCTTGAATTCATCCCACTATGTTTTATATCACCCTAACCAAAGCGAATGGTAAAAGTAGACTCAACATCATCACACACACACACACGCACCCACACGCACACACACACCACACACACACACACACACACACACACACACACACACACACATATATATATATATATATATATATATATATAATTATATATATATATATCCTAGAGGATGGGAGCTATACATATCTTTAAATTCATGGAGTATCCATTGCGTCTAAAATTATTTGCATTGCTCGAGCTTTGTAACCACCCTGACTTAGAAAAAAGTGAATGACGCCAAAGGCTTCTCTCATCATCCCAAGAGATTACTCGAGGTTTGGCAGCCAGGGTAATCATCAAAATACGGTAGAGCTGCACTTCGTATTTCATGACCTTCTCAGAGCCCTATTTAATAGCCCTCTCCCTCTCAAATTTGACAATATAGCTAATTATTTCTGAACTGACACTTTGCCGAAATGAGGTTTTCCTTGTAAAGATAAGCATCGATATAGCATTTAACGTTCGTTTTAAAGACCAAGTCCACACTAATAACAAGTTGACTTGAATAAATAGAGTAAAATTAAACAAACACAACAGTGAAAATTTCACTGAAATCGGATGTAAAATAAGAAAGTTACAGCATTTTGAAGTTTTGCATTATTTCATGAAACAGTGATATGTATAACATGGGCGGTATGCATATGAGTGAACCGATGATGTCACACACTCACTTTTCCTTATGTATTTTATTATATGAAATTTCCAATATTTCAATTTTTATGGATGTGATAATAAAGAATCTCTCCCTTGTATCAAAATAAGTTACAATAATGATGATTTTACATGTTCAACAAGTAGTCAAACCATGTTTTACATTATTGAAGCAAAAAATTGAAATATATGATATTTCATACAATATTAATACATAAGGAAAAGTGAGTGTGTGACATCATCGGTTCACTCATTTGCATACCGCCCATGTTATGCATATCACTGTTTCAAGAATGCAAAACTTCAAAATGCCTTAATGTTCACTGTTATGCTTGTTTAATTTTACTCTGTTTATTCAAATCAACTTGATATTAGTGTGGACTTGGCCTTTAAGGAAAAGATAATACAGTCGCGTTCTAAAGGTTTTACGTGACTTAATTCATATTTTGGAGCTGATCACCGGACTAATTTATGGTGACAATTAAGGAATATCTGTAGAATATGGGTAAGTTTAGCAACTCATCGTTATCAAGTTAAAGAGGAATGTAAGAATTAGATTGCAAGCGATGACAGGTACATTGCAAAATAATTATATTAACATATTTTTCCTCGTGAAACTCTGTTAAAATTTTCTTTGCAATTTAACTCGCTACATAACAGCGAAGCAGACTCTCAAGGTCTGTTTTGAAAGTTGTGGGTGAAAAATGGTTAGAACACACATCTCAAGAATAACAAAATTCAAAATTCAAAACATAACAAGTAATGTGTCACTCGCAGAGACAACACATGAAACTTTAAATGCGTTTTCCCATACAAATTACGGAAGAAAATGATTCAAAAAGTTCAAAGCATAACAAATATGACGACGCAAAACTATGCGAAAGATATATTGATTAGTTTACATTTTAAAAATTTTGATGTAATTCAAATCTCGTTAAGAAAATAACAAAACATGAATTAAATCATAAATAAGCAATATAGCAACAACAACAACAAAAAATCCGTTTACTTAAATTTTGAAGTAAAATTGATCAATTAAAAAACTTTTCTTTTGTATCGATTTTCAAACAAAAGAGTTTTTTACAATGGACTTCCCCTTACAATATGAATAAAAAGATAAATCGCATAAAAATATATCCAAGCTTCCTAAAATAACACATATGGACAATTCATATTTAAAAATACAGAATATTTCCTTGTCATACTTTCTTATAAGCATATTGCTACATACATTTAATATTTTGAAAATAGAGAATATTTCATGGTAAATGTTATAACACGCATAGAAATGATATACATGAATATGAATATGAATATGATAATATAATTATAACTTGCGATTTCAGATTTTCAACAAAACATGAGTAAAAGAACACTGGTTTGATATTTTCCGAATCATTTGAATTTGCAAAAATGAAGTAAGGCAGGTTCAAATGTAATGTTCACAAACTTTAGAAACAATACCCATAAATTCAACAAAGACTTACTCTTTCACCTTCCCGATATAACCCCAATGTGATAAAGAAGTTTGTTAAAAGTTGCTAGAAGAGCGGGAAAAAAGTTTAGGAGAACTACGTATGAAGAACAACGTCACACGTCTACCTCAAAACAATTGTGATTTGGCAAGAAAGAAAACTACCTTACCTAACCACGACAGACCCCAGGATCTAATCTCATCTCTCCCCTACTAGAAAAAGGAGTTTTGGAAAGGAAATCAAACCTGCTTATTATCTCATTTCTTAACTCTTTGACTGCACCGGGCTCATTTTACATATAGGCTAGTGGTAGCAAGAGAACAGGTGGGGGATTTAGATTGTGTATCTTCTATGGTATCCAATCAGAAAGAATCCCCGCGTGAAATTGAGGAGCCAATTTGAATTTTCGGTAGGCACGTGTCGGCTGATGCACGTGTACCCCTGAAATGACGCCTTCGTGATGGAAAAACAAGAAGAGGAAGAAGAAAAAAAGAAAAGAAATATGAAGTTCGAGTTATACGACGATGAGTTGGAAGTGCAGAGCGTGACGCGCCCTCCAATTCCTCCCCTCGCCCGTTTACCACTCTCAATAGGTGTCTACACATAGACATCATACCATAGAGCTACAAACGCACTACGGTATGCATCACCCACACACACACACAATCGTGCACGCACGCACGCACGCGCGAACACAAACTCTTCTACAGGACGGAGCATATATTGTAGCTGTATTCAGAGTCGTCTGTGTTGATTGGTTGAGCCAACCGCCTACGTAAGCGATCACGTGCTACATTATGCCTCGTGATTACTTTCAAACATGTCATACCTCTCTCAGACTGGCTATCGTTAATATCACACTTGCTAAATGCTGCTATTGGGTCCGCGCACATATTATCACCATTAAGCAATAAAAGGGGAAAAATGTGGATTAATGGTCCTAATAGGAAATAGTGAAAAGTGTTGATTGCTAGAAAGAACGAGCGAGAGAGTGAATGCAAGAAGAAGGGGCTTGAGGGTGTAAACTGATAGTATATCGACCGTTGTGCTGTCAGGATCCATACTATGGTTCGTTGGAAATGTTACAATAAACTTACTCCAAATACATTAAAAACAACAAAATCTACGATCCACGAAATCATAGAATAAGAAAGAGAGAGAGAGAGAGAGAGAGAGAGACAGAGAGAGACAGAGAGAGACAGAGAGACAGAGAGAGACAGAGAGAGACAGAGAGAGAGAGAGAGAGAGAGAGAGAGAGAGGGGGGGGGGGGTAATTGAGGAGGAAGGGTGTAAACTGATAGCATGAACGTATCGACTGGAAAAAAAAATGTTCTCTTGGCATCGAAGGCGTATTCATTGCTGTTCCTGTTTTGGCGATATGTTGAATCAGTTGATCGTATTATAGTTTTTTAGATACTAATTTGCCAACTTATTAAGTGGAATCGATTAGTAAGGGATAGATGAATTGAAAGAGGCAATTAGTCAAGACGCTAGGCTCCTTTTCCTGATGATTCACCTGACACACATTACAAAAAAAATTATCCTAAGTGTAAGACGAGATTTGGCATCAATAAAAAAATAATGTCTATTTATTTAATACATTTACCTCTCGGCAATAAATCAGTTATCAGAACAGATATTTTCATGGCACCTTTTTTAGCCCCTAGATAATATTTAATTTCTAAATTTCTTTTATCTTAGTTACTTTATCGAAACTGAATGGACAATGAATGGACCAGAATATGAAAAACGGGGAAAAAATAATCAGACGACTATTTGTATTGAGTACATTATGGTTTTCTAGCAACATACAGATCACCATCTAACAGAGACGTATGGCAACACAGTCAAAAGTTTGCCATGTAATTCTCTAAAAATCCATATTCTTTAATAACATAATTTCCATGTTTTTCCAAATTATATTGATAGTAACACGTTTGTGCATGTATAGTAACTAGCTTCTTCTATATGTCTCTAATGTGCAAGTGGTGTGAGGTGATGGGAGTTTGGCATGAAAGTAACATTTTTGTGTTTTCAGAAAACTAATAAAAATAAATTTTGATGAAATATGTACACGTATAGCAAATGCATTATGTTCGAATATGACAAACTTATCTAGGCATATCACAAGTGTATGGAAATTATTATGAACAGTCATGATGAAAGAAGGTGCACATAATTCATGCAGTTATATGTGTATGTCAATATGTGTATGTCAATATAGCAAAGGCACAAGCAAAACAGTTTCTTGGGAAATATAATAAATTTAAGATATCAATACATAAAAATGTTGTTGGTGAATATAGTTAGGGAATGATATCACTATTTCATTACCGACTTGCAATTTCATTTGCATGTGTTAGCAAGTTTCATATCATTAGAAATAATAATTTTCCCATATTTGCCCGAATGATTTTCCTCAGACCTTTTCTAATTATTTTGTTTCTGTGATTTTTAATTTTATTTATTGAACTTATTTTATATGATGTTCATTATCAGATAAAAACAAAACCCGTCAAGGAGAACGGGTAGAATGTAGAACGGTTACATGTCGTTTTTCCGAAGGTTCGTATTTCCGAAGGTTCATAATTCCGAAAGGTTCGTTATTCCGAAGGTTTGTAATTCCGAAGGCTCGTTACTCCGAAGGTCGTAATTCCGAAGGTCCGTAATTTCGAAGGTCCGTTTTTCCGAAAATGTAAGGGGGTTCATAATTCCGAAGGTTCGTATTTCCGAAAATAAATTAGGGTTCGTAATTCCGAAAATGAAATAGGGTTCATAATTTCGAAAATGATATAGGGTTCGTAATTCCGAAAATGAAATAGGGTTCGTAATTCCGAAAATGAAATAGGGTTCGTAATTCCGAAAATGAAAATAGGGAGGGAAGAGTAAAAAGAAGAAGAAAAAGAAGAAGACAGAGAGAGAGAAAGAGAGAAAACCTTGGGAGCAGAAAAATAATGTTGATTCCAAACAGTGACATATATTCTTCAGCAATATCTTAACTTAGATTCAGAAAACGCTTCTTCATGGAAAATTTGAAATTGTTTAAATTACTTGTTTGCTTGATATTTATAGGCAAAATATTCCGCAGAGTTGCACCATAATATATTGCATTCTTATAATATTCAGTATGACATTTACCACTTTTAAGGTCACGATTAACACATTGTCGAGTGTTAATATTATGCATCGTTGAGACTTCTCTGAAAATACTTTTGTAAAAATCAGGAGACAAATCATTAAGACATTAAAAAAAAAATATACATCTAAAATATTTGACCCGTTCCATAAAAGGTATACATTTCAGGCGAGCAAATAATTAATTGGATTAAGTATATATATATTGCCATTTAAAATCAATCAGGCAGCTTTCTTTTGTAATTTCTTTATCTTTTCTATATGACTTAAAGATCTTTCTCCCAATAATCAATCAATAGTCTTATATCAAAATTATTTACAGTTCAAATGAACTTTATATGACAGAATCGAATCACCTTTACTAAGATATAAACAGTTAAATAACATAATAAAGAATAATTTCCAATATACCTGTATAAATCTATAACATTAATTAACTGATTAAGTCTTTACAAAGTTTGCATGAAATTGACAGAGTTATTATTACAGTGATGTTCTAACACACATAAAGATCATGTGGTATTATGCGTTTACTAAGCAATGTATCATTATTATTATTATTATTATTATTATTATTATTATTATTATTATTATTATTATTATTATTATTATTATTATTATTATTATTATTATTATTATAGTTATTTTTTTTTTGTTATTGTAGTTGTTCCTTTGAAAGGGATTCGGTAACTTTGTGGAGGCTTGATTTAATAAAGTGTTGAATTTTGATATCTGTCTTGTATAATGATGTTCAGAAGGATAAATAAATAGCCAGGCATAGAAAGGTTTTCAAATATATAATGCTATTATTAAGATATCCATGACTGAATACTCCCATTTACGAAAGCGTATGGCCATACACTTTAGTCTAACACTGAGTCTATGGGGGAAAATGAGTCTGGCATTTCCGGTTACTTGCATATGTTTACTTTTGTGAGGCACATGATGACTTTGAAGTGCTTTTATTTTTTTCCTGGGCTTCATTTTTACACCATATTACATACACTGATAGCATGTAAGGCCAGGCAGCTCAGATTTTATCAAGCCTCTACAAAGTTACCAAATCACTTTAATCCTTGTTTTTTGTTAGTGTATTTGTTTTTGTATTATTTCTACTTTTATTCTTTTATCATGCCTCTTGTTATTCCAGGAGGAATCATTTTTCTTCTTCTGACAGAGGATCTGAATATTTTCATTGTTTCTTTTTATTGAAATAAATGTGACTTACATGTATATAATTATTCTTTTCCTCTCTTCCCATATGATCTACTATAGCTTGTAAAATTACGTCTTTACAAATAGAGCAAAAACGCTTGTGTCCTGCCGGGGCCGCGGAGCGTTTTTGAAAGGGGGGGGGGGGGCTGATTTGATTTCACTTGAATAATGACAATTCTCGAACCCTTTTCCCGAGATTTTATGAAACGTGTCTATACTCAAAAACGAGCGCGCGCGCGTGTGTGTGTGTGTGTGTGTTATTTCTACTTTTATTCTTTTATCATGCCTCTTGTTATTCCAGGAGGAATCATTTTTCTTCTTCTGACAGAGGATCTGAATATTTTCATTGTTTCTTTTTATTGAAATAAATGTGACTTACATGTATATAATTATTCTTTTCCTCTCTTCCCATATGATCTACTATAGCTTGTAAAATTACGTCTTTACAAATAGAGCAAAAACGCTTGTGTCCTGCCGGGGCCGCGGAGCGTTTTTGAAAGGGGGGGGGGCTGATTTGATTTCACTTGAATAATGACAATTCTCGAACCCTTTTCCCGAGATTTTATGAAACGTGTCTATACTCAAAAACGAGCGCGCGCGCGTGTGTGTGTGTGTGTTGGGGGGGGGGGGGGAGGGCGGTTCCGTGGCCCATGTCCTGCATAGATGAGGATGTAACAGCCAGCTATTTTTCTGCGAGACGTATACCTACCAACGGCAAACCACTGCCGCGTAGCACAATGTGGATGTACCATTCTTGTTAAGGCGAACTTCGTGTGCAAAATCATCACGTGATCAAGCAGATCGGCCAATCAGAGTCTATTCTTGAAACCTTCGGCGGATCTATGGCATAAAGAGTATTAACATGTATACCTTTGCAAAAATAAGCCGAATGAGCAGACATGAACTGCAAACAAATATCTCCTTACTGACTGCAGGGAACAGTAATGCCACCAAAAATTGCAGTTCAGCTGTAATACACAATGTTTCCAACTCATGAATAATTCATCAGGGCCGAGAAGAACGTGATGAAGACGTCACGTGTCACGCAGAAGATAGAAATTATAAGAAATTGCGTGGTTGGTTTTATTCTCATAGTTTGGGATAAGCAAATACCAATTCCAAATTCATGAAAAATAAAAGGAAATGAAGCACTGAAGGGGAAAAAAGTTGGACAAAATTCATAAGAACGAAATGGTAGGCCTCTAATCCATCAAGATATAAACCGCCTTACGCGCATCAAGAAAACTTAATGGAATTGAAATCAAGGGACCTGGTAGTTGTGCTGGGTGCTATACAAATGCAATTACAATGTGCTGTTATCAAAGGATTAGATCCTAGTAAAAAATAATATAGGACTGAAGAAAGAACGATTAATTCTGGTATAATCTTCGTGAAAAGAAATCCCACCCTTTTGTCCTTGCATACTTCATTTTTAATGCTGCCAACCATGTTCTTAATTTCTTTCATTTTATTTTACTATGCATTTTATACTATTTTTCAATGCGTATGATTACTGCAATTTACTGGGATTAATGTAAATTACTGAACACTCTGATTTCTTTAATTTAAAATATTATCGATTCCATGCTTCAAATCGTCTGTAAACACCTTTAGGCAGTGTTAGGAATCCAAGTACAAAAGTGTATTCCTACACATTTGGTACAACCAAAACGCAAGAGGATATAAAGTTATTCTCTGTGATAGTGATAGTAAAAACAGGCTGACTTTAGGCCACGTTCATGGAATGAGTTAGTCTACTGAATTATGGATCGCCGAGCTGTAATCTATTTATCTGTAAATGACAGCAATTTGGGGACAAAAACAATTCTTTTTTATTTCATGATTCAATTTTGTTTCTTCATATTTTGTAACAAATTCAGAGTAGTTTAACGAAAAGGTTTACACTCTATGCTCCATAAATCAGTGCACTAAGTCATGTTTGATTTAGGTCATTTCAAGAATGTGGGCTAAATGCTTCAAGGTTCATTTAATTGGCGGGCTTAATTACACTTGAATTTCGAGAAATGACAGATGGAAGACAAAAACTCTATCATTCACAACTTCGTAAAAATGCATAAAATTAATGCAGAGATTTCTGAATATATGATGTACATTTATGTTATATTTACACGGTAGAAACCAAAAGTATCGTATTAATCCAACCATTAAAGTTGCTTGATCCGAATTGTAGTGAATTCAACCTTCATTTTGCTCCATATTTAGATCCACCAAAAACCAACTGATTTGAGTTAATATCAAAATACACACAATTTTTGTCTAAGATTGGAGATCGAAAAAATTCGACATTTTTAGAAAAAAGTCTATATGAAGATTTCATCTAAAATAATGATAATAATAATTTAAAACAAAACATTCATCATCATTATGCCCTATAAGTGATTGATTTTAAAATGCAATATTTCTAAATTGAGATTTTGCTGTATTATCGTCTTCCATGCCACTCATAATCACAAGATATTCTTTTTTTCAGAGCTACAGACAAGATGGTCGTAAGATGGCGTTATATCGGTTTTCCTCATGGGCATTCATTGCTCTATTTTTTTGAAAGATACAGAAGATATGAAAATCTTAGAAAAAATAATGGATTCCTTCTCCCAAGTATCTGGTTTGAAAATTAATAAGGACAAAACACATATTATGAAGTTGGGTTCTTCTGGTCAAAGTAATGATGATTTTTCCAGTATTACGTTGGGTAAGATGGTTTCATTGGTTAAAGTACTTGGGGTATACTTTTCTTTGGATATTAATGTTAAAGAAGAAATGAATTATAAAGAAATACTGAGCAAAATAAAAAGATTGTTAGGGTGGTGGAAGCAAAGAGATCTAACACTTTTTGGGAAAATTCAATTAGTAAAAGTTTTTGCAATTTCTAAATTATTATATGTGTATTCTATAATGACAGTACCATCATGGGTTTTTAAGGAAATGGAGGTAATCTGTTTTAATTTTATATGGAATGGCCACGATAAAATAAAAAGGAATATTTTATATATGAACTATGACACCGGGGTTTAAAAATGTTGAACTTTAAGTATATGGTTTGCGCTCAACGTGTAATGTGGATTAAGAGACTTCTATATGGCAATAATAACATGAAATGGAAACAGTTTTTTGATTATACATTTAAAACGGTAGGGGGAAGGTCAATACTTCTCTGCAATTACAATTGCAATTCCATTAATATTAAAGTACCCGATCTCTACTTGGAATTTCTGAATATCTGGAATTATTTACAAGAGAATCAATTTATTGTCAAAGGAACACATGATGAGAATCAAATTATCTTTAACAATACTCTTATTAAAGGTAGGATTTTTCATTTTAATGAAAAACTATTTGATGCCAACATTTTTCAAGTTAAACATCTGATTGACGCAGAAGGTAATATCACATCAGGGGATTATTTTATAAGGAAAGGTCTAAATGTAGACGATATATATTTTTCCTTAATGATGTATATACAAAGTTACCAGTTTCTTGGAAGGTGAAAAGAAGAAAAGGTGATACTTTGAATGACACTCTTGACTTTTCCAACATTTATTTTAATATTAACAAAAGAGTGTACTCCTTTGAGTCTCTGTCTTCCAAAATGCTCTACAACATTTTTATTAGTACAATACAGGATTCCTTTGTTTTTAAACATCCAGAGGTGTTAGCTTTAAATCTGGATAAGTCAGCAATGGCAAAACGTTTTTCAATTCCCAGATTTTGTACTCTAGATTGGAAGTTAAGGGAATTTCAGTACAAGCTTTTACATAGCGTTGTATTTTGTAATGATAAACTATACGCATTTGGACTAACTCAATCAAATTTATGCTCATTTTGTAAAAAAAATATAGAAACATATTGCCATGTCTTCTTTAAATGTAAAGAAGTGTCAAGTATATGGAAGGAGGTGGGAAATGAATTAAAAATGTTTCAGCTACTTAATCTGCAATGGATTGATGTGTTACTGGGCTTTAGAGTTGATATGAAAGACAATATATTACTTAATCATGTACTGATTATGGTCAAATATATGATTTACAATAGTCGTAAAAATGGAAGGGTTCCTACTAGTAAAGATATAGTAAGGCTGTAAAGAACTCCGAAAAAATTGAATATGAAAAAGCAAGAATAAAGGACAAACTAACACTACATTTTAAAAAATGGGAAAATTTCACTCCTTAAAAGGAGTGAGGCGTATTATATCAGACATATATGCATGTTTGTGTATGTATGTGTGTATGTATGTATGTATATATATATATATATATATATATATATATATATATATATATATGTATATGTATGTGTATATATATGTATATGTTTATATAATTTAGTATCTATATATCTACTTATGATTATTTCTATATTTAAAAAAATACTTATTGGAATTATTATTATTACTATTATTGTTGTTGTTATTGTTATTATTATTAATAATAATAATAATAGTAATAATAATGATAAATGTCTTCATTTATGTCTTCTTCTCCTCCTCACTCCCTCACTTTCTCATTGGTCCAACCACTTAATTGTTAGTATTGTGTTTTTATTATTGCAACAGTATGGTTACAGAATTCCACTGATATAAGAAATACTATATAATAAATATGTAAAATAAAATCGAAGAATTGAAAATGCACTGCATGTAGCTTATCCTATATATGTAAAGATGACAGTTTGACTTAACATGTATACTATGGGTTATAAAGCAGCACCTTCACCTTTTTTCTTATCTATCTTTTAAAATCTTTATTCAGATTGCAGATTTTGCATTTTATTATTTGTTTTGGATTGATTTATGTATTGTGTTTACAATGTAGGAAAAATAATGTATCTCTGTACAATTTTCTCGTCTGAATATCTGAATAAAGGCAAAAAAGCATTAAAAAAAAAATTCATTAGGTGGGGGTGTCGTAGCTGATTTGTCAAAAACAATCGTCTGAAAACTCGAGGATCTTGGGTTCTTATCCCCGCTAATGCAGTTTAGTTGAGCAAGGCATTTTAATCGACGTTGCTCTTTTATCTTCTATGAATGGTGTTTGGCATATTGATACGTGTGTGCGAGTGTGTTCCAAAAAAAAATCACAACCACGGTAAAGGTGCGTTTAATACATTATACGACACTCCATACTGTGTTACCGAAGTATTTACTGTATAAAGAAACCAAGTTGAGTAGTCCTTTTCCATGTTATGTAAAAATCAATTGGACATCATTCTCTATACTGCATTAGAGTAAGATTTACATTGCGGTACTTCATTTACATTGGAACTCACCGATATTGATACTTAAATCAAGCCCTGTTACTAGTTAATATGCATAAAAACAATAAAATATATTTGAATTAACTATGATTATGAGCGGTATAATAATTTCATTTGTATATCCAATAAGAAATAAGCAGTTGTACTCTCAAATGATACCTATTTGTGATAGATTTGGGTAAAAACCGTGAAACGCACTGGATCATATCCGAACATGAAGTGAAATGAAACAGGTAAACAATATTAGAAGCAATTCTATTATCACGCATACCATTTATTCATTCATCCATTCAGTGAACCAGTCTTATGGTGGCATAGCAGGGAGCATATACCCCATAATTTAAAAACCAACAAAACAATGCCCCCCCCCCCCCTGCCCGGGATGAAAAGGATACTTCCTTTGTTGGATAATAGCTGCCAGGCTTTGGTAGAGGGAGCCATTGTCTTCGCTTTCTCTCTCATGTCTCTCGTAGAGTGGCTTTTTCTTTTGTGAGATGAGCTTGTATCCGTGCAGTGCAGAACGCTACTTTTTTTGTAATGATGCAACTAATAGTATTATTAGTATACAAATATTGACTGCTCATGAGGATGATGGTGGAAATTATCACTCCCAAGGTGGTGTTCATACCGGCCCTTCTATCACCCCCGAGGCCAATAGATCAAGATGCGCCGTGTCATGCGATATAGTTTTGACCAATCAGTGAATAAGAATCTGTGTATGAGGTATATAATTATATAATATTGACTGGCCTTGAGGGGGATATCAGAATATTTTGCCCGCAACAGAATCATATTGCCCCGAATCGAAGACGAGGGCAATATAGTTCTTTTAAGGGCAATATTTTCGATATTCCCCGAAAGTAGAGCCAGTCAATATTATTATTACTACCTATATCATGAACATGTATTTGCCTATTTTGTAGCAATGACAGACACTTCTGTTTGTTTCAGGTTATTCATGCAGGTATGTAACGTAATCCGGGCCAAGCAATTGTGACGTAATTGTTACCGCACGTATCCATTGTTTAAGCCTAGCTACACTTTAACGCGTACGCAATACTGAGCGTATGCAGCGCACTGACAAGAAAAGGTGGATGTTAATCGGGCCGGCTCAGCTATAATTCTATAATTCTATAATACTATAATTCAGACAGTTTTGAAGATATAGGCTTAGATATTATTGATTTGAGGAGTACATTTGATGCACCATTATTTTTAATCGGAGATTTTAATGCACGTACGGGGAATCTGCCAGATTTTAGTGACAAAGAAGAAGATATGGAGTTATTTAATTCATACGACATAAATCATGTCATTCCCGAGAGAATTAACATGGATATCTGTGTAAATAACAATGGTTTGAAATTAATTGAGCTTTGTAAGTCATTGGATTTAAGTATTATTAATGGTCGGGATACTGCTGATGTTCCCGGCAGTCTGACTTATGCCAATACAAGTGTTATTGATTACTGCATAACAACTCAGGAAAATTATAAATATGTGCAGAAGTTTGTGGTTGAGGAGTTCGACAATTTTGTTTCAGATAAGCATAATCCAATTTATGTGCACCTTGATATTAATGCTCAGTACGATATAGAAGATAGTAAATTGACTATAAAAAGGGACAAAGGTCCTGATTCATTTAAAATAGCATGGGATAAGTCTCGTTCAAAGGATTTCGTGAATGGGCTTGAAGAAAATGTTTATGATGACATTAATTTCATGATTAGTAATATTGAAAACGAAATGCTTAGTCAAGAATCAGTTGATGAGATTTATGATATGATTAAGACAGTGTATATGAATGCAGCTTCTACAGCAAAAATGGTGAAGAAAACTTCTTTGCAACGTCGCTTTAATAATTGTGAAAAGAGAAAACCAAAAAACTGTTTACCTTGGTTTAATGAAGAGTGTATAATATTGAGATCGCAGTTTTTCAAATTGAAAAACAAACGAAAGAAAGCTACGGATACTTCGATCCAAGAAGAATTTGAAAACGTGAAACGTTTATACAAGAAAACTGTGAATAAGGCGCGTTCGGTCTATTTTAATAATCTTCATAAAAATTTGCGTGACTTAAAAACGAAAGACCCCAAACAGTATTGGAATATTCTTAACGTGAAGAAAAAGGGGGGAAATTATTGTCCTGTCGATATTGAAGAATTTAGAACTCATTTCCAGGAATTAAATGATACCAATAGATTACTTTCACAAAGATGTAATTTGTTAGGAAACCATAACAATGATTATTTGTTACATTTTGGGGAATTCGATCAACCTATTTGTGAAGAAGAAGTTATTAATCAAATTACCAAATTGAAATGCAACAAAGCGTCTGGAGTCGATCTGATATTAAATGAGTGTTTGAAATGTAGTCCTAGGCAATTGATCAGTTTACTCACCAAGCTGTTTAATTTAATATTTGATTCAGGTATTATTCCAACAGATTGGACCCTTGGGCTTATATGTCCAATATACAAGAAAAAGGGGTCACCGAAAGACCCTAATAATTATAGAGGAATTACCCTGCTCAGCTGTATTGGTAAATTATTTACATCGATAGTTAATGAAAGATTAAACTACTTTTTAAATAATAATAATATAATTGGAGAGGAACAAGCAGGATATAGAGAAAATTATTCGACCAGTGACCATGTCTTTGTTTTACACTCTCTTTTAGATTTATACCTATCTCAAAAGAAAAGAGTTTATTGTGCATTCATTGATTATAAGAAGGCCTTTGATTCTATAGATAGGACTTCATTGTGGTTTAAGCTTTCACAAAGTGGAATAAGTGGGAAACTCTTCAATATAATTAAAAGCATGTACGCAAATTTAAAATCTCGAGTTATTAAACATTCAGAGAAATCGGAATATTTTGATTGTAAAATTGGTGTAAGGCAGGGCGAAAACCTATCTCCATTACTTTTCTCGTTATACATTAATGATTTTGTATCTTTCGTGAAAGAAAAATATGATGGTGTTGATTTATTACCTACTAAAATTGACAATTCATTGCTCTCGGAAGGTGTTGATATATACTTGAAACTTTTCTCACTATTGTATGCAGATGATACCATCCTACTTGCGAAAAATGAGAATGAATTGCAAGCAGCTCTTGATGCTGTTAGCGTTTATTGTAACTTGTGGTCACTAGAGGTTAACATTAGTAAAACAAAAGTAGTTATTTTTTCGAGAGGAAAAGTTCGAAAATATGCGCAGTTTAAGTTTAATAATGACATAGTAGAAGTTGTAGAGGAATATACGTACTTGGGTGTGATATTTTCTTACAATAATAAGTTTAAGAGAGCTATTAATAAACAATATAATCAAGCAAAAAGAGCAATGTACAGTTTGATTATAAAATCAAGGCAACTGAGGTTGCCGTTGGATATTCAAGTTGAACTTTTCGACCGTCTTGTCGTGCCAATTCTTCTGTACGGAAGTGAAATTTGGGGACATGGAAATATTTCTCAGATAGAACTGTTGCAAACCCAGTTCTGTAAACAGGTTTTACGACTACGGAAGAACACACACAATGGCATGGCTGTTGGAGAACTTGGAAGGATGGAAATGTCTTTAAATATTAAGGAACGAATGCTAAAGTTTTGGTTCCGAACTGTTAATGGTAAAGAGGCTAAATTAGCAAATACAGTTTGTAATATTTTGAAACTTTTACATGACAAAGCTATTTATTCTTCCCCATGGTTATTATATATTGAACGTAGTCTCCACGAGATTGGTATGTCTAATATATTTTATGACAACAGAAATGTTTCTTATTCATGGTTTAGTTCAGCGATTAGATTGAGATTAAGAGATATTTATTCGCAAAATTGGAGAAGTAATATCCATGAAAGTACGTATTGCACTAATTATAGAATTTTTAAGAACAATGTTGGTCTTGAAAACTACCTTATCAAATTACCTTTTTCAAATAGAGTTCATTTGACGAAATTTCGTTGCTCGAATCATAAACTTCCTGTTGAAACTGGTAGATATGTTAATATTGCAAGAAAAGACAGAATTTGTACGTTGTGTAGGCAAAATAAGATTGGGGATGAATTTCATTATATTTTTGAATGCTCGGCAACAGATGCTATGAGAAAGAGATTTGTAAAACCGTGCTTCCGAAACAGACCAAGTTCATTGAAAATGGAGCAATTGTTTAATTCTAAAGATATGAAGGTTTTAACTAATCTAGCGAAATTCTGTCAGGGGATAATGTCCCTCCATGCTTAGATATTGTACAATATATAATATTCAAATATGTTTATACAATGTATATACTGATAGGTGCACCTACTATATTTTGGGTTGTTTTGTTGTAGTTTAGCTTTGTTTCATTGCTTCTTACACTTTTATTTGATTAATTTTATACATGTACATTGTTTGTTATAGCCAGGCAATATTCTAGTTTCCATTACACCCACGTTACGGAATAAGTGTCTGTGCAAATCAGTGCATAATATTGTACGCTTGTTGTAGTTGTGTGTTTTTGTTTGTTTTTTTTTGGTGTTTTTTTTTCTACGCAGACATACTGTAAATATTGTATATATTTGTATATAGTTGTTCTTGTGTATACAAACTGATTGTGAATTATTGTTTCTCCAATACCCTGGAAGGGGTGACATGGGAAATAAAATCATTGTCATTGTCATTGTCATTGTCATTGTCATAGCTCTATGGGCTCAATATTGACCGCACTTTTTTTTGGCTAGAGCGCAGTGCCCAAGTCTGCGCAGCGCCCTTGTCTGCGCACACGCGTAACTGCGCGATTCTAATGAAACAAAACAAGCAACGAACAGGAACTTTTCATCTTTATTATAGCGATAGATATTCATTAAAAAAACGAGTCAAAATATTGAAAAAAGGTCTTATTTCAGACATTTTATGCACAGGCCTCAAAATGTCTTTCTCGTCAAAACTCCCGAACTGCGTGTAAAATGAATGAGTGCGCAGACATGGGCACCATTGTAAATGACACGGCCGCCGTTTTATGTGAAAATGGCATAGTTCTTGCTCTAATTTTGATGAGATTTTTTGCACACTTACTCTTTAGCAAGTAAGGAATAATATGAAATTAAGCATTAGTGGAATATTAAAGAAATTCTTTTAAAATTTTAGGTCAAATATTAGGTGCGCAGACATAGGGCTCCCCATCATACACAAAGTGAATGGTGAAACCCGGAAGAGGGAAAATCATCAGGGAATGATGACCGCTCAGAACTAGGTCATTTGCAGACCGCGCAAAATATGAATTTTAATTGCACCGTAAAAATACCCCATAGGTAATAATTATATAACATTGACTAGCCTTGAGGGGGATATCAGACTATGTTGCCCGCAACAGAATCATATTGCCCCGAGACGAAGACGAGGCAATATGATTCTTTTAAGGGCAACGTTTTAGATATTACCTGAAAGTAGAGCCAGCCAATCCTGTCCCTTTGAGTTATTCATGCAGGTATGTAATCTGGGCCGGCCAAGCAATTGTGATAATATGTAAATTGTTACATACCGCGCGTGTTTTTTAAGCCTATACTGTAACGCGTACACAATACTGCGCGTATGCACTGTAATAAAAGCGCACTGAAAAGGTGGATGTTGATCGGGCTCAATGTTGACCGCACTTTTTGTACACAAAGTGAATGGTAAACCCGGAAGAGGGAAAATATTATACAGATATTGCCTGTCTAGAGGTTTAATATAACATTTCATTTCCCCGACAAAGTTATATTTTCCCGAAGGAATTATATTTTCCCCGAAGCGCGCAGCGCTGAGGGAAAATATTGTCCCGAGGGAGAAAATATAACTTCGGAGGGGAGATGAAGTGTTACCAATACACCATGGGCGATACACCATGGGCGGTATTCTGAAAACTGTTTTATCTCAAATATTGTTTTTATTAAGATAAAATTGGTATTCTGAAAATTGTATCTTTTGTTGTAACTTTTGTTGTATCTTTGCTCAATCTGCGCATGATCCTAATTTACATATGCGCGCTGAAGATAATATCATGAGATAATTGGTATTCTGAAAATTGTCTTATCTTTTGTTGTATCTTATCTTCCATGGTAACTACAAAACTTACAACAGCTTCTATCTGTTGTATCTCATGATCTCGGCAATTTTTCTAGCTCAGAATCAGACAGTACATGCTCGAATAGCCAGATGGAGACTGTGTGTGATTCAAGATCTCATAGAGAAGACATTTTGAAGAAATTGCAGGTGGAATTCGATTTTACATAAATGTGTGATTTGGTTCGAGCAGAAGAGGGTGAGCCATTATGTTAATTAATTGCAGTCCAATAGCGCTTGGCGCATTATAAAACGCGTAATTTAATAACAACGCCCGAAATTGATATACGCGCAAAACCCATCCTTATGTTTGACATAAGGGGTTCTTCTATTGGTTAACCTACCTATATAAAATCCATTTTGATTGGTAAAGTGTCGAAAAATATAAAGGCGGCCCTTAGAGAGATAATATCTACTTAAGACAATTTTCAGAATACCAACTTACAACAAAATTAGCGAGGTATTATCTCCGGAAGATAGGCCTACAACAAAAGTTACAACAAAAAGTTACAACGATTTTCAGAATACCACCCCAGGCAATATATGTTATATTATATAGTCTAATCTACAATATCTGTAATTATTGATGACCCCTTTGCAGGCACCTGGGAACGATTTTGTAACTGGGGGTGCTGTGAGTAAAAAAAAGAAGGTCCTCAGCATTAGCATTTTAGGGTCTCTTTTTTAAGTCCAAAAATCTCTGACAAGCAAAAAATCAAAAAAAATAAATAAATAAAAAAGAAAAGAAAAAAGAAAAACAAAAAAAGAAAAAGAAAAAAAGATCCTCAAAAAATTCTGGGCGTGCAGGGACCTGTCCCTTTGCCTCGTAATACTGATAAAGTATGTTAACGGATGAATTCACTACTACTTGTGTACAACGGGAGTCTAGTCGATTATTCTGACCAATTCCTCCTCGTCGAGGGACTGACACCGACTAGCGGGGGAAGTCGCCATGACTGTATTCGTTCGAAAGAAGTTTGAAATTCCCGGGCGAGATATCGATTCGACTGCAGCTGCGCTGTAAAAAATTACAGTTAGCGCTTCTCACTATGCAGTGAGTGACGTCACCTCGGTCAACATAACGCGTTATGTTGACCGAGGTGACGTCAGAACCAAAATATAACATTGGCGATCCTTGCAGCTCTTGTCACGTGATGGCATTTAGACCAATCACTTATTCGTATCTATATAGACTATATAATATCAAGGAATGATGACCGCTCAGAACTAGGTCGTTTGCGGACCGCGCAAAATATGAATTTTAAATGCATCTTAACTACCCCATATAGGTAATAATATAATATGGTATGGCCTTGAGGGGGATACAACATTTATTGCCTGAACTAGAATCGTATTGCCCAAGTCGAAGACGAGGGCAATACGATTCTTGTGAAGGCAATTAATGTTGTATCCCCCGAAAGTAGCCAGTCCATATCATTATTATTAACAGAATCAGACATCTAGAGCGAAATCTAAAACATTGTAAAAAATGTACAGTTTATTGCCAGCTATTTAACACGCAAAATCCCAATGAGTTTCGAAACCGGTCAATAAACAATTTATCGGCCCGCAATTTTGTTGGCTTGTCAAAGCCGGGCAATAAAATGTAAAAATTGCATTGATGTCTGATATGGTTAATAATATAATATAAACTGAGAGAATATAATGTAGTAGTTGTCATTTTACCATTATGTGTCTTATATTCGTTCTATCACTTATGGAGACTTATGGAAGATATAGTTACATCTGATTAATTCGTTTGATATCTGATCAATTCGTTTTCCATCAAAAACACACTTTAATTTTTACTACTATGACCTACACCAAATGCAGGAAGTGAAAAAAAATATTTAGCTGAATACATGATAAAAATGATTTGCTTCCATTATGCAGGGTAGCAGATATATTTGTACAATATTACTTCACCGTGCCTTATCATTATGCAAGATTGTTTTCACATGGAAGCCAAGAGGCCATTCAACTGACTACTTTAATCAAATTCAATATTGCACTTTAAAAAAAAGAGAGGAGATTCTATCCAGGGTGTGTTGCTTTGTCAGTTAAAAAGAAGACAAGTTTTCGAAAAGCCTCTTGCAACGAATCTGGTGGACATGCTAATTAGCATGATAAGAATGTTAATTATTTGATTTGAATCATACAAGTGCCAAACTCTGCTTAAAAGATTGAATTGAATGAACAAAATGTCAGTTTACGAGGTATAGAGGTGAAAAATAAAAGAACACTATATCACATTGACCGATAACAATGCGAAATTAACCCGGAAACCCTATTATCAGTGATGGAGGATATTCTACAGATTGAATGCATAATGATGGATCGAATACAGCTTAACGATCCTTACAATGGGCTTCTTTTCCCTCATTTCCATCCGAGAGGGTACGTCCAATTATCGGGGCGCAGTACCGGGGTACGAAGGCTCTTGCACTCCCCTAATCGAGTGTCAAAAAGAGAAGGAAAATATATACAATTTTAAATCGTGACAAAAATATACTTCCCAGCCCACGGAGGGAACGACCCTCTGCCATACAGTCGCATGATGTTATCCTATTTGTTTGCCCCTCCCTCCGAACAACAAGGGGATATGATTATCGTGTCCACGCTGCCCCAATGTAGTAGGATGTTCCTCGTTATCAATGTTTGAAAACCAACATTGACAGGAAGGTACTTGTGATTGATAAGACAATAGTAAGATTACTGAACGTGACATTAGCTATAAATGCAAAACGATCTGTTATTTTTTGAAAGCAAAATGTGTTTTTTAAGGAAATGGGTTCGCACTGATCAGTGTTTCAACTGGAAAATGTGCAGAGCATATTCTAGACCATCTCGGGTAACTCTAGACAATCGTTGAGGTCAGGAAATGTTTTGTATAGCTTTTTTTTGCTTGTAAACGATGGAGGTTGAATTCACAAATCTCTCAGTTCACCTAGTTTATCTACTTAACACATGAGTCTCGTTCACGATTTGATCACGACCCTTTTGGTGACATCAGGATCAAATATTGTAACCATTTCTTACAGGTAATGTTTATTACTTGCATATTAACAACTTAAGACTCAGTAAATAATCTGCTTGTAATTATTACATCAGTCATTGTCATTAAAGAATTTTAATGTTTTTCGTATAAGTGATTTTACGTCCGTTTCCTTTGCACTATATTAGCGTCCATCCAGGATCTCCCCTTCACCACTATTCATGTTGTTCATGTATCGCTTTGCAGGACATCAATATCTTGAAATTTAACCTATGGTGGTTACATACGATTAGGAGACGAGGTAAAGGGGGAGGCAATGGCGTAGAGTGCGTCCAGATATTGAGGGGGGGGGGGGTGTCGTTTAATTTCCTCTTCCCGTGGCCTTGCCCTCTCCCTTTCTTTTGTCACCTTTCCTCTGTGTCCCCCTCTTGTTTCGCCATTCATTGGTGTGGTTACATTTTACTCTTGAGTTAAGTACAGTATGTACATAGCCTTTGAGCTCCAGGTCGATATCTGGGCGGAAATTTAGACCTATAGTCAGACATGAAGCGACATTTTTGTAAGATTAGATAGTGATGAATTTTATGGTAATGATAATGATGATGATGGTGATGATGATGATGACGATGAATAATGATGATGATGATGAATGATGATGATGATGATGATGATGATGAAGCGTTTCTTATGTTTTTTTCATTTTTCCTCTCTCGAAATCCCCCATTCTTAAGTTTAAGATGGAACATACACTTTTCCCATTAAAAAAAAGGGTTACATGTTTTCATATTTTATTTTTGATATATATCAACGATTTAGCTAATGCGCTACATTCCTTTCGTCTACATTTATACGCAGATGACACTGTTATTCATTTTTCTCATGAAAATCCTATTGTGGTACAGTCGGTACTTAATGATGAATTAGTCTCTCTATCGGAGTGGATGTACCAGAATAAACTTTACATCAGTTGTGAAAAAACAGTATCAATGTTAATAGGGACGAAGTCAATGCTTTGCAAACATCAAACATTGAACTTAAAACTTGGAACCAACGTTATTGAACAGGTTAGTAATATATTAAATATTTGGAAATGAATATAGACTCTGAGTTAAAATGGGATTTTCATGTAAGTGAAGTTGTTCAGAAAGTAGGGAAAATGGTAAGCTTTTTAGGTAGATTGAGAAACACTTTAAGTGAATCTTATCTAAATTTAATCTATCAGTCTGTGATCTTTCCTAATTTCGATTATGCGGATATTATATGGTAGTCCTCCCCAAAGATTTATTTGGACCAACTTCAAAAACTTCCAAATAGGGCTGGGAGAATAATTCTTAAGATAAATCCCCAAATTCACACCTCAATTTTCCAAATCCATGATCTATTAAAATGGGAAACCTTAAAAACCAGACGTAAAAAGGACATGTATATAATGTTGTATAAGATTTTCCACAATTTAACTCCTGATTATCTGCAGAATAATCTCTCATACAAAAAAACTAATTATGCCCTAAGAAAATAATGTTGCCCAAACCTAATACTAATTACTGTAAACATACATTCTTTTATCGCGGATCTAAAATGTATAATAAATTACAAATTAACTTACGTAGACCAAACACACTTGCTTTATTTAGAAATGGCCTTGATGAATGGATACAAGATTTTGACACATAAACTTTTGGTGTATTCGGGATAGGGAGGGGGGGGGGGGGGTATGTAAAATACAGAGGGTTAGGGTAGGGACATTGGGTATTGCGTAGGCTACATGATATATTTCTTACATTTTATATTACAGTATATACGTATATTTTCTGATATTTTTTTTTTTCGTTCTGCCAATTTTGTTTCTTTTGTTTTTGCTTTGTTTAGTTTTTGATTTTGTTTTTTAAATATTTGTTCGTTATTGTTGTTTTTCTTGTTCTGGAACTCTAGGAAGAACAGAGCCATTAAGTTAATGGCTCTGAATAGAGCTTTCCAGCCGTTATTTTATTGTTGTTAACTCTTGATTTAATTCTTGATTTTTTAATTCTTGTACATGAATATTTAAAAGTGTGTACTGATGATCTTTTTTATACGGAAAATAAAAGCAACCAACCAACCAAATATGTCATTCTGCAAAGATAATATTGTTCCAAAATTTGAGGGAAAAATGAGAAACAGACATTTCATCCGAATTTTAGTTCGTATCAAGTAAAGAAGTTGTACCACTGGAATTGACAATGGGAGGATCTCCTTATCAGTAGTGATCCTTATCAGTTTCGGTTTCAGTTTTAGTTTCAATTTATTTCATATTTCATATCACATAAAAGGAACATAAACAATGATCGGTGCATTATTACAATACTACAAGAAAATATCTTGAATACTTTAAACAAAAGAAAAAATGCAAGTGGATATACAGAGACAAAAATGAATATTTCTTCATTTTAAAGTTGGGATAAGACAAACAAATTTGGGGTGAAATATGAGGAAATCTAGTAAAAAGCTAGGCTTGTATTTGTAGATTCTCTTATGAATAATAATAATAATAATAATAAAACAGTCTTCGACATATTGATAATTAAATGTACATGAGAAATGATTCTAAGAAAACATATGAAAAAAAAAAGAATTATAAAAGAATTAAAATAAAAGGGGGAAGTCGAGGGCGCAGTACATAATTAGCATGACATATGTACAGTGAGCCGGAATTAGTTAACCCCCTGTTCAGACACAAAACGTTTTTACCGAAACTCGATAAAGAAACGTCGTATAAAATTTTCATCGTATAGCCTACGGACCGTTCAGACACATATCTCGACCGATTAGAAAAACCTCGCATAGATGCGCAGTTTTCCACTGCGCATGTTGTTATGGTCGCCGCCAGTCCCCGCCCCCTGGTAAGGACACCTTTTGCGCGCGCTCACGTTAAGCCCCGCCCAGTTATACCGTTCTATGGTCGCCATACGTTCAGACACACACGGAAAGGTGATTCGTTATCGAGTTCTAGTTCGAAACGATGCTCTGACCCCAGTTTCGTTATACGACGTTTCGTAAGTCAGCGTTCAGACACATAAATCCACAAAAATTCATCGTATAGCTATACCGTTTCGGTATAACTATACCGTTTTGGTATAAATTTTTTGTGTCTGAACACCCTATGCTGTTCAAGTGTACACATAATTTGGCACCATCCTATATTCCTATTTACAAGAAAATTTAGTTAAGGTAAGTGACATTCATCAGTATCATACGAGGCAGGCAGATGAAGGTTTACTCTCTGTGCCGACGTACATGAAGTATAAAGCAGAATACTTTAAACATAGCCCCCTCGTATCTTCATTTATAGCATGGAATCAGTTTGAGAGATCATTGGAAATGGCAAGCTCTGTGAACACATTTGAATGTATGTTGAAAAGATTTGGCAATATCTGTTCCCAATAAGATAGAATGGCAAACGGAATTTTATTTAGTTTCTTAGATGATGTTTTACTCTCATTCCTTATCGCATTTCAACGCATTCTCTTGTAAAACCAAACGATTGGTTTGATTCGTTTACAGAACAGCATGGTAAAATGCGATATTCATATTCATTCTTACTGCTAGGAAATTTCACTTGATGCTATTTTATTTTGTCTTCATCAGAAATATGTCATTTTTTCTCTGATTTGCAAAATATGTTTGATGGTTTTGTTTCTTTGCCCAAAAATGTACGATGACATAATGCTTTTCAAAATGTATGAATGATTTCATATCATTCAGTATTAACCCTTTCGAGACAATTGACCACATTTTGTGGTTTGGCCCAATAACTTTTGATTTAGAGCCTTAAAAAATATACCAGATGCATGAGTGGAAAGAGCAAAAATTTCTGCACATACTGTATCCATTTTTGTTGCATGATCATATTGCGTTCAATGTCAGGAATTTTAAAAAGGAGAATAAGCTTGAACATCGTTAAATTGGCAACACATTGAGAGGTTCAAAATCATTGTTTTTTTGTCCAAATTGGCAACTTTTTCAACTTTTCGACAAAGTTTCTAATCATGTATATTATTTTCAAGACATTACATCTTACTAGAACCACGTAGCACTAAAAGAAAAATATTATTGTTGCCAATTTGCAGAACAAAATGTGATCAATTGAGCTCTTAAATAATTCCTGTCCTGAAAGGGTTAATAATAAATATATTTTTATTTTTACTGTTTTATAAGAGACACTGTACATTCGATTGCTATACTTTATTACATGATTGTGTAATCCTTGAATAAGTATACGGTACTATCCTAATATGTTTTGTAAATATGAATATGAAAATTTTGTTTCTATACTGAGCTAAAGAAATCTTTAAACTTTGTGTATGTACTTTCAAAACTATATAATGCCATTTCAAAATAACTAATATATACATGGTTATTTTTCAACGGATTGTATAAAATATCACCGCCTATACATAATGATGATTTATTAAGATGATAGAAATGTGCAACGACTACTATCGCCCTGTTTTCATTCTTCTAACTCTTTCTTAAAGTATTAGAAAGACTTGTTTACTATAGGTTTTATTGTTTTTAACAGCAAACGGATCATTGAATCAGGATCAATATGGTTTCAGGAAATGGTTGTCGGGTCATCTAAATGCGATCCCTAATTCGAGTCTAGAATTCTATTACAATAAAATTCATTAAAATGTGATATCAATCATATTCCATATTTGCACAAACTAAAGACTAAAATATGTCGCTATGGTCTCTATGATATTCTTGCAGGTAGGGTGAGGTGGAAATAAAGATTGGCGACCATTATGCCCTCATTTAAGGACATTTCGAATAATATTTGAAATTTAATTTCTTATTCAGGTTCTTTTTTTCAGTATTTACCCAAATTTTCATAGTTTTGAAATCGGGATAAATTGTGACAAATCAAAAGTTTTTCAAGTTTTTTTTTAGCCGTTATTTGATTTGAAAAAGAAAAAAAAGGGGGACAGTTTTGCTATTGTTTCACCGAATGCCCTGGTAATTCTGATTATTTAAACTAAGCATGAACAAATGACGTCAATGAGCGAAAAGGTATAGCTTGTCGACTTGTGAAAATGAAGTTACTTATTCCCTATTCTCTTTCGGGTTATAAATAAAACTGGTCCCATCGCGAGAAATGTTGTTTATCTCTTCTTATGGTTTCATCTGAACAAAGAACGTTCTTACAAAAGATGAAGAAGTAGCCAGACAAGGTACCACTCATTCCCTCATAATTATTTTGTTACCTTCCGTCGAAACTGTGTCAAGTACTCTCTCGAAAGACCTCAATCGCGGCGCAAGGTGAGCAGCGTAACGCGTGGGGTTTTCTTGGGGACATGCAATACATTGGTGAACAATAATTATGACCAGCCACACTTCAATTCATGAACTATACATCAATATTATTTGAAGTATTTTTTTTTTCGATATGTTATCCGATTTCTTGCATAAAGTAACCTCTTTCATGATCTGCTTACAAAATAGGGTTCGAATCTATTTTAGATTTCTATTTTATGGTATTTCTAAGAAGAGGGATTTCTCCTCTTACTTAATCAACAAATAAAGGAAAAATCATGACAAAAATGCTCCCCCCTCGCTCTATCTTTCCCTCCTCCCCTCTCTGTTTCTTTCTCTCTCTATTTATCTTCATCTTCACAAGTTTTGGTAAATGTTCTCAAACAGTCAAGACGGTTGAGCGCTTCAATGTGGATGCACCCTATATATGTAGTAAAAGTTGGTAATACCTCTTCACCGCCCCCTCCCCGATATATCTCTTTTTAAATGTCGTGTCAGCAAGGTTAGTGTAACGGCGGATACGGTTCCCCATGCAGAATTGGTATCGTCACCAGCTCCGTCAGGCATGCTTTCTGAAATAAACCGTTTTAATCACTTAATTAAAGGGCAAAACTCTTTTAGTAATATTTTATTTGTCTATTTTTCGACTCCTTATTACATGCATCACCTATGATATTCCATGATTCTTAGATGTGAAACTTGTAACTATTTTGTTAAACATCTATTATTGATTATTGCTCTGTATGATATAATTATTCCAAGGTGTTGTGGTGATGTCGATTTAGATTAGTAATCGAAAATCAAAAACAAAATATGACCTGCGAACGTGGTTGGTCTTGACGAAATAATGAGCCAAGGAATCATATCTGCCAGAATACCGGTCCTCAAACCCTCACAAACCCCAATTCATAGCTTCGCTTTTACAATCGCAATGCCATGTTGCCATTGTATTCTAAAGGAGAAAATCATGTGGTGTTTTATGATAAAAATGATCTGTGAAAACAACCCAAGGCGTTAGGTGTTTATACAGATAAACCTCAGTTCTCTGATTTAACTATAAACTCTAAAAAGGGTCTAGTCATTAAAATTTTTTTTTTTTGTTGCCAGATTGCCTTGTCACATTTTCTTAATCAGATTTTAGTCATTCTGACTGCGATTCTATTAATTATTAATAGGATTCTGTTTATTTTGACTATGATTCTGTTCACTTCAAACCAGAGTCTGGTAGTTTTGACTGGAATAGTGCAGGTGCCCGCGTGAATAGTTATTCTAGTCATATTTGACTACTTGTAGATCGTTTTTAGAGTGTATATAGTCAATTCTTAACCTGTTTATTGTAAGTAGTAAACAAGGTAAATATATATGAACGAGAGTACACTGCATGTCCTAAATATTGTTACACGTGCTATTGTTGCACACAGTCTTGTAAACAAAAAGAAGATAAAAAATCAATGCAAAAAATAATTTTTAAAGGGGGGGGGGGGGGATACAGTAAAAGTATAATGGGAAGGATTCAAATATATGAACGCGTGGGAGCGGGCTAATTAGACCCCTGCTAATTATTGTTCCCTTTTCTGTCTCTTAAGGGGGTGAGTGAAAATCTCATTTTCAAAGTTCTGGCTGCAGACTCCCAAACAGTACTGTTAGGAAATATCCACTATCGTTTTTTACACACTTTGTACATCATTTCAAGAGGACCGTTTGACAGCTCTCCCGATTGATATAATATAATTTGGCTTCTAGTATATTTAGAAAGGGTTATTTACTTGCATGACTGTGATTGCATTATCTATACGATCTCGTTTTGAATACTAATTCAGGCTTCGACTGTTTTTTCGAGTTGGACAATAATTATAATCCGACAGTTGGTGAATCCTTGTGATTGATAACAGCTTTCTAAGAAGGATTTTGATTCTCAAATAGTAACTCTGAAGGAAAAAATCTTGCTTTTATATATATATATAAAAATATCAAATAGAAGTTCTGCTCGGAGATGAAATGTAAATCACAAACAATAAATGAAGGCACTCTGTAAACAAGGAGTGATATATCGCAACGCTTTTTCCCCTTATTTCATTTCGAAAAATGAAAAAAAAAAGGAGTGTGGAACATAAATTTGATTAAAAAATATTCAACATAAAATAAAATCAACAAAGAACTTGAACATCACTGAATTCGTCCTTACCTTATTCCGGTTGCTAAGAAGATTATCTTAAATTTTGTTTGAATGGAAATGCCGAAATTCTCCTTAGTGAGCAGTCCATTGGTTCAATACTGTGATAGTTTTGCGAGAGTGCAGTAGTAAAGAGGCCCTATCGAGTCTTTTGGAAGGGTAAAATAAACGAGACTAAACCAAGTCAAAATTATTTCACACCTTGTAAAAGAAAAGCAAATTGATTGGGCCTAGATACCCGATTTTCTCAAAAAGAAAACAAAGACGATATATGAGAGGGATTCCAGGCAGGCACAATATTGTGGACTCCTATTACCGACGCAGAGGAAAGCAACTGACACAATTTTGGCGACCCAAGAAATTTTGAGCAGGATTTGTTGAAGGGGATAAACAGATCTCATCTAGATGAGAAAGAGAAAAAGAAAGAACGAGAGAGGGTAAAAGAGATGGGGGACAGCGAGAGGTTCTCGCTGATAGCTGATATTAACAAAGGAGTGGAATTAGCTGTCACTTTACGGAGGAATATTCTCCGAAATACCTGACATAATTATTAGAGAAACCTATTATGTATCGCATGATTTATTTTATCCTTGTATAATAATTTTTGCTGACTCCTAGCCTGCATTGTGTTTACAAATTATTTCTACCGAACACACAAAGTATCTCTATTACATACATGCAAAAAAAAGCATTCGTAAATTTGGAGAGAAAATGTCTTAAAGATAACATTTCAAAAGAGATGACCAGTTATACTATTTTATAAAAAATAATAATTTACCTGGTTTATCAAATTATGACTACATTCAAATAGTATGCATACTTTCTATATGACTAAAAGTTACTCTTGACAAATTTAGAGGTTGTCAGAGGCTTGCCTGACATAATAACATTTAATGTATGCTAAGGTGATTCCATTCATAGAGATTATGCATCTGTAGTAAATAAGAGGTAAATTGAATAGTTTGTCAAGTATTCTTGGAAGAAACCATTGCTTTATCAACCTCTAATGTGAATATTTGCATTGCAATGGCAACCTTTTGGAAGAATAATTATTATGTCACCGAGGAAAAGGCATGTTATATGATGAGGAAATCTTATTACCAAGTAATCAGACTATGTTTCAGGGTTTTTGAAAGGGCTAAATTTTTTGCACACATTAGTTTATAATGCATACTTATTCAAACTTTCAAATCTTTGTTAACCACACTTCATCTGTCTCTTTCAGCAACAGAGAATCATATATTCACTGCGATCTGCAGCAGCTCCATCTCTTTTCATTCCCAAATCTCGTTTCCATCCATAACCCTGCGCCATTGGAACAAACTTGTATCCTCTTCAAAAGGCGCTATATGTTTTAATATTATCAGTGTAGTAAAATCACGCAAAACCGTTATAACGCAAACCCGTAATAATTTGACGTCAAAATAGTTAATCGATTACCAGGAGATCACTCTCCGCGCTCCACTGTGCAAGAGAATTTGCACGCAAACCTTATGTGAATAGAGAAAGCATGAACGATTCCAAGATGCGTTCTCAATCTTTACATTCAAAGGGACGGCTTAAAAAGTAAAGGGACGGCTGCAAACTACGATACTTTTGAAGACAAATTTATACTTGATCAATCTATCGCCGCCGAATTTTTTTCCCCGTGGAGTTTTGCTATAAATCAATAAAAATCATAATTCATCTTTTGCAAGTAGCTGAAAAGAATGCTTGATAGATGTAATGACAGTCGTTAATTGTTTGTCCAATATCCATGTGTGCATGATGACCAACACGGCTGGCGTGGCAGTAGTACGATATTATTTCTTTGTTGTTGTTTTTTTCTTCTTCTCTCTATCTTCATTTTTTCCTAATGTATTTCTTTGTTTTTTTCTTCACTCTATCTTCTTTTAATTTCTTTATATATTTCTTTGTTTTTCTTCTCTCTGTCTTCCTTTTTCCTTATGTATTTCTTGTTTTCTTATCTCTATTTTCTTGTTTTCCTTATGTATTTCTTTGTTTTTCTTCTTTCTGGCTTCCTTTTTCCTTATGTATTTCTTTGTTTTTCTTTTCTCTTCTTTTTTCCTTATGTATGCCTTTGTTTTTCTTCTATCCGTATATTTTCTTATGTATTTCTTTGTTTTATTTTCATTCTCTCATCTTATTTTCTATTTCTCGATGTATTTTTTTGTTTTTCTTCTTTCTATCTTCTTCTGATTTCTTTATGTATTTCTTTGTTTTTCTTCTGTCTTCTTTTGATTTCTTTTTGTAATTCTTTGATTTCTTCTGTCCTGTCTTCCTTTTTTCCTTATTTCTTTGTTTTTCCTTCCATCTTCTTTTTTCCTTCTGTATTACTTTGTTTTTATTCTCTGTCTTATTTTTGTTTCTTTATGTATTTCTTTGTTTTTCTTCTCTCTGTCTTCCTCTTTTACTTATGTTTTTCTTTGTTTTTCTTCCCTTTGTCTTCCCTTTTTCCTTATGTTTTTCTTTGTTTTTCTTCGCTCTTCTTTTTTCCTTATGTATTTCTTTGTTTTCTTCTCTCTGTCCTCCTTTTTCCTTATGCATTTCTTTGTTTTTCTTCGCTCTTCTTTTTCCTTTTTTTTCTCTGTTTTTCTTCTCTCTGTCTTCCTTTATTCTTTAATATTCCTTTGTTTTTCTTCGCTCTTCTTTTTTCCTTATGTATTTCTTTGTTTTTCTTCTCTCTGTCTTCCTTTATTCTTCATATATTCCTTTGTTTTTCTTCGCTCTTCATTTTTCCTTATGTATTTCTTTGTTTTTATTTTCTCTGCCTTCCTTTTTTCCTTATGTATTTCTTTGTTTTTCTTCACTCTATCTTCTTTTAATTTCTTTATGTATTCCTTTGTTTTTCTTTTTTCTGCCTTCCTTTTTTCCTTATGTATTTCTTTGTTTTTCTTCTATCTTCTTTTTTCGTTATGTATTTCTTTGATTTTCTTCTCTTTTCTTTTTTCATTATGTATTACTTTGTTTATATTCTCCATGTCTTCTTTTTAATTTATTTATTTATCTATTTGTTTTTCTTCTCTCTGTCTTCCTTTTCCTTATGTATTTCTTTGTTTTTCTTCTCTCTGTCTTCCTTTTCAGTATGCACAACCCTTACGTCAAATACGGCGAACGACTAATAAGAGACTAGGAAAATCGCTGGACCCTTCGACCTTGCGGTGCGGGGCTTACGTAACAATCAGCAAATATAACGCTAAACCGTTATAACGGTTTCTCGTCATTTTACTACACTGATTATTATTAATATTTGAACTTCATTTCAAAGCATGTGAATCTTTATTGACCGCTAGGGAAAGATCTCATTCAATCCTCAACTCTTTCACCCCCCTCTATCGGTCACTCTCTGTCCGTCTGCCCCCACCTCTCCCCCCCCCCCCCCCCTCTCTATCTCCATCTCTCTTCCTCATCCAATCTCCCCAATCATCTGCCTCTCTGTTTCTCTTTGTCGCCTGTATGCTTCTCTGTTTCTCACTTTCTTTGTTCACCCTCTCTCCCTCTCTCTGTGTCTCTATCTGTCGGTCGCCCCCCCCTCCCTCTCTCTCTCTGTCTCACACACACACACACATACACACACACTTATATTTTAAGAAAAAAACATAAGCATCTGTCTTATTTTTAAAACTCAGTGATTGCCATTGGGCATGTACTTATTCATAATACTCCGTCAAATATGAAAACCGTGTGTGGTTATTATTATTGCCCAAGACATGCCGAAGTAATGTCTATACCATGTATTGATTATTTATACTGCAACGTAGTTACAGATACCTGTGTCATCAAGGGCGTCGCTAGAACATTGTGAATGGGGGCGGGGGGGGGGGGGGGGGTGTGACATCCAAATTTGCAGACAAAAATGCTGCACCCTAAATCACAGATGCAGAGATCTTGATCATACAGGCCCATCTTTGCAAGGAGGGGGCTTACGCTTTTTTACCGAATATCAACTTTTAAATTTCTAAATTAAAAAACTGTTTGTAGAGAAAATGTACAGAAGTTACATACAAAAGTTACATAATTATCAGGGAACCTCGCTGCCCAAATATGTGGATATTCTGGCTCCTCGCTGCCCGAATCTAAAGTGGTGGTTGCCCTAATATCGGAACTTTGAAAATCCTCGGGGGAGGAGGGGAGGGGGGGGGGGGCTGCAGTCCATTGCCGAAGAGATTTCTCTTTTCACCTTTCCCTTTCCTCTTCCCTCTCCCTTTTCCCTCTCCCTTTTTTATTTACCGACAGAGGTGGCGCATTTGCCGACAGCAATTTTGAGTGGGGGGGGGGGGGGGGGGGGGTGTCCCACACCCCCGCTAGCGACGCCCCTTTGTGTCATATATTTCCCAAAATCAATGAAATACATTCAGATAAAATCACTTAAAATCAGTGACCTATGTAGGTCAATTAAATATCACCTGAATATTAAATCCTTTTATAGGTCATCATCGAGACCAGTGACGTAGCGTGGGTCCAGCCGTTGAAGGGTCATCATGGGGGGGGGGGGGGGGGGCACTGGTCTTACTAGTTGACGAAATACGAATTAACGTTTAATCAAAGGGTCCTATCATCTTCTTTTCCCGTCCTCTTAACACTCTCCCTGACGTCTTTTCTCTCTTTCTCTCTCTCTCTCTCTATCAAGTCTCTTTTGGTAATTTGATTGGCGGCACGTGCCCACAGTAGCCCTGTAGTTACCATCCAGACTATGCAATATTTTCAGATTATTTGGGCACGCTTTCATTACAACAAGAAATCCAACCTTCTGCTTGATCGATTTTATGCTTACTATCAGCACAAAGTATGGGATGGTCTGGGGAAGTCGTTTAGAGCTTTGTAGCATCTTGGCAGCAGCATGCAGCTTCCCCAGATTTTTTTTTTCTTCCAGAAAACTGTAAAATTTTGCTGCAATCTGAGGTTTGCATTCCGAGGTTTGCATTTGCATGCCAGCAGCCTTCGTATATATATATATATATATATATATATATATATATATATATATATGTATATATATATCTATATATATATATATGTGCTATATCTTCATTTAGGTGAGCCTTTGTGCGTTTATTTATTAAGCTAGTTAGTTAACGTATTCTATATGTATAAAAAAAAACCAACAACCAACAAACAAATTTTTTAATCATGTAAATAATTATAATGATTTTAACTGGGAACATGCTATTTACAAGCTCCGCTTCTTTGCTGGTTCCCTTTCGTTACCTTTTCGATTATTATTATCAAGAAACAACTGAAATGTGCGTACACCTCTCACTGTTATAACATTTATTTTAGAAAACAATGTGTAAAACAAAATCCATATGCATAATGTTTGAATAATGAGTTTCTTCTATAACGTAAGTGCTTTATATGATTTATGAATCTTAAATCTTGAATCTTAAATCTAAATAATTTTTTTCGTTTCCCTTTCAGTGACAAAGTTTTCTGAGCTCTAGACAAAAAAAAAACAACAACAAAACAACAACAACAACAAAAAAAGTATTTCATATCGAGGGGAAAATATATCCAATGCCAAAACTTCGGCTACCCAAATGTGGCAAACTGGCAGGTGAAAATCATAAGAACAGACAGGTCCCTTTTCTTCTGTTTTATTTGTTTATTCGTCTTTGGACGCCGGTGCCTGAGTAGGTGCTTCTTCCGTATAAGTGCAAAACACTAGTCAGTCCAGTATATTCAGCTGTGATAACTCCTTGGTGACTTGGTCAGTCCAGGGAGGTCTTCCATCTCCCTGGTTAGTCGTAACATGTACTACGAGGTCCATGGTCGTAACCTCTGAACTCTACACTCAAGGCTTTAGTGTCAAATAGGGTCTTTGACTGCAGACTACCTCTTTTATTCCCATGACACGGTCGATAACGGATTGTGTCTACACAGGAAACGTTCTCTGTATAAAATAGACGTGGAAGAAATTGAATGCGTTCCGTTAGTTTTCTCTTATAGAACAGTTCACGGTTAGCACATGGCCCAAATGACCCCGAATATCCACAGATCTCAGTAAAACATGGAGAAGTCCCACTAATTTTTACATTTTGAAATAACCACTCCTACAGCGATGGAGGTGCTACATAAATAACCTTTGTTTCCCCATTTCAAAGAATACTTCTACTTGTGTATCATGAAGTGCACTGTTAGTGCATAAATGAATAATGATTACATAATTTTCATGAGCACGTATCCAGTATTTTGTCTCACAATTTGGTCTGCTCAAGGAGTTATCACAGAACTCCTTGGTCTGCTATATGACCTTTATCTGCTCATGCTCAGACTGTAACCGTGAACTGGCTTATTGCGGTTGCATTTGTTCACTTCCACTGAATGAGCGAATGCCAGTCAATCATTTATTTTTTATTTTTTAGACATTGCCTCTTGCAGCATGGAACTATAGCATTATGGATCCGGGTGATCAGAGTGATATCGCAGTTTGAGGAGTCTACTAAGATTGGATCTCAAGATCTTGCATTCCTATTTATAGAGATATTTACTTGATGTTAAAAAAGGAAGATGCAAGTAAACAAATGGTACGCATGGTACGAGGCACTCACACTTATGCGAAGTTGTAATAAATAACTCAGGTACTATGTAACACTGGATGAATGTTAAAAGACAGATAAGAGCGACAGTCGGACAGTAATATTCTCTTATAATATTATCACACCCAAACTCGTCATATGCTGTAACAGAAGTAAGTGAATTCTATAAATCGAATGTATGTGCTTGTTTTTAGTCTCTTATTGAATGTTTGAGTGATTATATATAAGCCTTTTTTCAACAAAGAGCATTACTTCTATATACTCTCGCTTCGCACGCTACTACCTCATTGGTTCTTGTGTAACCCTTTGTGGCCCCATTCATTTCCTCGCCGTGTTTCTCTCTCTCAGCTTTCTATCCATCTTTCTCCCTTTCTTCTTGCTTTGCTGTTGCGCTTCATCAGGAACCCCTTTGATATGATTGTATCAAATTGTAAGGACTCACAAGGCGTCAAGCTTTACTTATCTTGGAGCTTTAGTTCTGTTTGTAATAAGGTTTTTGCTTTTCGAATATAAACCGAATATAAACTATGTACATGTACTTCTATTCAGAACTGAATAAATGAAATGAAATGAAAAGTGAATAATAATAATAATAACGATAAAAATAATAGAATAGTGGATACACGATATGTTTTTATAAACAATGGTAATATTGGGTCGTAATTTGAAATATAGATGGATAGGGAAGGGGCATTGGATATTGTGTACATGATTATATTTCTTATATTTTCGCTGGACCTCTAGGGAGAACAGAGCCACTATCATAATAATAATAATGATAATATGTTTTGTTTGCCCTAGATAGCCTCATCAGTATTATATACTGTTCAATATATGTATTTTATATATAATGTACCATATATTATGTTAATGGCTCTGAATAGAAGCACTTAGTCGTCATTTTTGTAGATTCTTGACTTATATATTGTTATATATGTATGCGTGTGTATTCGATGTTTTTATACAGAACCGATACAACCAACTAATCAGTACACCAAGGTAAACAAGTTAACAAGATATAACGAAGGCTTGTGTCTGTAAAGGAAAAGACCACACATAAAATAAAAATACTGGTGGTGTTCTCAGATTTGCGCTCACACTACATGTAATAGCCACATGTGCGTTTAAATTGAGGGAAAAAAAATTGTAAGAATTCACCGGTCGGGCCTGTTCTTGCAGTTGAGAATGATATGGATATGTACATGTAATTATATTTCAGCATAATTTGTGTACACAACTGTACATAACAAATTTCGTTAGCACAGACATGGATCTAGTCCATGTATGTAGAGGCGCTCACGATTCAAGGAACTTCATTTATTTTTTCTTTTATTTAAGAGTTTTATCAAATCAAACACATCACATCATTTTACAAACAGTTATAAAAGTAATGGCAGTATATAAAAAAAAACAAAACACACTTTTGCTCAAACCTTTGAGTATCTGAGTATCGGGCTATCGATTAACTAAAATCAAGGAAACGAACGAATTGCTTTTGAGGCTTGCTACAAGTTTATGATAGTGGTTAATCACACTTAGTTAATAATAATAATAATTCATATGATTTATATTGCGCCCAATCCACTCTGTAGAGTGTTCTAGGCGCAGATATTATAGGATGAAGAAAGGAAGATAATTATTACAAATACAAGAAATGAAGAAAGGAATGGAAAAACAATATTAACAAAGGGAAGCATTGAACAGGTAAGTTTTTAGATTGCTCTTAAATGAATCTGGGGAATCGCTATTTCTAATTACTATTGGTATGTTGTTCCACAGAGTAGGACCAGCATGGGCAAAACTCCGTTCCCCCCATAGTTTTGAAGTTTTGTTTTGTTTTTATTTTATGTTTATTGGGGATTGTATTTTGGGAAAAACGAGTATTCAGAAATATATGAAAGTTATCCAGTAGTGTAAGCAATATTGGCTTCCAAGAAAAGAAAATAATAAAAACAAGATCGTAAGTCAACTCATGGGCATTTTCAGTACCTCATTTTATATTCCATAAAAATAATTTTCGGATTATGTAATAAAAGTTAAAACAGACATCACTAGTAATTCAGATAGGCAGCAAAAAATATCCGCACAATATTCCTCGATAATGACATCATTCTATCGTGTGTAATGATGCCATAACAATCGTCTTTAAAGTCTGATAATAGTTCTTACATAATTGTATGTTAAGTCAAGGAGGTACTAGGCAGTGTTGTGTTATTTCCCTTTGTTGTTATATTATAGGATCTACAATGTTCCATGCGAGATGGCTATTCGCTTTTCTCGCCTTTATGGGCATCTCTTGCATCCACATCATGCGACTCAATCTCAGTGTCGTCATGGTTACCATTGCAAAGACCAATCGCAGTACCCATTTCCAGTCACATGATAGCAACATATCAAAACAGACTTGCACCGCCTCAGAGGAGATGGGCATTGATAGGTTATCAAGGGGGGACGACTTGAACGTGAGTATTTCCTAACATAATCAACAAACCATTTTGAATTATTAGAGTAACAACTTATATTTCCATAAAAAACACGATGCTCATATATGTTCAAAATCCGTGACTTTGAAAACCACTTGTTCACGAAAGATGAAGAGTATGAGAAAAGTGGCAGATAACTCTTTATCTGCTACTCAAATATTAAACATACCTGTGGCACAGTGTATATCTCAAAGGGTAGTTTTACAAATATCTCCAGGTTTATGTAACAAGTACATGCGATTAAGGGATTATCAGTTAGGCAATTAAGGCCGGAAGTGGGCTATTATACAAAGCTTTAGTAAAGACAGTGGATATCCTACTGTTGTGCCGAGTAGACCGGTTCTGTAATGTATACAAATTTATGCACATTTATTCTCTGAGCACCTAGTGACAAGCTATTCCATTAACCTGCTTTTTATAAATGAGCCTCAATGCTTGGAATCCAGTTTGCATACATTTACTTGTTGCTTTGTCCGGCAAGCCTCGGGCAAGCTTTCAGGTTGTCAAGAACAACCTTTGTTTGAAAGGTATGTATAAAATTTGAATACATTACCGAACCGGTCTATTGCACATGTGGCACGCCTCCGATCATGGCAATTTGCACACATGGTAAATGAAAGGAGGAAAAAAAGGTCTACATGTACCACTGATTTTATCAAAGAGTAAGCATTTAATGGTAGAACATTAACCTTGGCCATTCGTTCTCTAATACATACATGTATACCTCTTTTTTGAGTAATTAAATACCGTACATGTATTAGATGTTCATTTGAATTTCCCATGAAAGTGATAAAAATACGAATCATGTTTTTTCTTTATAATATAAGATAAATACATAACAGGCAAGTAACCAGAATTTTACCGGGAGTGAAGACATAACATGAGGTGGACCTTATTGAGGGGGAGGGGTCTGAGAGGGGGTGTCAGTGTCAGGGAAATTTTGGCATTTTTCTGTCTGAAAATCAAGTTTTAGTTGGATTTTAGGTACAATTCTGAAGACCAAAATATATTATTTTGTCAAGCGGACCTCTAGGCATTAGCGGATAAGGGTGGGGGTGGGGGGGGGGGGAGTACGTACGGACCTGAATATTTATAAAATAAAATAAAGAAAAATTCAGTTTTCAGAATAGAATGTCTTCATTCGTCTTCATTTAAAGGCATCTTGGCCACACGACACGAATCGTTTGCTGAATGCATAAGTGATGTTTATGTACCAATAAGTTCTATAGATTCATTTTCGATTCCATGAACAGTACATGTGTACACGCATGCCTTTCATAGCAGGTCGGGGAATGCAGTATCTTGGGCTAAATGTACATGTATATATACTAATATATAATCTAACATGTAACATTTAGTGTTATGCTGTAGTTAGAAGCAGTTTCAAAACCTAATGTGCAAATGAAAATTACTGCATCCATGCTCTAATTAAAATTTCTTTAAAACTGATTTGCAAACTTATTCTTAGTCCTTTTCCTGTTAAAAAAATATCAGGAAGTTGAATTTGAATGGAGTAGTCACACACAAGAGCTCCTTCTAGCCTCCTTCTACATTGGCTATGCCATCATGCAAGCACCGGTAGGATGGCTGTCCGATACTTTTGGCGGGAAATGGCTGTTTGCGGTTGGTGTGAGCATCTCAGCGATCGTGAACATCGTAGGACCTTTCATCATCCGTTCAAGTCTCCCTCTCTTCTTTGCAACAAGGGTTATATCAGGCATGGCTGAGGTAAGGGATGATTTTAATTGCTCCGAAAAAGAAACGGCTCTGTTTTTTAACGTGAATTTTTTTGCTATTGTATTCATGAATGTGACTGCTTCTTTTCATCTAATTTTAATGACGAGTAATTTCATTCAGCTATTCCAACCATGCTGCAACCAAAGAGCACCCACACGACATCTTTGTTGAACAATCTATGCTGGATCCCTATTCAGCGACGGCTAAACTTCAAACACCCCACTCAAAATTGCTGTCGGCAAATGCTCCACCTCTGATAATTGTTGTCATTATGTCACTTCTGTACATTTCTCTACAAATTTTTTTTATTTTTTTTTAAATTTAGAAAATCGTAAATCCTACCTGCATTTTCACGACAAAACTATCTTCACAGTTCTTCTTAAGGAGCTCTAAACCCGTGTCATAACAACTTCTAATCATCATAAAGTAATTAAAAGATTTGAGGCCACCAACCAAAGTTTGTAAAAATTAAGACAATTTAATTTAGGATAGGTCTACTACTTGTTTTTTGTTCGCTCGCTAAACACTAAAAGTTAATATTCGGGCAAAAGGCGTCCCCTTCGGCAATAGGCAATCCCCCCGAGGATTTTCAAAGTTCCCATATTCGGGCAACCACCACTTCATATTCAGGAAGCGAAGTTAGGTGCCAGAATATCCATATATTTGGGGCAGCTAGGTTCCCAGATAATTATGTAACTTCTGTATGTAACTTCTGTACATTTTCTTTACATAAAAGTAAAAAAAGAATTCGCTCCCTCGCTAAAATTATTTAGAAATTGGAAAGTTGATATTCGGGCAAAAGGCGTCCCCCTTCGGCAATGGGTTGCAGCCCCCCCCCTCCCCCAAGGATTTTCAGAGTTCCCATATTCGGGCAACCACCACTTCATATTCGGGCAGCGAGGTTCCCAAATAATTATATAACTTCTGTACTTAAATTATGTACATTTTCTCTACAAAAAGTTTTAAAAAGATTTACTCACTCGCAAAAATTTAGAAATTGAAAAGTTGATATTCGGTCAAAAGGCGTAAGCCCCCTCCTTGCAAAAGGGGCCTGTATGATCAAGATCTCTACATCTGTGATTTTCTTTTATTATCATTTGTGGGGGGGGGGGGGGATTAGGGTGCAGCATTTTTTGTCGGAAAATTTGGTTGTCACACCCACCCCCATTCAAAATGTTCTAGTGACGCCCTGAGCCTCTCTCCATTATATCTTCCTTATCTCATCAATGTAAAACATTCCATTACAACCGAAGATCAACTCTATGGTACTACATATCCCGGGATGCCGAACTAATACTGGTGGGCAGGCATCTACCCAATTTTGTTAAGGATGCAGATACACTAGACACCTTCAAAAACGGATCTATTCCTCCAATGCCCGCTTATCAGCATTTGCTATTCGTTTTTTTTTTATTGGCTGCTAGTGTTTTTGTGGATATCTCTATTTTGTGAGTCTAATCTGTTTTTATTTAAAATATTTTAAAATCATATAAATCATATCGTGATCGTTTACATAGCTGACACAACAAGTTTGAGCTCTGTTCTGTGGTCAATTTTAACCTGTATACCAGCCATATACTCTGTGGAAAAATGAACAGTTGATTATTTATCAATTCAGGAATACACTGGATATATCTTAATGAACTCAAATGTATATTTTTATGAACTCAAATGTTGGAAATGGTGAGTTTGCTACGTGGAAACTCTTCAGTGGTTGTATGTACTACTACATGCAGTAGCAGACATTTTGATCATCCTTGGTCTGTGCAGTCAAGCAAGGTCATTTCACTGGGTCTTTCTGTGAATCTGCTATTGTTGTGAAGAGCTAAACGCCTGGGGTTGATGAATAAAGGGCTTTATAGGGAACAATGAAGATACCAGGTTTGCCCTTTCTTTTCTGTGTAGGCCTACTATTCTTCCTCAATGGAGATTATGAACAGGGGGGCACTCACGTATATTGGTGGTACGGGGACGTGCCGCTTTGATGACCCCCTTTTTCAGACCCCGATTTCCGTTCTCTAGATACTCAGTTCCGCTCAGGAGCCGCTCAGCCCCGCTCTGAAGACCCCCGTTATGAAACATATCCGTTCGCATGCGGCCGGGAGCGTGGCGGAGGTAGTGGTCGCTCGACCTGGTCTCGCGCCCTAGGCCCTTTCGTCGCGCGAGCCTTGAAAACTGCTCCAGCTAGCTAGCTACTAGCGCTACACGGCGCGGGCGCGGCCCCCGGCGCGGCCCGTCCCGAGATCCTGCGATAGCGAAGGTGTACCGCCGATAAAGCGAGGTTAGTTTTGTAGTTCCCTAGACCCTGTTTTTCACTCTGCCCAATAGATCATAGTTCCCAAGACCCCGTATTTTACACCTTGAAGTCAGTTCCTTAGACCCCTTTTCGGGGATTCGTGAGGCACACCCCCGTCAAAATATAATTCGAGTGCCCCCCCCCCCCCCGGGCAGTCTCCTATATACTGCTAATGTACAAACTTTCATATGGAGTGCCAGTACCTTGCACCGACATAGATTTATTGGAAGTAGAATCCTCTGCTATTCTTACTCACTGTCAACATTCCAGTTTGTTCTTTTGCAGTGTGGAGATTTTTTTGTTTTAAGTATTCTCTTATTCATTTCTTTTCAGTGAAATCAACAGATATACAAAAATAGAAACATTACAATCATGAATAAAATATTAACATAAACTTATACAATTTACAAGTAAATATATATATGGAAAAATGTATACATTCATGGAAGAACAAAGAATTTACACATACATGTACTTGTAATTCACTTAAAATCTCAGCTTACTTGAAATTATACAGATATACAACTGGAAATATACCTTTGCGTTATCTGCAAAAATTTATACATTCATGGACGCACAAAGATTTTATACAACTGAAAAAATACCTTAAATATAACTATTCTTTTTATATGTTTTTTTTCTTCACTGAAAGAAAAATGTATTAAAGATAAAAAGGAGAAAGAAAGAAAAAAAAAAGGAAAATGAAATATGAGAGAGAAGGGGAAAAAAGAGACACAGACAGACATATCCGCACATCCCAACACAATACCTCACCCCTTCCATCCCCCCCCCCCTGAGAGCTCTTCTCCGCACTCCGTGACTTGCAATAAGCGTAAGAATATGCAGACAAACAATAACAAAAATTAAAGCAAAGTCCCCTGGGAGGGATGGAAGTGCAATCCATTTATAGTTCTTAATTAACATATTTTATCTATTGCGCTTCACTTCCAAAAGACTTTCTTCATCCGAAATCTAAAGCTTCCCATTTGTGTAATTACAGGGTGTTACGATCTAGTGCTATCTTTTTTTCTTCACTTGATTTCCTACCAATATTTCTCTCACTTCTTTGCTGTTAGGAGGTATATTTTCTTTTCCTACATTGAAATATCAAATATTTTATTAACAATATTACTTGATTCAATAAATACATTTTCCACACATCGCCCAAAGTCACACTAAATGAAACTCTCTTCCAGTTTAATTCCTTTAAAATCGGCAGGTCCAGCACATTACCCATGATTTCCCATAGTAACTGAATATGTTCACATTCTTGAAATACGTGACGATATGTTTTTTCTTCCCTTTTGCAAGAGAAGCATAAACTTCTAGGAGCCAGTCCAAAACGATATTAATCACGATTCGTGTAAATAATCCCATGTAACATTTTGAATTGGAATTCCCTAAGATTACTATTTAAAGTACATTTCCTTGGTCTAAGGAAAATTTTGTCAATGTCTCTAATAGACAAATCAAATGATTCTTTTAATCTATATACTACAGAGGGACTTCTAATTTACTGTTGAGAATAGTTGTATATAATCTCTTCGAAACAATTTCACTTAAGGGGACAATTTTACCTGAGAGCAAAAATAAATTGTTTCCCTATCTAATTCCTTCTTCTTTTCATCTGTTATATGCATTTGCCTTTTCCAACTAAAGGGAATTTTCTCAAATATGTGTTTTACCTGCAATATATTCCATGAACTAAGATCTCTACTAATAAAATATACATCTGTTTTCAATTCACCATCTTTATCCACCATATGTTCCAATCTCACTATGCCTTTTGATATTAAATCTACATGAACATGATAGAATGGAAAACCTTGAAAAGATATATGTTTGTTGTTAAAAATAACTTCATTACCTTTATAATTTTCATAAATATGTCTTAAATCTCCCACTTCTAACCATGTCTCTAATAGTTCCACATAAAAGGGCGGTAAAGATAGTTTGAGCTGTCTAATTTCATTAATACAGAAGAAAATGAATTTCCCTCCTATATGTCGAGTACAATAATCAAGATATTGTTTCCATTTCATTTGCTGGTCCCCACCTAACAGCCTCTTTACCCACATCATTCTTTGAACTTTAATAAACAATTCGAAATTCATCATTTTAAGTGCCCCATTTTTATAATCTAGAAACATCGTCGTCCATTTTATCTTGTCGTTTCCTCTCCATAAAAATGCAAAAGACATTTTTCAGGAAAAAACTCTATATTACTAGCCATCTTCGTTTATACACTTCCATAAAGTTGACTATAAAACAGTTTAATTTCTTTTATAATTTCATTTTCATTACAGCTTTTATCACCACCCGTTAAATATAACTTCCGAATTATGATTATGAGTTATGATTATTCATAATCATAACAGCCTTGTAATTATTTACGTTTAAACTCTAATCTTTTAACTAAATCGTCATTCGCGCTACTCATTTCCTTTCTAATTCTTGGACTTCTTTTTCTAAGGCTTCAGTTTTTTCCTTCATATCTTTTGCAATCTGCCTCGAATATTTTTTAGTAAAACTGCGTATCTTCATTTTTAAAAAGCCCAAAGTAACCGTTTATCTTTAATTTCTGACGACAACTCTTTTAAAATAATATTTTTTCTTTCATGTGACAGGTATACAGAATATCGTTACATAGACTGTTGTTAAGTTTCTAGTAGGAAGCTTTTTTCTTCATAATATTCTTATTATTGAAAAGGAACAAATTGATCGCCGAGTGATCAGGCGCAACTGATGGAATAGTTTCACATTTTAAAGTGAATTCCTCTAAATTAGAAGATATAATCCAATAATCTAATCGGCTTTGCATGAATGGTTTCTATATGAAAATTGACGTCGTAATGGGTTTCTTTGTCTCCAAATATAAATTAAGTGAAGTCGATCCATAAATTCTTCCATTTGCAAGTTGAACCTATTTTGTCTTTGATGATGGCAATTCCCTGACTAATCTAAATCGAAATTTTTGATCATATTAAAGTCTCTACCCATTATTATCAAACTGTCTTCTGTAGTTACCTTGTTCATTTCCCGAGACAATTCTTGCAAAAGATTAATTTGTTCTTTTTCCTTATTTCTAGTTGGAAAGTACACATTACATAAGACCACCTTTAATCTATTTATAATTATTATTCAAAATCATTTTCAGGCCTATGTCTATTATCGGTATTTATTGTTATGTGAGTACATTTCTGACAGACAAAATATACCCTGTCTCATTTCTGTATATGGCTCTGTTTCAGATCAGTGGTGTAACTTCCAAAATGGCTACTTTTCGACTTATATAACCCAACGTAAAGTACATAACCCCCTTTGCTATATATCATTTTGAAAGACCTCTGATAGTGCTACCTTGGGTAGCATAACAAAGTCGTGTGACCAATCTGTTTGGATTTCGTGGCCCAATATGTGGTCCAAATTGGCCACTTTGCAGGGACATTTTATACATGCATATTTTGAAAGTTTATTTTTTTTTTTAAATAGAAGGAATGAAAGAAAATTGCTATCCCACTTACAAAATTTTAATGTCTTTTGTTTTTATACGAGACAGAGTCAAAATTGATGTTTCGGACATGACATTTTCCGTTAACAATGGAAGGTCTAAAGTAATGGATGCTCGGAATATTCTAATATGCAGATATTTATTTGATTTGTTGTGTGATATAGTCCATATGTCTTCTAGTTTTAGCACATGCAAAATGAAGTCACCATCTTTTGTTTTAAAAGTTTACTAAGAAAAAGTAAGTGCATGTAAAATTTTCCCGTTAACTTTTCTGTCACATCCGAAACATCCAACAAGTGGTGATAATTATCTTCATAATATTTTTTTTTATTTTTCAGGAGTTTTTAGAGATTTGCCTTACCCTCCTCATTGTTCATTTCAAGTATGATTTTTTTTTCTTGAGAAATTTATTTTTTGTAGCCAATAAACTTTTTCCGTTAACACCTGTCACGTCCGAAACATATGTCACATCCGAAACAGATTTTTAGACAATTCCTCATCAAACTCGCTCATGCGTTAATTTTAAGCCTGTTAGTTATACAGCCCATCTCAATCACCATAAAAATGTGAATTACGAGGAATGCACACCTGAATTTTCTTTTTATGAGGGCATTTTATGAAAAATAGTGTTTCGGACGTGACATGTTAACAAAGGATTCATATTTTCTGTGTTATGCATTTATAAATAATATCACTTCTCAATATAATCACATATATTAGTTAAAATTTGTACAAAGTAACCAAGTTATCCACAATAACCAAGGTTGCACAACTATTTTTTGCAATTATGCATGTTAATAGACTAACTTCTCCATTTTTTTAATCACAAAGAGCAGTTTGGTGCCCCCATTCTTTAAACAGGAATATCGTACAACTCCCACTTGTACAATATGTGACAGCACTGTTTGGCATGGTATGCATTCACCTCATGTTATTCATACAGGATACTGACATTATGGAATATATTAGTATTTCGAGATATGAGAAATGGTGTTTCGGATGTGACACATTAATGTTAACATGGGAAGACCTAGTCGTAAAGAGGCCTTGCAAATGGAAATTCTCTGGATACTGAACTGGTCAATACATTTCACATCTGTAGTCACTACTATACAATTCTTATTAAAATATTTTTTTCAGTCTAAATAATTGATATAAATATTTAACAAAAGAGAAGTGGGTACATGTACATGTACATGTATATAAAAACATATTCTGATCAAACTTATAATTCATATGTATCCATTCTTCACTAAAATTTTCCATTTTTCTGGTTTAAATGGACGACAGCTTTTTTACTTCCATTCCTGCAAATGATATGGTTTCAGCCATTCAAAATTCATAAAGAGGACAATAAATGGGTGTTTTGATTGTGAAATCCTGCACAAACATATGAAAGATTAATTATCAGGCCTTGCCTTACAATTATGAATTATGAGTAAGCAGGTGAGAAGCGAAATTTAGTACCCTCTAAGACCGTTAAAATCCCCCCCCCACCCAGTTGATAAAACTATTTATGAGAGGAAAGGATTTAATATTCGAGGTACAGGGTTTATATGTGGTACATTTGCATACATTTGGTGAAATCATACCCTTGTATGTGTATGCCCACAAGTTTATAATAATTCCTGTAAATTCAAAGTAGAGACATTATGATATTTGCATTTCCATATAAATTCTTCCGAAAACAAAGTAAAGCAAACTATGATTATGCCAGTGTTTACAGTTGTATATTCATTTTTTTGCCATCTACATTTTTCATACGAATTTTAAATACATCAATATTTTTTTTTTCAAACATGAATATTAAACTACAGTTTTCCATAAAATGTGGCACTGACTGTGTTTGAATGATTTGAGGTACGATATTCAACAGAAAATACTGTCCACAGCAGCCTATGTATATATTTCTGTGCCCTTCTTGATAATAAAACTATTATTTCATTTTGATTTTGATACTATTAGCTGTTATGTGAGTTCTAGCACACTTTACCATGTGCTTCCACTCTAAATAAAAGTACCAATACATGTAGAAGGCCTCACTGTCTGCGAGTTTCTAATGTTAATATTTTTTGTTACATAGTATTTATCTGAAGCACTCCTTTCGGGCTTTGAGAAACGCAACATGTAATATGCAATTTTACAAACTGAAATTATACAAATACATTTTAGATTTTAGTACAGATTAAGAATTACATATAAAACTTATTCATTAAGCAAAGCATATGCATCCTCTGTGTGAAAACATATCTCAGGCAAATTTAATGCTGTCTTCAATATCCTATTTAAAGGATGGGGATCAAAGTGCCCTGTGGTCACCCTTGAGGCCATCTGCTGCACCCATCTCCTGTGCCTATCCACTCTGCTACATATTTAATGTCATCAACAATGCCCATATTGCATTTTAAATGAAGTAGTTTTCAAAAACTTAATGGAACTTAACCTATTTCCATTTTAATACACAGCACGTTAACGTCACATCCGAAACAAGCTCAAATCATTAAATTATGACAAAAAATATAAATATTCTTGAAAAATTTTCCATGACTGTACCGTTTTCTTTTTATGTAAGCATTCATATTCTTATTCTATTTAAAACCCCTACACGCATGTTTAAATATGAAAAAAATGAAAATGTAGTTGTCAATTTCTGAAAATCGTCAATTTTTCATGAAAATGATGTAAAATTTTTAAAAAATCAACATTTTTTCCCAATTTTTTTCTTCTTATTTTGAAACATATATAACAAGCATTAAAAAATTAAATGAACAATTAAAAATATTACTCTTTGATTAACCTCAGGACTCTAATTTGAAGTAGATAATTCCAATGCAAATTCATTTTTTCTTAAGTTTGCTGCCCTCTACCAATCAAACTAAAAAAGTTTAAGCTCGGCCACTACTTTTTTCTTATAATTTGAACCCTAGGCAATATTTCTTAATGAGTCAATGCTCCAACGAAGGAAATTCATCATGAGTAGTAATAGTAGCAGCAGCAGTAGTAGTAGTACTACTACTACTTCTACTGCTACTGCTACAACAACAACAACTACTACTACTACTACTATTGCTGCTGCTGCTGCTACTTCTACTACAGCAACTACTGCTACTACTACTACTGCTGCTACTGCTACTACAGCAATTACTGCTACTATACTACTACTACTACTACTACTACTACTACTACTACTACTACTGCATATTTCTACTATTACTACAATTACTACTGCCTACTACCTACTACTACTCCTACTACTACAACAACAACTACTACTACTACGTATACTACTATTACTGCTATCACTACTACTACCACTATTACTACTACTACTACTACTACTACTACTACTACTACTACTACTACTACTACTACTACTACTACTGCTACTACTACTATTATTCAAATCCTGTCTTTTCCTTTCTCACAGGCCGTTGCTTTTCCTGCATCTAACACATTAACAACCAAATGGGCTCCAGCTAAAGAAAAAACGACTATGACGTCATTGATTGTATCAGGTAAAGCTGAGAATTTCAAACAATTTTTCCACTAAACACCTTTCCGGGAAGGTATGTTGTCTTGGATTCTGTGCAATTTAGAGGAAGATAACATACCGTCTTGTAATTGGAAATGATGACGCATACAATTGTCAATCAGTCACCCTGGTTACTACGACGAAAGACAAACACTCGATTTAAGAACCGTTGATGTGTTTTTCCCTCAACAGAATTGTTTTTTTATTTCCTGCGAGTATCTAATGTCCGATAAGCTGTCTTGACTTGCTTTGTATTTAGTTGCAGAACTGGCAGAATAATACTTTCAAAATCACTTTTGAGGCCAAAGTGGTGTCTGGAGATAAGCGGATGTAACAGAGAAAGTCGAAATTGGTAAAAAAAAAAAAAAATAAATAAATAGATTCGGCTGATCATTTTGATCGTTTTGATAAAAGGTGGTAATGACACTGACAAGCACTAGAATATTTTGATTTTATAAAATGAAAACGGGCAGGTACTTTTTTTTCCACACTCGTTGCTCATACAGGTTTCCTACAGCGAATTAGAATTGCATGTTATAAAACATTTTCACGTTCAAATATTGAAGAAAATTGACGATGATTTTCAATTATTTGGTTATTTACATTCACCATCATTACTTTTAAGTCATCATTAATAAATTAATTTGTTTGGTATATGATTTATTTAATATGTACTCATTTCATTTGTCAATTTAGATGTATTCAACTGATGAATATGGTCAGTCATCATCGATCTAAGATTTAGTAATCTCGACTGTAAAGTATCTATAACTTTCTTTAAATTTCAAGAAAGAGTATACATTTTTTTCTCAATTTGTCCTTTTCTGTTTCCCTTATATTTCTGATGTCTGGCAGAGCAACTATTATTTCTTAAAATATCGATTTCCTTGTATTTATTCATTTAATTGATATGAATGTTTTACCATTTTTCGTTCAAGTATTCTTAAATCTCTATCAACTAGTTGTTCAATCAATTTTAACACTGATTTAGTATTTTCAGATCTAACCATTTAATCATTTTGCCTGTATCTCTTGAAGGTACTGGGTTTGGATCGGCCGTTGGTCAGTTTTTGTCTGGAATGGTATGTTATTTCATCGGTTGGGAAGCCACCTTCTATATATTTGGTAAGAATATTATTATTCATAGAAATACAGAACAAATAAAAGAATAAGTACAGTTACAAGGTACCGTTGTTTACTATGGTGAAATGCTTTTTTAAATTTTTTTTTTAATGAGCTTCGTAGTTACCAAATATTCACCGACAAGGTTCGGATGATTTCCAATTGTTGGTTTACATCTCCTTTGTTCTGAAAAACCCCTCAAAACAACAGGGATATAATCCTCCTAAATGAGCAGTTTATAGAAATGCTGTATGTTGTTGTTGTTTTTTTTTTAAAATATGGCTTTCGTGTCATTTTTTGTACGTTGTAGTGGAATAGTTTTAATAACATCAGGTGCGTTAAATAAACGGCTAGTGAGATAGATTCATCTGACTGGTGCATGTGTGACTAAGAAAACGTTCTTTAAACTCGAGGCAGATAGTGAAATGACATGTTAAATGAAAGTTGTGCCATCGATCATTTCAGCACACGTATCGCTCTTAATAAGCATGCAGCACCATAGCGAGCGAGAGCTCACCTAACAGGTAATACCACTAATATTGATTAAAACAGTTGCGTATCAACGGGGGGGGGGGGGGGGGGGGGGGGGGGGGGGGGGGCTAGTACGCTGTATGCATACTATTTCATAAGAGATATGACGTTCACACTTGATTTGATACGCTTTTATTGAACGATGTTCAAGATGACAGCTAATAGCTGATACATGATGAATTATAAAAGCATAATTCAAATATACATAGGACAAGAATGATAAAAGATACACAGCAAAAGCAATAGGCCTTGTAATCCAGCCAAAAGTGGGAGTTATAAACTGAGGCAGACTCAGAGAAATACTGCACATAATAGAATTAACAAACAAACCATTTCAATTTTGCAGTGCCGTCACCAGCTTTTTTCAAAGGGGGGGGGGGGGGGTGCCTTTTGGAAAAAAAAAGACAAAACTTACCAACTCCAATGTCAGGCAGTGGTGCTGGTTGCGCAGATTATGAGCTGTTCGACACTACACAATAGTGCATATATCCGGCCGGCGTTTGATACTAAGAACATGTCGCCCTTTTCAAAAGACATCCCCCCCATCCGGCGACGTCCCCCCACACGACGACGCCCCCCCCCCCCCCAAAAAAAAAAATCCTTTTTTTTTTTTTTTCTGGAGAGGGGTGCGTTCGCACCCTCCGCACCCCCCCCCCCCCTGGCGACGGCCATGAGCACATATAGCAAAACTAGTTTACAGCAAAATTATGTTCACCCATCTGTTATCAAATGAGATGAAATTGTTATTCTTAAATTTTAACATATAGATATTCAGAATGATAATGCCTTTGATAAGCATTTAAATTACTTTATTGATAGTAAGTTTTTTTGTTTTTTTTTCATTTCCAGGAAACTTACATCCCTTCTGTTCTTTTCTTTTCTTATTCCTCCGCGTTTTCCTTCCCTTTATATCCTCTTTTTTCTTTCCCTTTCACCCTGCTCTGTTTTTTTCCTTTTTTTTTTTCTTGGAGATGGGGAGATGAGACAACGTGGGAGCAAGGCCCTTTCGGCCTCCGGCCTCCGGCCTCCTTCCCCCTTTTCCTTTTTTTTCTCCCTCTTTTTTCCCCTTTCTCTCATCTATCCCTTTTCCTTCCTTCTCCTTTTTTTTATGGAGGGGGGGGGGGGGGGTGGAAGGCCCTTTTGGCGCCCGGCATCCTTCTTTCCATTTTCATTTTGTCTTCCTATTTTTTCCTTTTCTCTCCTCTCCCCCTTTCCCTTCTTTTCCTTCTCTCTTTCCCTCTTTGTTCTTTCTAATTTCCTTCCTGCTCCCTCTCTTCCTCTCTCTCTCTCTCTTTGCGAGGGGGGGGGGGGGAGGGGAAGCAACAGGACCCCTTTGCAAGGGGGCCTGGGAGGCAAGGCCCTTTCGGTCCCTGGACTCTCTCCCCTTTTTCTTCCTCTTTCATTCCATTTTAAAAAAAATTTTCCCATTCTCTCCTCCTTCCCTTCCCCTTCCTTCCCTCTTTTTGGCCGGGGAGGGGGAAGGGGAGGGAGAACGGAGAGAGGCAAGGTCCTTTCAGTCCCCCCCCCCGGCCTCCGCGCTTCTTCGTCTTTTAATTTTTTCTTCCTTTTTCACTTTTCTCTCCTCCCTCCCTTTCCCTTCTTTTCCTTCTCTCTTTCCCTCTTTTTTCTTCTTTCTACTTTCCTTCCTGCTCTCTCTCTCTTTTTATGGGGGGCGGGGAGGCAACAGGCAACACTACACCCTGGGATGTAAGGCCCTTTCGGCCCCGGACTCCTTCCACTTTTTTGCCTTCTTCCCCCCCCCCCCTTTCCTTCACTCTTTTTGGGCGCGGGGGGAGGCAAGGCCCTTTCGGCCCCGGCCTCTTTCTTCCCCTTTTCAAATTTTCTTCTTCTTCTTCTTCTTCTTCTTCTTCTTCTTTTCCTTTTCTCTCTTCTCTCCCTTTCCCTTCTTTTCCTTCTCTCTTTCTCTCTTTCCCTCCTTTTTTTTTTGGCCGGGGGGGGGGGGGGCCGGGCCCGCTGGGCCCCCCTGGATCCGCGTCTGGGGGGGGGGGCAGAGGGGGCACGTGCCCCGGGTGGCACTTGAAGGGGGAGGGGCGCAAAAAACGCAAAAGAGAGAAAGAAAAGGAGGAGTAATACAAGACAAAATGCGTAAAAAATTATGTTTTATAGGGCTTGAAATGCAAATATTTTCTAAAGCTCGGTCGCCTTGCGACCTCGCATAATTATGTTCAAAATCTAGCTAATTCACGGCCTTAATGGCGTTTTTAAAGTGTTAACCATTAATTGACTCTATAGTTGCTTTGCCCCCCCCCCCGCATAAGGCAGGAGCTTGTTAAATTTTGTGCCCCTTGATGGGAAATAAGTGCATAAAAAGCGCTTTCAAAGTGTAGAACATTCGAAAGAAATCATAAATTTGCCTTGCAATTGCCTTACTTAATTCCTCAAATATATTTCTTCTGGGTTTTCATTCATTTTTGCGCCCCCAAAATAGGAATGTTCAAAATTTCAAAAAAGTCTATTGCTAGGTCGCTGTATTCCCTTGGATTTTTGGGTTTTTTTTTTGAAAGAGTAAAATACATAAGAAATTTCAGTTTGAGGGGTGAAAAGGAAAAAAATCTACAACTCGGTCGCGTTGCTCCCTCGCTTATACGGTAACTCATAAAATTTGGGCTAACAACCCCGGGTTATGTGTATCAAAACTCATTTTCACGTAGTGCCATCATTTCTAAATTAAAAACGTTCATTAATCTGAGTTTGAGCGGGGGGGGGGGGGGGGGGGCGCAGATTTGATAGTTGCAGCGGGCGCCAGAATACCTAGTTACGCCACTGGATTAAAGAATCCTTTCTCATGCAGTGCTTCCAGGGTTAGTGGTACATTCAACAGTATTTGGTGGTTTGGTTTTTATAACGATTTGATAAGACCAAATTCCAAAATACGTAAGTATTCCTCTTTTCCGAAATACCTTATAGTAAGTTTGCATAAAATTGATACCACCAGTTCTCAACTTTACTTTTGACTTTCACAAAATGATACCAACGAAATCAAATATTTGTCAGACTTTTTTGACGATAAGTTTGTCTTGTTACACGAAGTATCCCAAGCCGTTAGACCCCCATGCCGCCCGTTTGCTGAGTTTATTGCGGGAAGTTTCCTGATCACATGCCGTTTTTTCTCTCTTTTCGTAGGTGCTGCCTGCATGCTATGGGTATTACTCTGGATATTTCTGGTCTATGAAGATCCCGGGGATCATCCATTCATATCAGCCAAAGAGAGGAACATAATAGAGGAAGAACGGTCTCGCGGCTCAGATGTAAAAGTACGTTACTATCTCTCTCGGTATCAGTCATTTGAATTCATGCATTTATTCTACAAACATGGACCTAGCAGGTCATGGTATACATGGTATACGAGATAGAACGGAAAACCATTCGCTTAATAGGCAAGGAACCGCTAGATCAAAGGCTGCCGAGCGTTCGCCGCCCGGTCGCCGCTGTGAGATCGGTTGGTCACCGGGCGGCGAGTTCAAAATTGGCCGGTGGCCGATTGAAGACCGCCCGGGAATCGGTGGGTAATCAGCAGTTGGTCACTGCCCGGACGCCGCGCGGAGAAGCTCGCCCAGATTTGACCTAAATTCGACCGGAAATCGACAGGGCACCGCCCGGAATCGCTGGGGATTTACAGCCCTCTCGACTTCTCCAAAAATTGTTGGACGATGCCTAAATTCCAGCGGCGCCCGGGCAGGCTACAAATCGGTCGGTTGTCGCTCTGATTAGTAACTTTAAGGGGTCGAATGTCATATGTAAAATGGGGTGACTATTTCGGGACAGGCTCCCAATAGGCCACAGTCAATAGATGAACACCCGTGGGCATAAAAAGCTTTTGTCTGCATGCTCAGTGATTACCTGAAACTTGTTTGCCGGAGATTTTCATAGATGTCATTGGCGTAGACAGGTCCTCATAAACGGGGGGTATGATTTCCCTCAAGAGCCATACTATATATATATATATATATATATATATATATATATATATATACTGTTAATACGAGCGAGCATAGAGAGCAAGCATTTGGGAATATTGGCTCTAAAGTCACTTTGGATTAGGGGCACATGTTATCGAAAAGGGAAACGTGGTACTTATCATGGGGAAAAGGACACTTATTAGAAAAATAAACGAATGTGTAGAAAAGGTAGAAAAGGCAGTTATCAGAAATGAAAAGGGGCGCTAATCATACCTGAAAAGGGGCATTTATAAGAAAGGAAAAATATTCTTATAAAGTAGAAAAATCAAATCAGTGCCTGTATATTACAAAGAAAAAGAAATGACTTGTTATATTAAAAGGGATAAAAGGGATAAAAGGGATTAAAAGGGATAAATGCTCTTGTTGAAATAGGAGCAGTTATGAAAGGTAAGGTGAGGGATGAGGTTTAATTATCAAAATGGTCACTTATAAGAATATGGAACGGGAACTTATTCGAAAGAAAATGGGGGTACTTACCTGAATTTAAAGGGAAAATTAGGGGCACTATGCCCACATGCAACCCCCGGAGCGGTGCTTCTGACCGGGTCTACATGTTATGATTGTCATTTCATCATTCTTCTATGTATAGTTGGGTAATGATGACACAGGTCATCATCCTCGATAAATATTGGGGGTGATGTATTCCCTCTTTCCCCACCACATTCGACTCCTGTGACTATATTTTTATTTCAATTTTGAAAATTGTTAGTATTACTAATGACATGAGTGTGGCAAAATTGCATTATAAAGGAAAGTTACCGAATGAACCCTCTAAATCGAGAATAATTACATGTACTTTTAATCTAAATAATTTCTCTGCATTATTGCTTTGAAAAAATCAACTCAAAATATATTGGGGGAAGGTAACATAGTCCACCCCTCCCCGCCATTTCAATAAAAAAAAAATTATACCTCCATATCCCTCCCATATCAACACCCATATTCTATAATTTGAAGTACTAGATGGTTTTCACTTCTAGTAGTGTAAAAATATATCAGGAAAAATCAGAAGCAACGACAGAATTGTAGATAGATATTATAATAAATTCATATAAATCTACAATATTGTATGATAAATAATATCTATGTTGAAATAAAGAATATATAAATTTGAATAATATTAATAGATATAATACATGTATATATAAATATAATTTGATATATCAAATTATATTTATCTACAACATATAATAGAAATGTATATTTTCCACTATTCTTTTTTTTTTCGGCGGGGGGGGGGGGGGGGTTGAAACCTGAGGGGAGGGGGATGTTTGTACACACAATCCCCCGACCTGAAAAGTTGGGAGATGCATACCCCCCCCCCCCCTTCCCCTGCTATCTACGCCCATGGTTATGCTTGAAGGTCTGAGTACCGTGGCATGGCATATATTTCCGACTAAACTACTTTGTCTGAAGGCTGTGGAAGGCCCGGGTGTATGTTCGTGGATTTTTTTTTTAAATCGTGAGTTTTCATAACTTTATATAGCTTTGATTCTTACCCATTTTTAAAGACCAAATTTAGGAAATGTCAATAGTCGGCAGCTGCAAAATTATCGTACTATCGTAGGTTGAGTGTTGTAGACTCTTGCTCAACAAAGAACGTTTTTTTCCCCGTAGTTTTCTTGTTCCTTAGATTCTGCGAAACTACATGCAATATTTTTGCATGAAAAGGCGTATTTAGGTTACCCTTAGCCTACCAAAGAAATCAAGATCTGATCATAAACATGTTGAACAACATGTTGAACAACATGTCATTTTTTTCAGAACTGAAGGTAAAAAAAAATCACCAGAATTCGCCTATGTAGATGGTATATACTTATGGCAGTTAGGTAGGGTTCGACATTTAAGAAATTTTTAATTTACAGTGCAGAAATGTTTATGGTTTTATATTCAGGACAATAATCATATCTTTAAAGAGTAACATAATGATTTTTTTTTTCGATTTCGATTTTCGATTTCATAGATTTTATTTTATTTCATTTTCATTTTTCAAAAGTAACAATTGTACAGTTAACAATGCAAATATAATTTGACAAAGAAACCAAAGTGCAAAAACATTCTCTGATCATTACAACCAATATGGAGACCATTAACATGTAAGTATAATAAAAAAAAAAAACAACAGTAAAGTTTTTTTTACATGAAAATGAGAATGAAAACAGAGACCAGATGAGAAGCAGAGCTTGTGGAAACACTGATCCCAGGCAAAAGGTACATAATAAGTCATACAATACATAACAAATAATCATGCATATTCCCCCAAAAGGAACAAAAACAATAAAAGAAGAAATGGAGGGGAGAGAGAGAAAAAGAGAAAAGAAAGAGAAGACAGATACATGGCCATGGAAAACAAACAATCTCAAACCAACAACCAAGATTTATATTAAAGAGAAAGCAGTGAAAGATTTTGTAAAAACAAATAATTGCTTGATATGGGGAAAAGACAGTTCCAGATATAAATTTATGAAATGGCAAAAGTCTAAACGGAGAGCAGCAGAGGAACACATCCCCGTCACCATGCCCTTCGATCCCATCTAGTCTAGGGGGTCACCATCATCTAAACAAAAGGTCCATTTAGGGGGTTTGATCTTCTCGATACCATTCATAGATCTATAACAATGTAGCCAACTCATAACCATTCTTACAATAGCGTAAGTGCCTATGGATGAAAAGGACACGTACAAAGGGGCTGACCTGTGACAAGAGTACCAGCATAAATCACCAGAGATGGAAATATACGTCATCATGCTTGGAAGAGATGCCACCAAGCAAATTACACTGTGATTTTAGTGGCTATAAGCATAACTTTACGCCATATTGTTTAGGGAGTGAGATCGCGTTTGTTAAATCTATTTGTTAAATCTCACATGGCCTTCTGTCTCATGTTTGTTACGCAGAGGCATCAATCGTTAGTTGCTTTTGAGGCATCCCCATTTTTAGGGAGCAAAAGTATTATTCCCCGTCCTTAAATTATCAGTGATTTATAAACGTATACATCATTTAGGCATATTAAGTCAAAAGTAGACAAATTTCACCAATTGAAATGCTTTATTTTATTGCGGTATAATCATCAATTTATGCTTAAGGCCAATTTAAAGATTGAGTCCTACTTCCTCGTCCGGATTTTTCGAAAATGAGGTGGGGTTTCCATTTCATTTAATATTTGATATTTTGCTGATATACAAAAATGCTATTGAGTCAATTTCAACTCATTTTTCAAAAAAATTGCATTATATTAATGTTTTTTGAATCTCTGTTTAAATGTCCTAAATATTCTTATTTATTCATTTATTTTCAGAACAAAAATATTCAATAAAAAAAAAAAAAAAAAAAACAGTGGGCACGAAAAAAGGAAGCTGGAGGGGATGAGAAACTAGGAAATATTTTTATTTGGCCTAAAACTTGTCATTAGTTGATAGTGAGAATACTTAGTCACATTTTTCATGAATCAAAACATACATTAATACACATTACCTTGAGAGGCATGCTTAGATGGCATTTTTGTTCAACGCAATCATTTTCTCATCATCATAAATTCAGCTAAAGACGAGTATACCCTTCCGTGCAATGATGACTTCATTACCTGCGACTGCATGGTGTGTTTACATGGTAACCATAGCTGGATTTGTTATATTCATTCTCCTGACCAATCTACCTCTCTACATGAAACATGTTCAACGTATGGATACCGCGCAGGTAACTATTATCCTACAAACAAGACAAGTGTGTCATTTACTTTACAAAGTCTTGCTCAAAATGTCCGACAAAAAAATGAAGGGCTTATCGTTTCCTGGTTGCCAAGTCGAGCAAAATAATGTCCTCGTTTGCCTTTAGCTTACGATCCTATACAACTTTGTTAATATTACACGAACGTGTTCCAAAACGATCTCTTTCTGGTAAAGCATTGAAAAAAATATATATTTAGTTCACCACGCATGTGGCCTCAACCGAGGTTACGGCTTTTGAAACAACTCGATTTCATCAGTAAATATTTACAACGGATTCGTATACGATTACTGTAAACGACCCTCTGCGACTGCCAGAACTTATTACTCTGTTCACATCATATTGAATCTTCTTATTTCTTGAAAGCTGGTTACTTTCTCCTATATCCTTTTTTCATTGATTAATTATTTTCATACCAGATTGGATTTCTGCTACCCATCCCGTATATTGTGCAGTGTGTCATGATGATGGTAACATCCTCGTTGTCTGATATGCTAATAAGAAGAAAATTACTCGGAGTTACACAAACCAGGAAACTTGCGACGAATATAGGTAATACAAACACAATTCTTCAGAACACCTCAATAGTCTAATCAACAATTATCAAGTTTAAATACAATTTTCAAGCTAATTTAAATTCCCTTTTTTGCCGGTGTCATAGGCGATTGGTTCCGGGCAGGCGATGGGATCCTCCGGAACCAATCGTCTGAATTTTTACCCGCTGATTGGATCCACCTTTAGTCTAGTAGTTAGTAGTAGAGTAATAACTCCTTGGTAGAGTGTACCTGTTGATATATTGTGTTATGGCGTTAAATTGTGTGCCCCTTTGGAGATGTAAGAGGCTACAATATGGAATTTAATTGAATGTCATACACCTATTGATATTGAAAAGACAAAATAAAAATACGAAAATATATTTTCAACATATTTTACCAACATTGATAATCAAAATGTACCCCGAAATTGTTGGCTAATGTAGGAATGAAGCGGCGGCTTTCGTTACATATCAGCCAAAAGCGATATGCAGTCACCATGGTCACTTGCTTGAATCCACTGGAACGAATCGACCATGACACCGGCACTTTTGATATTCAAGTTTTCCTATTTTACCTTTTGACACTAGAATTGGGGAATATTTTCTGTTTTAAAGATTTAGAATATGTGAACGTACACGGAAATGTACTTTGTTACTGCAGTATGTCCACTTAACAGTGAAAGTAGAGTAAATTTTCAAACCTTTCCCTCTCCGTAGAATAATTTGTGTTACTATAATTATGATATATCCTTCACGCTGTGTGTCTCGAACCATCTGTCCTTTTTACAAAAGAACTCTATTCTGACTTCACTTTTATTTTCTTTCTTCTTTGCTTTCTTTTTTTTTTTCTTTCTTTCTTTTTTTTTTTTGGGGGGGGATGGGGGATTTTGTCTGTTTTATTTCCATTATCATTACCATTCTTGCTCATTTGGAAACCTTTACAATAAGTTTACCTTTACTCTTCCCATCCCTCTCCCTCTTTCTCTCTCTCTCTCTTTCGTCATTTTCTCTCTATCTTCTCATTATCTTCCTGTATTTGTCTCCTTCATGCTATCCGTTATCTAATATCCACAGGTGCCGTAGTAACTTCAGGATCGCTTCTCGCTGTATCACACGTCGGGTGTAGCCATGAAAGAGCAGTCATTTTTATGACCACAGCCATGGGCGGTGTCGGCATCGCTTTCGCTGGTATTTTCGTAAACCCCCAGGATTTGGCACCGAGGTTCGCGGGAACGTTGTTCGGCATTGGGAATACTTTCTCTGTGAGCACAGGCTTCGTCGGACCCGTGATCGTGGGATTATTCACGGAGGACCAGGTGAGGGAATGGAAAGGATATATGGTGTGTTTATGCTCCCATTATTCAAACCAGAATGAGCTGTTCAAAACACGGTAGCGTCCATAGTCATTTTCGTATAATCGCCGATTTAAAACGCCGATGTTAGATGAGCGTTTCAAAACGCTCATTCTGCCTTCGCAAAGAAAGTATAAACGTATCCATAGAAGAGAGTTGGGAAACAGAGGGTAGAGAATGAAATAAAAAGCGAGAGAGAGAGTGAGTGATTGAGAGAAATAAAGGGAGGGGTGAAAGAAGCTGAATGGAGAGAGAAATATAAAGAGACAGAAAGAGAGGGGAGAGAGATGGCAGGTGGTGAAGAAAATTGGAATGACCGAAAGAGAAGGAGCAAGAGAGACAGACAGAGTTCGATGGATGTTAAGAAAATGAGTTATAGAGGAGAAGGGGTTGAGGAATAATTTAAAGAAAAGAAAGAAAAGATGAAGAAAGTTGGGATGGCGATAGAAATATACACGGTAGGTAAAATGAGGAGGAATAAAGAACTAGAAAAAAAGAAAGATCATATGCAATTTTTTGTTGTAATTTTCAGAGTGATCCTGAAGGCTGGAGGAATGTGTTCTACATGACGGCAGGGCTTGGCCTTTTTGGTGCCATCTTCTTCCAGGTGTTTGGGTCTGGGATGAAGCAGGACTGGGCCAAATATATTACCAGTAAACAGTTTGACAAATCTAAGGAGGATACAAGTGAGAAAATGGACCTTGAAACTATCGGAATCGAGAACTGTGGCCATTAGATGGATACAGAAGTATGAATGATAAAAGACCGCTGAATAAACGTGTAAGAGGGGCCCAAGTGCTGAGGTCATATTTTGACTGGCGTAAGAAATGATTGTTCTAAACAACAGGGTATATTGATGCTATTTACAATGTAAGAGCTTTATTATACAGTCTTAAGCCCACCATACTCTATACGATCTGACGACGATCCAATTTTGAAAGAATTTGCAATAGCATTTGACCATGTTGACATTTCAAATATGTTTTTTTTTTTTATGAGTGTGTGGTTTGATGGTTTTTATTTTACCTGACTACTAAGAAGGCAAAGATATGTTTGTAAGTAAGCAACCAGGGGACCGACGTGACGGCTTTAAGTCTTCTCCGAGGGACTTGGTAAGATGATTAATGCCTTACAAAAGGGCACTAGCGCATCCACTTGGTTTCGAACCCGGGTCCTCGAGTTATGAGACCATTGATCTACCACTGAGCCACCGCGCCTCCTCAGAAAACTTCTTGATCGAGATTCTGAAGAGTCATATGAATAATGAAATCGAAATTTTAATCTGAATGATGGTAAACTTCCTAAAACCCAAATCGGCTCCAAATAGTAGTGACCTAACACAGTCCTTCTTAATGTCTGTTATTTGAAGCAAATTCGGCTTTTACTCTGTCTAGAAGGCTTCCACACAACAAAATTTCAATTTTAAGTATTCATATCATTATGCAGAACCTCTTTCAGGAAGATTTATGTTTGTTTAAATTTCCATTGATAAAGTAATTGTAATTTCTTAGAAAATTGTATCGCAGTCGGATTGTATAGAACTAGCAAAATCTCTAGCATGCTTCACTTCAATTCGACAGGTCTTTCTTTATCGAAGGTTATGGATGTTCAATATAAGCAGGGGCGTCGCTAGAACATTTTGAATGGGGGTGTGACACCCAAATTTGCCGACAAATTTTTAGGGTGTGACATCCAAATTTGCCGACACAAATGCTGCACCCTAACCTCTCCACCACAAATAATAATCAAAGGAAAACGCAGATGAAGAGATCTTGATCATACGGGCCTATTTTCGCAAGGGGGGCTGACGAAGTTTTCCCGAATATTAACTTGTCAATTTTTTTTTTTCAATTTTTTTTTTTTTTAACTTTTCTTAGTGAAAATATACGGAAGTTGCATACAGAAGTTACATAATTATCTAGGAACCTCGCTGCCCGAATATGAAGTGGTGGTTACCAGAATATCCGACCACTGAAAATCCTCGGGGGGGGGGGGGGGGGCACCTTTTGCCCGAATATTGTATTTCTAGTGTTTTTCCCCCTTCTTTTGTGTTTTTGTTTTCCTTTCCTTTCCCTTTCCCTTTTCCCCTTCTTTCTCTTTTCTCATTTTCCTTTTCTCTTTCCTCTTCCCTCTCCCTTTCCCCTTCCTTTTTTTTTCTTGCCGACAGAGGTGGCGCATTCGCCGATAGCAATTCTGGGTGGCGCGCGGGGGGAGGGGGGGGGGGTGCTACCCCTACACCCCCTCTAGCGACGCCCCTGAATATAAAATGACATCTGAACTGAAATCAAAACCAAACACATCATTACCAAATCGTGATACATACATGTACATCATTCGGTTTAATTAAAGAAAATTCCAGTATTGATTAATCATTCCTGTATAATTAAAAATATTGTTGTGATATACATGTAGATATCTGTACAATGAGGTATATATATAACAAGGAATATAGCAAGGTATATAACACGGTATATAGCATGGAAACTGAATCTCTTATAAAATCATAATAATATACTGACTTTTATATTGGACGTGCTGTCCTGTCTTAATATTGGAGCTTTCCTTTGTATGCAATGAACCTGCAAATTCACTCATTATTTTATATTGAAGGCGGTCAGTCGGCGGTGCCCGTGTGTTTCTATGCAGTCCAGGCGAAGGCGAGTTCGGAGATTTCCGTATTCGTACACATCAACTTACGTACACATCACAGCGATCAATGCGGACTTTTGCCGAGGAGAAGGACATTTCGCCATGTTCGCTGATCCTCTATACTTTCAACTAGACCTAGTTTCGTATGCGCACGAACTATTTTGCAGCATCAGCAAACACAGATTTTTCTCCATTGAAACCACCGCCTGACCGCCTTTAAACCATAAGGCAGTATTCATGTACTTCATAAACAAAATTTTTGAAAGTTATTATCAATTTTAATATTGAAAAAGAATATAAAAACCGTTAAAAATCCAATACGTATGTGATTTGAATGTAGTTTCCAAGTATTATAACCGTAGTAAAGAGACAGAGTGAGAGAGATAGAACCAGACCGATAGATGAATGGGATTATAGATATGAAATATCACACACAAATAGAGACGAGAGAGAGAGAGAGAGGGGAGAGAGAAGGAGAGAGAGAGAGAGAGAGAGAGAGAAAGAGAGAGATGGATGAAAAGATGAGAAAAGATGAGGTATGCCATAGTGGAAATTTGCGGGGCGGATGGAGGGGAGGGGGATGCCCCTCCTTTCGACCCCATTCTACCCGATCAACCAATGTACCTTAAGTTCCTAAAATGAATTTTAAAAAAAATCAAGTCAGAATTTTTTTTTTTTTGTTGTTGTTGCTCCAATCCATCTGGAGAGAGGCTGTTGAGGGCCGAAAGGGATTCAAGAAATCAAATTTCGTTCTCCCCCTTGTTTATAGTCCTGGCTCCGCTTCCATTAAAAAATGCATTCGCATTATTCACTATTCAAGGGATACAAAAATGTACTCAAGGGATATGACAAAGGATCATATTCAACTCGCTTCTGTGGCAATATTGGTGAAAGTTCCGGCTCTGGCATGTCATGGTTTTGAGCTAGACACTGAAAACGAACGTGCACCATCAAGGTGCATCAACTCTGCTGGCTGGAGATTCCGTGCATTTCCTAGCATGCAAGTCGAAGATGTGGTGGTATGAGTGAAATGAGTACAGTCTGTCAACTCGTTACATAACACTGCGCATCTTATGATGGAGTTTACCCGATATGTTGCAAACACTGCCGAATCAGGGAGCGATAAGTCCTCTGCCATTACTCTGCCATAAGATGAGCGGAGTTCTCCACCTGTATTGAATAAAAAAAAAACACAACAAAACAAATAGTAACAAAGATCATACACATTAAAAATGAATGTTTATACATATGCTTTGCTCTGCCGATTTCTTAGGGGACGCGACTAGCCTTTACCACTGGTTGCTGTACAAAATTCAAAACTTCCGGGAAAACAGGGATCACCGCCCATTCCTTAACATGCTTAAGTTGTCATAAAAAATAATTCAGAGTGTTGGGGAAAACTCGACGATTATTCATTTCTTTTGTATACTGTATTGCACAAAATGCAATGGATATAATAACTGCAAAACGTCAATTTGTGCAATTATTCATACACTAATTTGTATACCTTGGTCCTCTCCTTGGATGTAGGCCCGCCCAAAAGTTAAATAAAAAGTAAATGGTAAATGATTTCGATACATATACAATTATGTAATTAGAATTAACTTTAAAATGTTTTTTTTTTTGGTATTTTCTATTCATGTATTGGGACATGTGAATATATAAAAAAAAAAAACTGAGCAGGAGCAAATTCTGAAAGGATAAGTGTACAAGTGGAAAAAAATATTTACAAATATGATTAAAATAAAACACATTTTCAATAATATGTTACGAGAAACGTAAATCACGAGACACATAATACGTAGTTAGAGATGTATCAAATCAAAACATTGTAACATAATTTGAAACATTATGCTGTATGAATAATTGCTTACCTTGTGGCTTAATTGTTGGAGTCAACATATATTGATTGTTGGTGGTCGCTGGTTCAGTCGTCTCCTCCGATTCAGTGGAAGATTGATCTTCTGTACATATTATCAAAATACCATGATAAGACACATCATGTAAACATTAATTGTAGAGTTTGTTTCGTTTGTTTGTTTGTTTTTATTTGTACTGACAATTCGATATCAAAGTTTTACAATCATGTATAAGCTTTCAGACATAAAAACACACACAAAAAAAAACCCAAACAAAACAAAATGAGAGATCTTGCGTTAATTTGTGAAGGTCTGTTATTGAACTTTACCTCATCAAACTTGACATTTGATATTCAGCTGACAGTTCTTTGAATATGATTGCCGAACGATCACACTTACCGTGAGTTGTCGTTGTAGGTGCGCCATCTATTGACGCAGAACATGCTGCAGGTGAAAGAAGAGGAGGAAAAAAAATGGTTATTACGTTAGGTCCTGTTTCTTGTATTTCATGATCTTCATCATCATCAAATAAATAAATGTATAAAAAAATAATAAATCATCATCGCCATCATCACCATGATCAGTGAGTCAGGTGTAGGAGAAGGGGGGGGGGCAGCACGTTTGTTTTTATTTTTTCTTGTCACGTCGCTGCAAATGAAGGGGTTCACTTTTCACATTCCAGACTTAACTAAGTGTGTTTATAGCTTCATAGTATTATAATTCCCTGTATTAGATTCTAGATTATTCAGTACATTATTGCAATTTGTTAATTTTTCCTTCTGAAAGAAATGTATTGAACCGTTATCATTGTGATTTCCTCTGCATCAACAATAAACAACGTCACTATCGTGGCTGGATGCGTAGCGGCCGAACCAGAAGCCGCTATACTACAGACATTGCTACTTCTAGACATATTTCTACGACTGCTGCTGTAACTGTACTAATAAGCCTGCTGATTACCATCTTCTTGTTCGCAGATGAAGGGAAACAGGAAACTACATGGACGGTCATGCCAGTAGTAATCTTGAGCACTTTTCATTCGAAAGCATGGTGTCCCTTCATTAAAGGAGTCATACTCGAGATTATTATAAAAAGGTACTGTCCCATCAGTCCACGCCACACCGGTCACTGTCTTTTGTAATCCTAGAGGTAGATAGAAATATTGGAAACAACAGTAATCATATTGGTTATTTATGTAGTTCCCTATCTACCAAACAAAGGTGATCAAGGCGATCCAATATTACCCCGGCTCTAGCTAGGCTACCGATTTCGGCACTCACAGCTTTCAAGGAATGCCTTCCTGCCGGTACCCATTTAACATCTGGATAGAGAGTGGCAAATGTAGATTAATACCTTGCCAAAGGACATTAGTGCCGTGCCGGGGTTCGAACCCACGACCTTCCCATCTCCAGTCAAGCTTTTAAACAACTCGACTACGACATCTCTATAGGGAAAAGGGGCAAAGAAATAAAGAAAGGGAGAGATAAATACACTGCAAAATCCAGGGTGTTAATTCAACACCTGTTTCGAATCAAACTGGTGTTGTTTTGACATTGTCTTATCTGGTGTAGCCTAATATTGATACCAATATGGTGTTGAATTAATACACTGGATTTTGCAGTGTAAATATAGATAAATAAACAAACAAATAAATGAATAATTAAATATATAAATTACAAAAAAAATTAAAAAACAAATTCTGAAGCAAACGGAGACCGAGTATTTAAAGAGAATAAGAAAGGAAGAAATATAAAAGAGTAGAAAAGAAGAATAGAAGTAATTGAACTGATAAAACAGAGAGATCATAATGAATGATACGAGTTGATATTTTTAATTTACAGAGTTAACATGGTATTTAGGCAGATAACCTGACGAACACTCATAAGATGAAATGATATGATTAATATAATAATTAAAATTGGCTTTGAAGACAAATTACGCTGCAACATCAACACGAAAAATAACATAATTTGTTGATTGTAGCTAAAACTTTTTGATTTCTAGTGTAATTATAATGTTGTTACTTGAGAAGAAACAATCCTGCGTGGTTTTGTGAAACGGGAATATTATTAAAAAATAACAAATCGTGTTGAAAAACGTTCTACGATAGAGATCATGGATGAGACTGAAAAAAAAGGCTATTACACCCCTACTTGAAAGAACTCTTACATGGTATAGTAACAGGGAGAACAAATTCATTACATTGTGTACATATTGTCAATATGATGAATGTGTTCTTGTGTCCACATTGGTTTGTGTACATAATGTAATTCTCTCGATCTGTCACGTCCCCAAACAGCGTGAAAATAATGTTTTAACGCAATCAATACAAAGAACGTCTGTCAAGTCCTCTCGATGGGTATAATCACCTTTTCGTTATGTATTGCATATATTATACACACTTGGTGAATGCTATCCTTGTAGAGAGTGCTCGATGTCCGTAAGAAGGCAGAGTTCTGAATAATTTAATTTAATTTAATTTTTTTATTAATTCAATTTTTTATTATTATTATTATTTTTTTAATGTCTCCTCCGGGGTTCGAACCGGGGTCGTTGGCTTAGAACGTCGGGCCAGTGGTTTCGGCAACACCAGATTCAGATTCAATAAGGGAGGACACCTCTGGGGAACTTTGATTTAAGCTACGCAACCATTATTCTCTCATTTCATTTCTCACAATTATATTTATTTCCACGAGAGTTGCCAAAGCTGTTGTATATGTTATTTCGTTACAGTTATATAGAAATATATATAATATATATATATTTTTTTTCATTTCTCACAATAATTGTATAATTTCCACGAGAGCTGCCAAAGCTGTTGATTTGTATATGTTATATCCTTACACATACAATAAGGGCAAGTCCAAGGTATTTGGTCATTCTATGTCCAATACGTACGATAGGAACATTGTAAATATTGAAACTATTATTTTCTTCACATTTGGTCTGGTCCCGGCTATAATAGGGCTATAAACTTATTATTATCATCAGGTGTCCTAAAAATCTTCCCCTCCTTCTTCTTTTTCTTCTTCTTCTTCGGCTTTTTCTTGGATTTTCATTTTTACAAGATTTTATTTCGATAATTTAAGGGTTTAGGTATAAGAAAAACAAACAAACAGAAATTAAAAAAAAAATCCACTTCTCAAATACTCCGTATCAGTGGACAATGGAGGGGAATATAAATGGCAATCAACTAAAATGTATATACCTATCCAAAAGTCGGCTTGGTTGTCTACGAGAGGAATCTGCGATTTCAAAAATGTTTGTTCCTCCTCTGTATCGATGAAAACGAGATGTGCTCCTGATAACTCACATTCATAGTAAGCTTCCTTAAAGTTCATGGTTGCGCTGTCGATGCGGTAGCAAGATTTACCAAAGCTTACCATTCCGGTCTCACAGCTCCCACTTGTCCCTGAAAAAAGGCAATTTACAAAAATATAAATAATGTATTTCATAGATATGCATACCTGTATGCAATGTATTTTAATAGCATAATTGCCTTCTTTCGACCCTATAGTGCGTTACTGGCCAGAATATAAACCCGTTGCACACGAGACGTCATTTGTCTGACCCTCCTGACGCAGAACTGCGTCAGCTACTGACGCGGTCTTTGACGCACCATCTTAGAGTGACATCGTATAAAAAGTGGATGTAAAAATGAACAGTACAAACATTGCTTTGTTTTACCGACGTATGCACTAATTTCCTTTGTCATGTTTATAGGCTTCAATAGCGCAGGTTTAGCTTGGAAGAACATCACAGTAGAAATGTCCCCTAAAAACGATTGCTCTTCAAATGCCCTCAGTTTTGAAATATTACAAGAAATAGCTTGCTGAGTGTTCGTGTTATATAGGTGAAATTAATAGGTGAAATATTTTTTGGTTACTGTACCATCAATCATAACAACACTTTGTTACAAATGTATATACATTAATATAGACAATATATCGCATTTCAATGGTAACATAGTGCGAGTACATATAAGCGTAAAATGACCGAACATTCATCCCAAATGTGTGTGCAGTCCCATATGCCCATTTCTGTTTGCAGCATGTACTTTTCGGCCTGAATGGGTCAATTTCTTATCATTATGATGATTCCAAAACCTCATAGTATACACAAATTCTTTTGTAGACATGATCAACCTTTCCCAGTTTCTTTCACAATGTAATCGCACGACCAGAACTCAACCTTATCTTTAAGGAAGCTAATATTCGATGTTTATCGAATCGCACATGACAGACATGTGCGCCATACAAGAACCAACTATTATTATTATTATTATAATTTTTATTATTATTATTATTATCATTTATTCCTTAATTTTGCATTAGATTATCGTCATAATATCAAACATATTGATTGATTTTAATAAACAGTCGACCATTATTAGCAAATGAAATCACTTCTTTATAAATAAAAAAAGAAGTCTTGATGGTATGTTATGGGGTGAGGGGCACAGATTGAAAAATGTGAAAGATATTCCTTTTCAACTAATATTTTGGAAACTCACCAATCTCTCCCTCGCATATGTATCCAAACACGCTGTCACACTGCTTGTCGTGCCATTTATAATCACGCTCTTGTCTCAATCGGAAGCAATTTGCTCCATCGTCGAAGCTCGACATGGACATCGTGATCCATTTCGTATACACCAACTCTGATTGGTCGAGCCACATGATGTTCTCACTGTTGTCCTTTGTGAGGCCTATCCAGAAGTCCATGCTGGGGAAGTTCTCTGAAACTCTCTGCTGAATGTAAGCTTGCTCATTGTTGGACTCTATGTAGATGATGTGCTGTCTTCGTGATGAGCAAGTAGATTCAGCTACAGAGAAGTTTGCCGCCTCCAGTTCAAATGAATAGCAGGATCCTGAAAAGGCCACTCCACTTGCACACCCTGTAGTCATTTCATATTAATATATAAAACCAAACCAGTTTAGACAATCTGTTGGGATGAATGAAATGAAGTAATCCATTACGTGAAGAGGCGGATTATGACACGGAGAATGAGAGAATGAAAGAAATCAAGCATTAAAAAAAATGTTTACCTTTAGAAAGAGTGTAATAAGTCTCAAACACTAAAATAATAAAACATTTTCCATTACTACAATTTCGAATGATCAATAATGGTTAGTTTGGAATTTTAGAATAGCTGGTTTGAACTGAGGTGGCAAGGTCTGATGGATATCATCTGACTGTTGATAAATTATGTAAATCTGTAACTATCTGTATAGCAGAAGTTGCAGCAGTCAGGAATGATAGTAGTAGTAGTAGTAGTAGTAGTAGTAGTAGAGGGTAGTAGTAGTAGTAGTAGTAGTAGGAGGAGTAGTAGTAGTAGTAGTAGTAGTAGTAGTAGTAGAAGTAGTAGTAGTAGTAGTAGTAGTAGTAGTAGTAGTAGTAGTAGTAGTAGTAGTAGTAGTAGTAGTAGTAGTAGTAGTATCATCATTATTACCATCTATTCATGGCGGCCCTATTACATACCTATGCACTCTCCTTGTGCAGTATGCAAGGTAGTTGATATCCATACCAAGAACTGTAAGAAAAAAATCTGAAAACCCCCCTGAAAATTAATATTCTTTAATCAGTGGAATTGAATAATATCTTACATTTCTGAAGCAACAGATACGTTCAACAATAACGTAATGCGAACAACAAGACGTGTCCTGCATCGAATCGGGTCTATTAATTATTAAGAAGAAAACATCTTCATTGGTTCTCTAATTAATTCAACGTGAAATATAAGGTATGAAAAGTGTTTTCCATAATCGTAAAAAAAAATTCGGCTCACCTATGGTACTCGTTTTTAAAGCTTTACACAATTTCATTTTAATGATTATGGTTCACCGAAAGAATACAAGTAATAAAGTTAAATGATCACTATGAAAACGGAGAAAAGGAAACCCTACTAAGCCTTCTCACCTTCATAGTTGAATCCATCCTCTCTGGATATCCAATCGTGAGTGAATCCTAAAAACACAGCATATAAATCAATGCACATTTTTATATCGCAAGACCAAGCGATCTTTGTAGTGGTATCATAGTTCCCATAACAACAAAACGTGCTTGGGAGGGAGGCCAGTTGATAAAAACTCAGCATTCAATTAAATTTCAATTCTGATACTAATTATCTTTAAATTTGGTATCACGAGACAGGACCTACAGGGTAGACGAATTACAGTCTCCTGATGCTAATAGTAAAAAAGTGATTCTCACTCTCTCTCTCTCTCTCCATCCTTCTTTGCACAAACACGATGGCAATGATACCATTATCATTCATATTGTCATAATCTAATTTAGTTTCAATCCAATTTTCGCTTAATCATAATTATGGTATATTTTTGACAGGCGGCTTTCTTGTGAAAAACGTTAAATCTCACACACTATCAATTTACTACCAATCCGACACTGCATTAAACTCCAGTGCATGCCCTGTTTCTTAGGGAAGGAGATTTGCATATATTTTAATAGGATAAAGAAACATACCTAATTGAAGCCAATTAAACACATCTTGATATAGAAGGTTGAGTGCAGCTGAATGAAATGTATATCAGTTGATTTCAAGGTCTTGAACATCATCTGTATGGTACAGTTTTCTTACCTTATTCATGCCGACCGAGAAGGAAGGTAATTTCAGTACGATAAATGTTATCAATAACTCTGTCTGCATGTGATACTCATCTGGTAATTCTGTAACAAATGTAAACGAAAAAAAAAAAAATATATATATATATATACATATATATATATATATATATATTGTGGATTTGTCTGTATATGTTGAGAATGATAACTAACGGTATTCGCATCCTTGAAATGAACTTTGTCTCTGGTTACAAGTAGGTGAAAGGGAATAGTCATATTTGAAGAAAGAATGATTAGTGTCCGCTTTAGTTGACTTTTGGAGGTTGGCAAATATGATTTGTTGGGAGCCAAGTAAATTCTAAATCGTTATCAGGATGAAGAAGGACACAGATGTATAGATATATTATCTGTGGAGGATTCTAATGAAATTCCTATGAAACATTAGTATAAAGTTTGTCATGTTTTGTTTTTGTTTTTTTCTTAATATTATGCCTCCCCTTTTTCGGTCCTACCTGAATGATTATTTTGTTATTTTGGTATGTATTATTTATTGTAAACACTCGTGTAGTTTTGTCATTATAACCGAATACTAGCTACATGTATACAAAATATGGTTTCAAAATAAAAGCAACAAAGAAAACATAGCATTTTAAGGAATGGAACATGACGCCGAAACATGTACCATTCCTTATGGTTTTTTTATGTTGTTTTTATTTTGAAACTGTTATCGTGTCGTCCTTTTGGGAAAATATGGTTTACCTTGCTTATAATAGTAGGAAGGTAGGTAGAGAGAGAGAGAGAGAGAGAGAGAGAGAGAGAGAGAGAGAGAGAGACAGTGACGGGGGGGGGGGGGAAGAAAGATAATGATACTGAGATAGAGAGAGGGGGACGGATGGCATGAAGACGTTTGAGTGAGAATGAGACAGAGATAAGGGGAGAGGTGGAGAGAGAGAGAGAGAGAGAGAGAGAGTGACATACAGAAGGAGAGAGAGAAATGGATATATATAGAGAGAGAGACAGATACGGAAGAAAGATATCAGATAAAGAATTGAAGATGTTAACAAAGATCTAGTACAAAATGACACATAATGATCACTTTGGTGGTGAAAAACACACACATAAAAGGCCGCCTAGATAGCCATCTTTCTTGACTGGCCTTTAATTACTATGAGGACAGTAACACAGCCATTATATTTATTTATTTATTTATTCATCCATTTATTTATTTGTTTATTCATTTGTCTTGCTCTGTAATTTCTCGTTTGAGGGAGCACTGTTTTTTTTAACAGATGCTCTGAGCAGCAAGTTTTGACCAAACAGACAGTCCACATATATTGTTTTTTGTAGTGTTTTTTGTTTTTTCGAAAAGAAAAGTAAAAACAAAAAAACAAAACAAAAAACCGCTGACGAGCAACATCACTTAAAGCTCACGTACAGTATTTTTAGCAGAAAGGAAATTGGAAAGAAACATGCTAAATATAGTCTCATGCTGTTCTCCTTGTATGAAAAGATGTCTGTAAGAAATCATTTGGTATTCCATCTATGATTTCTGGTGAATTTCAATGTAAATATCTGTAAGGAATGCTTGATCACTGCCATTATGCTAGGACCCGTCCACCCCGACGGCTCCCTGCACAGCAGTCTTGGGGCTTCGCATATAGAGACAGCGTGTGTGCACTGTGTGTAGCTACTCATCATTGATTTTACACGTGTGTTTACAGTGTATAGCACAAGCTGCCTTTGTTGGGATTTTACGTGCCTGTCCCGGCGCATAAATTAGTTTTTGCCTCTTATTTGTTTAATATTAAACTTTAGGAGGCGAAATCTTCACAGTGTCTTAGTATTGCTAGTATTTTGCTATTTATCGACAAATATTGAAGAAATCTGATGAACAGTTTTTGAGGGCTTACCAAAACTTTACATGACCTTTAATAAAGAAAAAAGATTATCCCATTTGACTGGGGTGGCACAGATCTCGTTAACAAGATAATTATGTATTACAATTCTATGACAAGCAATTAAACTCGAAGTAAACTGGGCGGTCAAGTTTTAAAAAAATCTAAATTGACCTATTGTCAAGCGACCTATTTTATTTCATTCGACCCTCAGAAAACCCACGAAAATGTGCTCCTGTTTGATCGTTTTACTGGTCTATATAGACTTCACGCTCAGACATTTGATTTGTTTTGCTTTGACATGGTTTATTGAAGATAAACATCATCGCAGCTAAAAGCTGAATTGAGATTCTCTCATATTTAATTTATTTTGAAGATAAAAAACAAATACATATATGACAAATGTAAATGTACAGTAATAATGATAGGTAATCAACATAGCTTCACTGCAAAAACTGTGGTGTTGAATTAACATCAGTTGGTATTTATATATTGACCGTCGGTCATATATGAATACTGATTCATGTTGATTTAACACCCCAATTTTTGCAGTGTTTGTATTATTATAAAATAAGATAGTAGTAAAGGATGTCGCTAGTTAAATTTTTTGTAATAATAAAGCAGTAATAAGTAATTATGGGTGTTAAAACTGTCAATATAAACTAAGGGGGAATCTAGGATGACGTAGTAACATGCACAATTCGTTACAAGTTTGAGAAATTTATCTTTAGGAAGAAAAAAAAACACCAGTAAAGAAGAAATTTCTATAAATTTGAAAATTGAAAATAAATGAATATTGCGAAAAGTAATTCATCATCAAGAAATGAAATCGAATGTGAGCTGTTTGATTATCCATTCTTAAAAATAACCAAAATGTATGGATAACATCATAAAAAGTAAAACTCCCGAAATTAACAATTATTTTTGAATGAAATTATATACTGGACCGGTGACAACAAAATCGCAGCTAAAACTGTTCATTAATGTTTAGTGATTTAGGAACAAAACACATCATGACAAATAATATAAATGTATATAAATATCATTGTGAAGTAATTACAAACATTACAAACACTGGTTATATACAAAGAAGCAGCAACATGGTTTAACAATTCATCAATCTTAAACAATTTTACAAGAAAAAAATCCAATTAAATAGCTAGAGAGAAAAAACTGTCTACAAGACTGCCTTATCGTTCAATACAGCTAGGACCAAAATGTTACAGAAACTCAGACATATGGAAAGCTAATAACCCCCCCCCCCTCAAAAAAAAATAAAATAAAAAATAAAATAAATAAATAAAATAAAATAAAATGAAATAAAATAAAATAAAATAAAATAAAAATAAATAAATTTAAAAAATTAGTGCTTATACTCTGAGAATATAGAAATAAAAGAATTTTCAAGGTAAAATAAAAGGCAATATTGGACTGATCAACAATGAGGTTTATGCTATAGACAACAATAGCATAATGATATGAGTAACAATACAATTATGAAACCACTGAAATTAATTTTAGATTCATTCGTTCATTAGGCGGATGAGGTATGGTAAGGGGCTATCTAGCATTCGAGTAGTTCTACATTTGAGTTCTGGTAATAAACGAGTCTTTCTGAGTTGCCTTGTGGGTCTACAGGTAGTGGGGGTTGGGATAAATTGTTTGAATTGACTTGTTACTGTTAGAGAGTTTTTCATGAAGTCTTTGCAAAATTTCTTTCTTCTATCTCCAAGAGTTGAAATTCCACGTGTCTCTAGCATGTCGCTGTAGTGAGAGTATTCTCTTCCATACATAATTCTAAGAACACGCTTCTGCACTCTTTCAAGTCTATCCGTGTCCGTGTTAACCCGCTGTTCCAGACTGGAGCCGCATACTCTAGCTTAGCTAACACATACCCAACGTAGATAGTAAGTATAAGTCCTGAGTAGGGAGGCCGTGACCTTTTCTACCTCGTAGAATGTAGAGTTTCCCATAAACACGTTTTAAAATATCAGAGGTATGGGTTTCCCATTTGAGATCATTCTGGACATAAACACCTAATAACTTAACAGAAGTGACTTGTTGAAGTTGGTAAATGGTATCATTGATAGTTAACTGGGGAGCGGTTGGCGAATGTACACTTGCATGGATTTAACTTCATGATGTTTGATTTCGACCAGACAGTGAAGCTGGTAACAGCAGTTTGCACACAAACACTGTCACCTGAAGCCCGTAGTTCTACCAGTGTCACGTCGTCAATATACTTGAATGCATGGGTATTAGGTGGAAGGTTGAAATAATTTATCACAGCGAAAAACAAAAACAAAAAAACAAAACCAAAAAAAAAAAACAAACAACAACAACAACAACAACAACAAAACAAAACAAAACAAAACAAGGGTCCCTTTCGCGTGCCTTGGGGTACTCCTGCATTAATTACTTTCCAATAAAAAAGGACAGACTGGTACCGTACAATCAGTTGCTGCGAACGCAAGAGACCTTTGATCCACGGAATAATTAAAGAATGAAAGTATGGCGTGCCCTTGGTGATATTAAGGTTCGATGGAAGAAAGATCGATCGAAAAACAGTTCGATGGTAAAAACATCAATCTTTTCCCTAGCGTTTGGTGCCAAAAAGGATCGATGGCAGAAAGATCGCACATTTAAGGGTTCGAAGATGAAATCATGCATATATTTTCCATCGATGTTTGTATTGACCAATCACAGGACGTAAACCAGCGGACAAATGATCCATCCATACCTACTGAACATCTATCGAAGAATTCTTAGAGAGATCAACAGATCGACAGTGTATTTGTGCAGTGTGCCGTTTTGACAAAAATTGTCGATTGGGTTAGGGGTATAGTTGAAACCTTCGTTATTGAAGATTGAAAGGGGCAGATCGATGTTACCAACAAGTAAGCTAATAAACAGTCCATTGGTTGTTTGATAGGGTAACATTTCCTCTACAAGAAAATCATCGATGCGTTGTCAAAAATTTTTTTTTAAAAAGATCGATGTGTCTTTGCACCTGGCGATGTACAAACTCCCTTTGCAACGGGTAATGCGTAGTCTGCAAGCACAGACCTTAATTCGACACCTTATCAGGAAATCATTGTCTCTTGATAGAAGCCTAGCTCAGCTACCTACTTATTGAGCAGCTATAGTACATGGCCTATAGTAGTCTTATAGCGCAGACACTCTTATCCGACTGACCAGGGTTTGTGCTTGTAAACTAGGTAATGCTTTGTTTACTGTCACATGTCTCTCAAACAATACTAGCTCTAACAGGGCAACGTTTCTTCTACGAAGAAAACCATCGAAGCGTTGTAAAGAAACATCGATGTGTCTTTCCAACTGGCGATGTAGTCTAAACTGACTTTGCAACGGATAATGCGTAGTCTGCGAGCACAGACCCTAATTGGACACTATCAGGAAGTCATTGTGTCTTGAGAAAAACCTCGCTCAGCTACATACTGGTCGAGCAAGTATAGTACATGCTCTATAGTAGTCTTATAGTGCAGACACTCTTATCCGACTGACCAGGGTTTGTGCCTACAAACCAGGTAATGTTTTGTTTACTGTCACATGTCTCTTAGGCAAGACTAGCTCTAACAGGGCAACATTTCCTCTACGAAGAAAATCATCGAAGCGTTGTAAGGAAACATCGATGTGTCTTTTTCAACTGGCGATGTAGTCTAAACTATCTTAGCAACGAATAATGCGTTGTTTACTTTCGCGTGTCTCGCAAGCAAGACTAGCTCCGAGGCCGATTAACTTCGAACCCACAACAGAGTGATCGATGCTGTCGAAAGCTTTCGAAAAGTCCATTAGCACAAACGAAGAAGATGATTTAGTCTTTTCTGCGTTTGTGAAGATGCGATGTAGAATATTAATCAGACAGTAGGAAGTAGAAACGTGCTTCCGGTTTCCATACTGGTGGGGGTCCAGCTTTAATTCAATTTCACTCAAAGCCCATTTTGCCAATGTGGCCGAGGCGAGGGAATTGTCGCGTTAGAGCCACTGGACGTAATTTTTCCACGTCTGGAGGACTTGTTTTAGGGATCGGAATCATACGGCGCGCTTCTATTCCTCAGGCACGATCCTTCCCTGGAAGGAGGAATTGATGATAGCAGCGAGTGGAGGGGCCAGTTCGTAGGAGAACCGTCATGGATGGTGCGTGCTGATATTCCATCAGGACCTCTTGCTGTGATTTGTCTGATTTTCATAAGGCTTTTCGGATTTCCCAAGGGTAGATAGTAGGGCACCGATCTCGACAATGTTGAAAGGCAGGAAGCATGGAAGTATCGAGCTTTTGTAAATCAGATGCCGTAGACGCAAACATCAATTATCGTTGATGTTTGCTATCCCAAGTGCATCATTTGCATCTATTCCTTTAACAGCAATGTGCGTGTTGTCGTGTTGTCCTCCAGTAAGTAGGCGTATTTCACGATACCATGCTCCGGGGTTATTTTTCTTCAGTTTCCGGATTCTTGAAGAATAATGGTTCCTTTTTTGCACGCGATATTTCTCTTGTACCTTGTTATGAAATCGCTAGAATTCACTTCTTTGGTTACAACTGAAGGCCTAATTTGACACTTTATTAGAATTGTATTGTGTCTTGACTGAAGCCTAACCCAGAGCAGCTACAGTAGAGACAGGACCTATATGGGGTGCATACAGCTTTCATAGTCTTTCACTTACAGTTAAAACTATCTGTTACGCATTAGAACTGACAAGGGTTTGTGTCTGCGGACTAAAAGATAACATATTCTACACATTCGTTTAACATTCGCTATTGGACCTACGATTCAATCCAGTCGTCATACTTCTATGACAAAACACAAAGCTGGTTTAGCTGAATATTGATTTTGTACTCTATATTCTGCTAGGGGTTTATACGGAATATGATGCAGGTGTTGTCTAGAATTTTACGTTTGCCTCGCTATGGAATATAATACAGTATGACGAAGCATGTTGCATGTGCCTGTACATGGATGCACAGGTGGATGAACAATGGCTCATCTCACATATAAGTGTGAAGAACATCAACTTATACAGTGCGGAGGTGCTTTCTTTCATTATATATGAGTGGAGACTCGTGCTATAAAACGGAAAGCGGAGGCGTAGCTGTAATTTATTAAATTTGTTTATTTCACACAAGCTTTCGGCCTGCAACGGCCTTCGATCCTCAGATGTTCTAGCCTTTTGACAAGGCCCTCGTGACTTGGCTATTTTTCTCGGCATGTAAGCTAGTAGTGGCTGCATAACAAGACTAGCCGCCCAGCCCGGTGAATGCGCGATCGAGCGACGTGAGTCGCGAGGGCCTTTTGGAACCTGGCCTGTATTTCTTATGCTATCCCTTGTTCCTAGCGAGGATCTGCTACCTTATAGGTAGGAGCCAATCAGCGAACTTATCTTCGCATGACGTCAGCATAAACTTGGTATGCAAATTCGCCTTCATCTCGGCACCCCATGCGTGCAAGCTACATCAATCATGGCGTCCGAAGAAGAATTGTTGCTGAATGAAAAGCACGGAATTTGCCTCGCAAATGCTTAAAAATTCAGCTTTCAAGGACTTACAACTGAGGGCAATTCTTTCAGTCCTCAAAGGACAGGATGCATTTGTGAGCCTTCCCACGGGATATGGCAAAAGCGCTATTTACCAGGCGATCCCGTTGTGTAAGGACTATCTTCGATCGCAAGCTCAAGCTGGAGGACAAGCAGGTACCATGAACGAATCACATGGAAAGCAAGCCCCGCAGATACCGTTGTGATTGGTCGATAATCCTCGGTAGGCGTGTTAGCATACGAATGTCAACTCGTGAATAATTCATATCGGACGATGGAAACCCAGGTTCCAAAAGGCCTCGCGACTAAAGTCGCTCGATCGCGCGTTCACCCGGGCCGTGTTGATTCTTTTCGTCGCCGGCTAGTCTCATCTCAGGCACAGCATGACGAGGAAAATAGCCAAGTCACGAGGCCTTGTCAAAAGGCTACTGATGTTCCTGAAGATAAACATACTTGTATAAAGGCTAATCATGATTATAAAGCACATTATTATAGGTATAATCATATTCCAATCAAGTACACATCGCAATGGTATACATATAATGACACAATGTAACAATAAACTTGTAATCTCGTGCCAATATGATACATCACTACAAGGACGTGACTTTTTCAGTTTAATCATGGCAGGTATGAACATGTGACCGTGCACCAAAACCAACAAAAAGCGGCACGCTTTGATTTTGTGGTAGATCTCCACTTGCACTCTCGTGATAACCCATATTATCAACATGGGATATTTTTAGTTTACCGTCTGAAGGTACATGAATATCACTTGTTGTTTGATAACTGAACTGCAAATCACATGGAGATCATATCAAGTCGATAACTGGTTGTGGCATCAGTCTTTATCACAATTGATCTATCTTTAATAACTAGATTTAGGTGTATCATAGGTGGTGTTCATAAATTTATTCCTCACAATATATTTCTGTCACAATGTTGATAATTCAATTTTCTTTGTTTAAAAGCTGAAATCTGATAATTTTCTTATTTATTACCTATAAAGAGAGGGCACAAAAACGTCATAGCATCTCATTAGCATAGTGAATATGTTGCCAATTTCATTTAGCGATTTTAGGTTTTTAAAATATTCATAACTTTTTTATTCTTTATCCGCTTTTCCTTAAACTTTCAGTGATATGCTTTCAAGATTTTTCTGCTTCTGTTAAAATACATACAAGTTTGGGGTTTCATTCTCCTTTAAGCGAGGTATGAACATGTGACTGTGCACCAAAACCAACAAAAAGCGGCACGCTTTGATTTTGAGGTAGATTTCCACATGCCCTCTCCTGGCCTGCCATTAAACATGTACACTAGACAGAAGTTTCATTCCAACTGCTGTCCGCCTATGGAACTCACTCCCTGCCCATGTTGTAGGAAACATTTCAAAAATGGTCTTCAAGCTTTTAGATGCATAATACACGTAAACCTCCTTGACATGACATGATTTTGTTGTTTACTTGTTTATTTGGTGTTTGTAATAGTTCGTTCGTTCTTTTCGCATTACTTGAAGTCAGTCATTTATTTTGAGTAGCAGTGAACCGTTTGATTGGCCTCCGGCCACAGGTCTGGAGTATCGACAAGTCACTTGTGAGGGAAGTTGTCGCTGATCTTCGCAAAGACGGCTTTGTGAAACACCTAGCGGACAAGTTGAGCGACAGTGTCGAGATGTTGCTGATCTTTGATTAAGCTCTCAGCGAGAGTCTGCTATTTTCTTAATAGACCTGTTCACAAAGTTATTCAAATTTATGGATGTTTCCACTGGCGTAGACAGGGGGGCACAAGGGGGCCATGGCCCCTCCCCCCCTATTCAGCCCCTTAAAAAAATAAAATAAAGCGAGAGCGAAAAAGCGGGGGAAGTGAGAGAAAAAAGACTGACGAGCCGTTATCTTTTTCTCAAAATTTGCTAAAACGTCAAAGTTTTCGCGCTTCGCGCGGGAAGGGGGAAATAACCCCCCCTCCCTGCACCCACCCCTGTTACATATACAGTGCAGTACTGCGTCCAAATAATTGAAAAGCAGTCCGGACGTCGAACTAACTTTCCGCCTAAACAAGGTGCTACAAGCCGTTATCTTTCAAATTTGCTATAAAATGTCAGAGTTTTCGCGCTTCACGCGGGAAGGGGGAAAATTCCCCTCCCTGCACCCACCCCCCTGGGGAGCTCTCTTCGCGTGCTCATCACGAATTTCGCACGTTTTGCGTGCTCACAACAGCCCCCTAAAATGAAACCCTGGCTACCTTGCTACGCGGTTGGATCCTTCACGTCTGCCCCCCTATTGAAAAATCCTGGCTACGCCATCATGTTTCTTTCCTGGGGACCTAGTAACGAGGTATTCCATTAACCTGTTATTAATGAATGAACTACAATACTTGGAATCCAGTTTGCATACATTACTTGTTGCCTTGTCTGACTAGCCTCTGACATGCTTTCAGGTTGTCAAGAACAACCTTTGTTTCAAAAGTATGCATAAAATCTAAATATATTTGTGAACAGGTTTATTGTCTGGTGAGGCTATTGTTCACGTTGTGCATTGTATAGTCATGTACAAACAAAAAAGAAATCTCAATAAAGCTGTATTTAGTTAGTCTGGCGTATTTTCAATTGTTTGTAATAGCAAAGATAATGTTTTTTAGTACCCCGTTATCGATATTTTGTTTTTGTTGGCATCTGTCTGTCTCGAGAGACAAAGGAGTTTGTGCTAAAGTACACGCTAAAAACAATCCAGTCAAATATGACAAGAATCTAGTCAGATTTGACTAAAATAACTATTCCCACGGGCACCTGCACTATTCTAGTCAAAACTACCAGCTTCGGGTTTGAAGTGAACAGAATCCTAGTCAGAATGACTAGAATCTGATTAAGAATGTCTTAAATCACCAGGTAGATAAAGAAACACCTTTAAACATGACCAAGACATGATCTAATGATCTAATGACCGAGACAGTTGAAGTAGAAGAAGGGAGAATGTGATATCCTCTACACCTCTGTCGTCGACTACGCATTAGAACTCTACATCGACCATGGGTTCAAAGTCCAAGAGAAGAACTGTAGCTGGGCCCTATCAGACAGGACCACGAGCTTGGTCTTTTCGCTGAGTTTGATTGAGATGGGCATCTTAAAGAGCTTTGGTGTCCTTGTCAGTGAACTCGTCATGCAGTTCGAAACAAACGCAGAAACGCTTGGATTCATCATCGGTCTCTACCACGGAATCGCATACTCTTTGGGTAAGACTTGATCCATCATCAAGACTTAATCTATCATATAATATAACCCGGGGTCTGCAAAAAACAGTTTTATTGGGGTGGGGTGGTTGGGTATCTGACTAAAATGCTCCTTAGAGGCCAGGAGAAGAGCAAATATTAACCCAAGTAAGAGAACAAAGACATGTAGGTCCTCAGATTTTAGAATTTACCGACAAGAGCAATTAAAAGGTCCTCCAATATGTAAAACAAAATATGCCAACAAAAAAATAAAAAGCAACAACAACACCACCAACAACAGCGATAATAGTAACTCAGTAGATTAAAAGAAGGACCTAAAATCTAGGCTGACTAATATTACTAGATTTTATAATGATTAATATTAATGATATATACTCAACCCCAAGAGTAAGTGCCCCTCCGACCCTTTTTGATATAACTCTATAAATATTTGATAAAATGTGTTTATTCAAGATGCAAAGAATGCAGAATTTTCTTACAGATATTTTGACATGTTATTTGCAAAACTGTGTTGTCATAATATCTTTATGGTTTTTCATTTCAGTCAGTAGTAGAAAAAAAGTTGCACTTCATGTTTCACAATGCAATGCAAGCGTACATGTATATACTCTTTTCGATTATAGTGTATCACTCGATTATATTTTTTGGAACCATCAGTTTCATTTCATTTCAGTAATTTATTCAACCATATTTAAAAACATTCAAAAGGACATACATTGTTCACTGATAACGTATCAAGACATACAGACATAAAGTAAGAACAAAAAAAAAAAAATAATAAATGGTTAGGGTACCCCAAAGAAGCGTAAGCTTGTATGAGGGTGGCTCCGGCCCTTTACGAGTAAACAAGGAAAAATTACATGCTACATAATACCTACTGAAATTGTACGTTGCACATACACTTAAACGCACACATAATTATCTGGTACAATACACACATACATGAGAGTAATAGAGAAAGGAGTGTGAGAGAGAGAGAGAGAGAGAGAGAGAGAAGGGCAGTTAAGTAGAAGAGAAGAGAAGTGAATTTTACATTTCAAACTAAAACTTTATTCTCATCTACTGCTGTTATCATCTGGAAGTGGATCCTGCTATTCAACTATAATTATATAGCCTTGTAGGTGAACATTATGCCAACTGTTCTATCATGATAGTCACCTTGAATCCAGTCAGCTTGATAACCATTCCAATTAAACATTTCAATTAAACGCATATATTTATTTATCGAAATCCTTCATCGCCCTTGGGCAGACTTTAGAAGCAACATTCCGTCGAAATATGGACGCGTATGCTTCATATCCGTCGATAAATAGATAACCAATCACGTAGCCAGGATTTAAATTTAGGGGGGGCGGCGGTTGTGAGCACGCGAAGCGTGCAAATTTGGTGATGAGCGCGCGAAGCTTGCTCCCCAGGGGGGTGGGTGCAGGGAGGAGTTTCCTCCTATGGTTTCCTCCCTCCCGCGCGCAGCGCGAAAGCTCTGACGTTTAAGCAAATTTGAGAGAAAGATAACGGCTCGTAGCACCTTTTTTTAGGCGGAAAGTTAGTTCGACGCCCTGACTGCTTTTCAATTATTTGGACGCAATACTGCACTGTATTTAACAGGGTTGAGTGCAGGGGGGGGGGGGGGGGTTCCCCCTTCCCGCACGAAGCGCGAAAACTTTGATGTTTTGTAGCAAATTTGAGAGAAAGTGAACGGCTCGTAGCAAACCTTTTTTTTAGGCGGAAAGTTAGTTCGACGCCCTGACTGCTTTTCAATTATTTGGACGCAATACTGCACTGCTTGGAACAGGGGTGGGTGCAAGGAGGGGGGGGGGGGGGGATGGGAGGTTTCCCATTCCCGCGCGAAGCGCCAAAACTTTGACGTTTTAGCAAATTTTGAGAGAAAGATAACGGCTCTTAGCGCTTTTTTTGGCTTTCTTCTTTCACTTCCCCTCGCTTTTTCGCTTTCGCTTTTTTGTTGTTGTTTTTTTTGTTGGCGTTTTTTTTTTGGGGGGGGGGGCGACCGCCCCCATCGCCCCCCTGGCTACGCGCCTGCAGATAACGTATTTACAATTGTGTTTTTATACTAAAACTGGAAGTCAAATCAATTAAGGACCAAATATATAATCGTAAGAACGATGTGAGTGCTTTAGAAACTATAGTCCTATATGCGTTGAGACAATTTATGTTATGTCGGATGTTATATTCATTCCTATTGTACACGTCTAGAGTGTAGTTTGATATGCTACATATTCTCTTGGCTGACTTTGCAAGAAAAGTCATAGACCCCTTCTTTCCGTATACATATTTACATATTTATAAATATATCATTTCTTGGGCTCTTTTCTCATCGACTATCCATTGAGTGATATACTATGTCAAGAAGAGATGTCATTATTTGCGTTTGCATTGTGATATACCTCATTCACACACGGGATTATAAATGTTTACCTTCCTGTTCCGTCTACTCTACTTGCTATGGTCTGCACATTATGTTTCACAATGCAATGCAAGTGTACATGTATATACTCTTTTCGATTTTTTTTGGTTCATGTACAGGTGTATGGCTTGTTATTCCAATCAAGGATGTACTAGGCAAGCCTTTCGTGAAACTACATGCATTGAAAAATTGTAATTTTTAATGCATTTCATGAATTTCAATTAGAAATTATTCGCCTGCACGTGAACAGATGATGAAAAAATTGAAGAGTATAAACAGTGTATTGCATTATGAAACGCAAAATGTCATTTTTTTAGTAACTGCCATATAAAACATGATATCAAATATGACAACTATTCACAAATAATTATGATCAATTATTCACATATACCATATCAAAATGTTGTTCAGAAAATTCTACATACTTTGCTTTTTAATAAACAAATTTCATCAAGTATTTCTCTAATTATAGCGTAAAGTGTCTAGGGGATCTTACGTTTTTGCTTGAGTATATTTATGAAGGATGCACCCCATGCATAAAAGTATAATTAAACGTATCCAGACACCTACCCCCCTGGACAACTACCCCCGGACAACTACCCCTAGGACAACCACCCTCTAGGACAACTACCCCCGGACAACTACCCCCAGACAACTACCCCCTAGGACAACCACCCTGTCACGTTAGTGATTTTTTTTTTTTTTTTTTTTTTAACTGCTACTGACTCCAAATAAAAGAAAGAAACAAATGGCATATAGTTATATTCCAAATTTAATTATAACTTCTCTTTTGCTTTCAATATGTAAATAATAAATACATTAAAAGAATTGCAAAAAGAATGAACTTAACTTATATCAAAGAACATTCTACTGGGTGTCGGCTGCCCTCGTACGTCTTTGCCATCAGTCTTGCTGGAACGTTTGGCTGCACTGTGCCACGCCCACTTGGCCCCTCGGCTCGACGCTCTTCTATTATGGCGGTCGTTCTAGCCCCTTGGCCTCCGCAGGTGGCGTCGTCCACAGCCAGATCCCCTAGACCAGCGATGTGGTTTCCGACAGCGGCAAAGTTGACCGGACGAGATCGAGCCCCGACGATGAGGGAGAACCGAATGGCAGCTGGACTCGCCTCTCGTCCCGACGTGGAATACCCTCAGAAAAAACTTAACTGCCTCGACGGAGATCTATAGTCTATAGTGGCTTGAAGTGGTTCTCCTCGAGTTACCCTAGCCAAGCCCTATTTATACATTTCCCTGGCGTAATAAATTACCATCAAACTACTAGCATGCATTTACATTTCTATAGATTTGATTTCCGTTTCCTAAACTAAACAATTCGCATTGGCTCTGTAACTTAAATGTAAATTTATGCAGTAAGTTTGAACAATACACTTCCTGCCAGTGAACTCTTACTTGTCTGCAAAAAATTCTTTCATGACACACCCTCTAGAACAACTACCCCCGGACAACTACCCTCTAGGACTAATACCCTCTAGGACAACTACCCCCGGATAACTACCACCGGACAGCTACCCCCGGACAACTGCCCCCGGGACAACTAACCCCCCAACAAATACCCTCTAGGACAACCACCCTCCAGGATAACTACCCCCTAGGACAACCACCCTCTAGGACAACTACCCCCAGACAACTACCCCCAGACAACTACCCCCCAGACAACTACCCTCTAGGACAACCACACTCTAGGATAACTACCCCCCCCCCCCCGACAACTACCCCCAGACATCTACCCCCTAGGACAACCAGCTTTTAGGACAAGTACCCCCTGACAACTGCCCCTAGGGCAACAACCCTCTAGGACAACTAACTACCCCCCCCGGACAACTACCCCCAGGACAACCATCCTCTAGGAAAAGTACCCCAAATTGGACTTAACATCACATTGAACAAGATTGTGCCCGTTCGCTACGCTCACTCGCCAAAATAGAATTAATATGGCCTTTAGCACCATTTCTGCCCCGACTTGCAACAATAAAACCCAGATAATATACCAAATTTTATTAAAAGAGAATAAGAGAAGTGTTTGTTTTCGCTCATGTTTGCTGGCTTAATTGTTCCTACTCCAACCTCCAACAATAAAAACCTAGTTTATCACATTTAACCCCCCCCCCCCCAAGCTAGTTTATGTATACTATCATTTAAAAAAAAAAAACACCCTTTTTTTTGGGGGGGGGGGAGGGGGGGGGGGGGGAGGGGGGGGGGGGGGGGTCTCGCTCGCCTACGCTCGCTGGCCGAAATGGAAATACCACTAAAAGCACATTGAATACGATTGAATACTAGTACTCTTAATTGTAAAATATTGCCTTACATTTCTCAAATGCATGAAGGCAGATATTCCCATGTGCAATATCAACTCTCTATTGGACGTTTTGCATGGTAAACAATTAAGGGGGGGGGGGGGGAACGGGACGGAAAGCAAATATTCCAGCCGTTTGTCACACCCCCCCCCCTCCCTCACGCACTCTACAATTATGCAACTCGTTACAAAGCTACCACTCAATCGAGTATTAAAGGAAATTAGCATTGTGGTTGGTCGATTTAAAAAAAAAATAGTATGGGGTGTACAATCATGTTACGATTGATGAGAAAGCAACCTAGATCAAAATGTTCGGAAATTTATGCCTTTCTTCACACTTTTGAGACACTTAAGATTATTATGAAACACACAATTTTGACAGGCTCGTTTCATTTCATTGGCATTTGGGGCAGGGGGCACTTTGCCCCTATTTTTGGAAGAAAAAAATGGGCATAGTTCTGGTAAATTTCGGCAAAAATTTCAGTAAATTTGGGCAAAATTCGACAAAATCCTGTATTAAAATACCTGACACTAAGAAAACATTGGGAAAATTAATTGAAAAAGAAAGAAAATCATGTTTACCCACGACATAATTTCCCGGAATTAATGTTTTTTGTATGTTTCACTTCCTGTGTATTATTTCAGTAACTATTATTATTAAGAGGAATCAAAAGACATATTTGTTGGTATTGTAATAATCTTGGATAGCTCTAAAGCGCATACAGCAGTTTTAATTGATTATGCGCTCTATAAGTGACAGTTATAATTATCATTTGGGGCCATAGATTCTGTCTGAATTTTACTCGCAGACAGTTGTAGATTGTTATTTTAAGTTCGCCTTTTCAGTAGGAAACACGGCAAGATATTGGATTTATTATTCATGAAAATGCATAGACCTACTTATACTCACTCAAACCCTTGGTTGTAACCCCCAAATTTCCAAAAGATCTTACTGTGGGAGAGCAACCTCTTATACCCTTTCCAGTTTGTATTTAATATTGAATATATCATATAAATTCTCAGAACGTTACCTTTGAAGAAAAAAAAAATCACAGAATTTTTCGCCCAAATTTTATGAAAAAATTCAACAGTACATTGCACCATCAAACACCGAGTTTAAACACCCAACTTACAAAACAAAACTGTAATACCAGGGGAAATCTCCCCCCCCCCCCCGGTGCTCATGGGTATAGACACATTCAACTGCAATCATATAATTTTTCACGTGGTGAGGTGAATTTCAACATTATAATGCACCAAAATCCTTCTATTTATAACCAGTTCCAGAAAGTTCTCACCGTGGGAGACAGATACCCCCTCCTCTGGATACTCATTATATCCTTACTGATTGTTGGTCACCCCCTCCCCCCCCCTCCACGTCCTCCCCTGGCCGAAATCACTTTAAATGCCATCGAGTACCTGGGAGTTGTAACGGTTTGGGGGATAGTTGACCTACATGCCATGGGTGAGAGTATGTTGGTTGTTGTCCGATTGATAATTACCCTAAGTCATTAATGTCCGGGGGTAGATATTTCGGTGGTAGTTACTTTAGGAGATGTCCCAGAGGGTGGTTGCCTAAGGGGTAGTTTTCTGGGGTAGTTGTCCGGGAGTATTTGTCCTTGAGGTTGGTTGTCCTAGGGGGTAGTTGTCTGGGGGGTAGTTGTCCGGGGTAGTTGTCCGGGGGGTAGTTGTCCTAGGGGGTGGTTGTCCTAGAGGGTGGTTGTCCTAGAGGGTAGTTGTCTGGGGCCAGTTGTCAGGGGTAGTTGTCCGGGGGTAGTTGTCTGGGGGGTAGTTGTCCTAGGGGGTGGTTGTCCTAGAGGGTGGTTGTCCTAGAGGGTAGTTGTCCGGGGGTAGTTGTCCTAGAGGGTGGTTGTCCTAGGGGGTAGTTGTCTGGGGGGTAGTTGTCCTAGAAGGTGGCTGTCCTAGGGGGTAGTTGTCTGGGGGGTAGTTATCCGGGGGGTAGTTGTCTGGGGGTAGTTATCCGGGGGTAGTTGCCCTAGAGGGTGTTGTCCTAGGGGGTAGTTGTCCGGGGGGTAGTTGTCCTAGAGGGTGGTTGCTCTAGGGGGTAGTTAGTCGGGGGGTAATCATCCTAGAGGGTAATTGTCCCGGGGGGGGGGGGGTAGTCGTCGTAGAGGGTGGTTGCCCTAGGGGGTAGTTGCCCTAGGGGGTTGTTGTCCTAGAGGGTGGTTATCCTAGGGGTGGTTATCCGGGGGTGGTTGTAAAGGGGGTAGGTGTCCTAGAACCATAATTACAGTGTCATGTTTTGTCATGTCCTTGGTCTAGTTTCTTCCAGCTTACCCTTGAAAACATCCTTTTAAAAAGCTTTGATATCTTTTGATAATGACTCTTGTTTTTCTTTCTTTCTTTTATTCCCATCTCTTCTTGAACGACACGTCTTCTTCATCAGTTATTTCTCATAATATATTTTGTTTTAAGTTGTCCTTAGTATTTTGTTTTACTTATATAGGTCCTTTTATCGCACCTCTTTCAAAGCGAAAGGCATTGGTAAGGCCGTTGATGTTATTTGGCAGTTTCATCATGGGCCTGAGTCTATCGCTATCATCAGTATCACCAGACATTGCCTGGTTCTCTGCAGCAATGGCCGTATCAGGTAAATCCATGCTGGTAAAATATAAATTTGGCTTCGTTTAAACTGCCTGACTCTCTGTAGCAGTTGCCGTCTCTGGTGTACGATTGAAAACGGTGGCGTAGCGTGGGATCTTTTCTTTCCAATTTCTCTCTCTTTTTATTTTATTTATTTTTATTTATTTAATTTTTTTTTTTTTTTTTTTTTTGGAGGGGGGGGGTGGGGGGTTGCCAATCGATGGTGGGATGGGGGTGAGGGAGCACAAGCCCCTAGAGCCACCCGTAACTTCGCCACTGATTGGGAAGGTTTTTATGTGAAATTATCATCTTACATAACAAGGGTTCTAAAGTGAGAAGATTGTTTTCATAGAATGATTTTCTCATAGCCAATGGCTGTCAAAGGTTAAAATAAAGTGGAACAGAATTCATGTGACAGTTTACATTTTATGCTTATCAACCAGACATATGAACTTCTTTAATGTTACGCAAGTTGTCCTGATGATTAATTGGAGAAAAGTAGGGTCGAACTTCCTGAAATTGCAGTTCTACAATTTTCAGACAGGCTTGATTAAAAGTTATTAATTTAAGATTTAAGTAGTAATGTTGATAATAATGATTGTTTCTTATATATTACGCGCTTTACAGCGAACTGATGAGAGGGCTGGTTTATTTGAAGTGTAATTATTTCAAGGTCTGCTCCATCTCATAATAACATCATATTACTTATGTCACCTTGTTTGGTTTTACCATTTTTATCTCCCTCAATCTTTCCATAGGAGTGGGATTTTCATTCATTTCACTGATGACAGTCATTGTTTTCAGCCTTTACTTCACAAAGCGCTTTGCTCTTGCCTTCGGGATGGGCGATATGGGTTGTGCCATAAGTGTCATAATGCCATTAGCTACAGAGAAGATTCTGGAATACTACGGATGGAGAGGTACTATCCTTCTGCTTGGAGGAATAGCTTTTAACACATTTGTCTTCTGTGCCTTAATGCGGGATCCTAGGACGTTACGGAAACGAAAAGTCAAAGATGTTCTTTATTCAGAAGGGGAAGGTGATTGCCATGAACTTGTCGAACTAGAGAGGGGCACCGCTCGTCATGCAGATAATAGTATCAAACAAAATGGGTCTGGTCTAATGGTAGATAGAGCTTCCTGCGAGGAATCCTTTTCCGAGCCTGATTGTAATAATGGAAATAGAGCGACTGAATTAGGCTTGCCTCCTTCGAAAGATCATATAGAATATGTGGCTAAGGCGAACTTTCCTCTGGAAGTGGCTCTGAGTAATCAACAGTCAGAAAATGTGAAGAGTCACAAAGTGAAAGACTTGTGCCTAAGACCATTCCGATGGCTCTGGCGTTTACTTGATTGGTCGCTATGTCGGAATGAACCTTACCTTAACTGTCCTTCCTTCCTTGCCACATTCCTCTTCGGTATGATTACGACGGCATGGTACATCTTCCTAATCTCTCACGCTGTCGCGAAGGGTATCACCCTCTCTGGAGCTGTTCTGCTTTCCCTCTTCTCTGGGGCTGGTGACGTCATCGGAAGATTCTCTCTGGGTCCTGTCGTTCATAATCACTTGATGACTTTTATGTGACCCGCTGCTGAAGAGCTTCGGTTGGCTAGCGTCTGCAACACTTCTGAAAGGCATCTTCTTCGGTGGTCAGAAGTCCCTAACTCAATTCAATTCAATTCATTTATTTATTTTAACCATCAAAACATACACAAGCAAAATAACTGCAGTCATGCTAAAGGTATATATTTTTCTGATGAATATTCCAAAGGGGCTAAAAACACTGGTCCGTTTTCTCCGTCCTCTTTAATACTTAGAGTTTTAACAAAGCAAGTTAGACCGAGGTTTTCCTTTTGTTAAATACGACTTTAGACTGAGCGTAGAAATAGAATTAGTAAAATACCAACCACTGTGTATATAAGACGTGCGTTAAACGCATGACGCTTTTTATTATTGCTTGAATGAGTGAGGTCACTCATTTATAAACATACCATGGATCTGCCGTATGTTTCCGTATGTGCGATTAGCCCTTTAAAAGTTTGTGTGTACATAATTATTTGTAGATTATAAACTTGTTTGGGGGTCTAAAAGTGTTTATGTTTTATGTTTATACAATGTTTTATACTTGTTTTATATTTTGAAGGATTTAACACAACCTTCAAGATTTTCAACCTCATACGGTTTGAGCTGCGTAGCATTCGGCTTCTCCGAACCTATCGGTGGACTCGCAGCAGGTAAGAGAAAAGGGCTGGTCTGACCTCACCGATAGAGATAACTATATCTAGATTTTCAATTAAGCGTACACCCTACTATATCGTGTGTACAAAATAAGTATGTTCGTGTATTATTATAATAGATGGGTAGCTGTGGGGTGTAACTGTAATGACTAATCTCGTTATCGTTATCGGTTAGGTATGACCAGCCCTTAAAGCCTTGGTCCTTTAGAACCAAGAAGCTTCAACTCCTTGCTTAGAACATAATATATAGACGCGGTACATTACTAGTTTGCAGGCACAAACCCGAGTCAGTCGAAATGAGAGGTCCGTGCGGTAAGTCGGGTGTCGGAATCGTTCAGAACAGAATTGAAGGTTCAGATGCATCTGAATTTTCTTTTTTCTCTTTCTTAAAGTTTGTTCTGATCGCAAATGAAATTTGATACATTAATAAATAATGAAGTAACGCTTGCGCGTCTTGTGTGCTAACCTTACGGACTTTTATGAATTTCTTTTATATATATATATATATATATATATATATATATATATATATATATATATATATAAATTAATAATTTTTGCGGGGGGGGGGGGGTACTCTACATAACTGTCCTTTGATTAAATAAAACAAATTGTATCGTGTTCATAACACGACGTTTGTCAGGGGCCCGGCGTATTATAGTCTTATAGAGGACAGTTGTCCGGGAGTAGATATCCGAGGGCAATTGTCGTTGGGAGTTGTCCAAGTATAGAACTCCGAAAGTCGTTGTCTTAAGATGCATGTTTTGAAAGAAAACTCGAAAACGTTTTATATGTTTATAGGCAGTCATGATTGCCGGTATCACTATAATCGGTATGAAAGGGTAAAAGCTAAGCTAAAAATGTGCGTACCGTGTCTTTGTTAAGTTACTGGTTGGTCAAGCATGCGAAGACTTTATTTAAATATACGTTTTCATTGATTTAATTCTGTCCTTTCTGGGAAGGGTTGTGGGTTAACGATATATCGTTACAATATCAATTTGCAGTTCATTTTCGATTTATACGCATTTTTTTCGGAATGTACCATACTGTGTTTATAATAAATTTTGTTTTTGTTGAATCGTTTTTTTTTCAGGCTGGATCGCCACCGTTCTTGGATATGAAATGATGTTCGTTTTCTAAGGAGGATTGAGTATTGCAACCATTGTGTCACTTGTCCCAGCATATTTACACTATAGAAGTTGAACTCAAACCACCGTGCTAGAATGACAAAGTATTTCCTCTGGGACAACGCATTAGGGCCTTCTATTCCAGGAATTGAAAATTATCACCTGTTTTGCAGAAAACTAGTTTTTACATAATCTAAACTTTATATAACATAATGATTACAGAAAAGAAAATCTTGTAAAGCACCCATATTCTATGATAATAGTTGGATTCATATTACTTTTTTTCCCCCAATGATACAAAGTGCTGAATATAATTACCCTATAGCTTTAGCCGAGCTACCATGATAAGGCGCTCAAGCATTCAAGTAACTTCTTCCTACTTGGGAACCATTTCATTTACTTGGGTAGAGACTAGAGAGTAACAAATATAAATTGGTGTCTTACCAAAGGATATTATAGCGCCGTGGCAGGTATTCCAACTGTGGTCCATTTGTATCATTTCAAGGAGGCTTGGTAAAATACTATACTACTATAACGGCATTTTAAGGATGTTTTTGGAACGAACTTGAAAATGTGCAACCTTTATTTTTTTTCAAATCGTGGATTTACTAAGAATAAAGGAAACCCTAATATTTGATTTCACGGATGTTTTTAGCCCAAAGACATCTCCTTTTTTACAGTCGCGGTTCAAGGACAATTACAAAAAAGACCCTTTTTATCCGCGGAATAGAGAAAAACGTGCGTGCACATTTTAAAAGAGGAAGTTGGTTTTAATAGAAGCAGAGAATTAGAGAAACGGCTCTGTGAAAGTTTTTGGCAAAGTCCGATAAATATTAAGTTATAAAATTTTTCTTTTCCTTTGATTTCATTTCTCAAAACTCGAATTCTTTTTCACACATTATAAAAAAATTTATTAAATGCAGAAATACATGCATCATGCACAGTATAGAAATATAACAATAATGTTTCACACAATTGCATAATATAAAACACTTTTCCATAGACATAATTGTTTTGTTAAGAAAACGCACATTATTTTCTTGTTTCAAACGAATTGTTAATTGATATTTAACATATGATTACAATATTACTCGTAGTAGAATAGTCAAACAGCTAGAATGGCTAGTCTTGTAAAAAGTTTTTGTGCAAAGTTTATCTACTGTATTCACACTTTTAAATGTAAAATAATGTTTCTTTGTTGGTACTATCTACCCCGCGAAGGGTCGATAGAGTCAATAAATCTTATCTTATATTATTATTATTATTATTATTATTATTATTATTATTATTATTATTATTATTATTATTATCATCATTATCATAATTTTGATCAAACATTTTCCTGTGAAATATTCAAAAATGAATGTAATATTAGCTGAATGGTTTTTATCATCAGATCTGAATTACTCCTCAATTTCAAATTTGGGTTGGAAACTGCAGTGTTGAATATATCAACAATACATCATGACTGTAATAAACGTTTGACCGTCTGTTCTAAAACTATATTGCATAAATCGCTTTTAATAAAACATAAGGGAAAAACATTTTACAGATTTCACGAACTTCATGAATAAAAGGTTCATGCCATGAGAAACGGACAGACGAACACGTCAAGACAGGCACAGAATCGTTTCTATGATTTGTATCTTATGATTCTAGGTTTCTTTATTGTCCCATAATGTCTTTTGGTGTTTTACATAACAAACATGTATATAAAAGTTGATATAACATATCAAACAAAATTACGAGAAGAGGTGTTTACATAAATGGAAAAATGGAAAAAATGAATTACATATTAAACAAGTATACTATCATAATGTAAGTAAAATTAGGCATAGAAAAAAAAACGCAAGTGGAGGAGTCTATCGAAAAGTTCAGCTTGTATTTTATAGAGAAAAAAAGTATTTAATGCTCTGAATATATGTAAATATTTTTAAATATAATACATTACCATACCCACCCCCTTACACTACTATTAATATAACTTATTCAGATTATTTTAATAGAGTAGCCCCATGCAAGTATAGTTCAAAAGGGATAAGATAAGAGTGCAATAAAATACATGCAGGGAAACGTTGCCAGAGTTGGCAGAATTCTGCTTTCTGGCAGAATTTTGACCGCTTTAGCGTCTAGCATTATGCCAGGCATAATTTGACACTATCTAGCAGAATTTTCGCATAATTCTGGTGTTTTGTTTTGTTTTTGCTTGTCAGAGAATTTTTGAGTAAAAATACACCCCCAAAATGCTGATAACTTTTTTTTTTTTTTTTTTGCTTGACAGAATTTTTGAGTAAAAATCCCCCCCCCCCCCCATGCTGATAACCTTTTTTTTTTTTTTTTTTTTTTTTTTTGATTTAGGAAAATTTTCCTATTTTTCGCTGGCCACACTGATGCAGGGTGGCCTCTCGGAAATTAAATTTTTTTTTTTAATAACACCGGTGTTACGAGACACTTTCTTACAAAACTGAGCAACATGAGATTTCCAGGAAAGACGGTCATCAACTGTGATACCAAGAAATTTGGTATTGGTTATCTGGGAAAGTGCATGGTCGTTAAAAATTATAACTTCAGGAAGTGCAGTAATACTATTACTAAATGTCATATATAAAAAGGCATTTGATACTCTAGAATGGAAATTTATTGATGCATGTTTGAAGAATTATGGTTTTCAAGATAAATTCAGGCAATGGGTTTCAGTGATGTATAGTGATCCTCATCTTAATATTATTATTAATGGACGTTTAACGAAGGATATAAAACCATCTAGAAGTATAAATCATGGGTGTCCCTTATCCGCATTATTATTCATTCTTAGCACTGAAGCTCTAGCAAATGAGATAAGACAAAATAAAAATATTATAGGATTGAATATTGGTTAAATGAGAAAACATTTAAAATACTGCAGCTAGCGGATGACATGAGTTTATTTGTTCGTACAGTCAAGTCAGGTAATACAGCTACAGAAGTGATTAAAAAAATTGAATTGTATTATGATATACATGTACAGATAAATGAAAACAAGACAAAAACTCACCGGTTGGGGATAAATACTCCAAAAGATAATATTGGAAGTGTGCTATGGGAAGAGGTGTACATTAAATAATTGGGTATCTATTTTTGTAAAAATAAAATGATGAGATCAGATATGAACTGGCCTAAAGAGAGAATGTTTAAAATAAAACATATGTTAAACTTATGGAAGCAGAGAAATCTCACATTGAAAGGGAAAATAACAATAAATTAAAATCTTTGAGAATATCAAAAATTATTTATACTGCACAAGTTTTGTCGTGTCCAAAAGAAATAGTTAAGGAACTTGATAGATTATACTTTGATTTCCTATAGAGATGGAGACCTCCAAAGATTAAAAGGTCAAATGTAGTAAATAGAATACAAGAAGAAGGTTTAAATATGTTAGATATTCAAACGAAGATTGCATCGCTAAACATGAATTGGTTTGGTAAATATTTAAGCAATGGATTGAATGCAAGTTGCAATTGTATGTTTGATTATTGGTTTGGACAACTTGGTGGTATAAATATACGTGTATGTAGGCCTACAATCTTTTTTATTTTATTTATTTATTTATTCATTTATTTTTCTCTTCTTTTTTTTTTTTTGGGGGGGGGGTTATCATGTGATTCTCCTTATTACTTGTAAGGATAGAGCAATCCCATTTTAAACTTATTTGTTTCGTTATATTGCATCTACAAATTGCATAAAAAGGATATGTTTGGTGAAAATAGTAAGGGTTACTTTTTCTTTCCTACCATCTTCTTTTCTTCTTTTTTTTTTTTGCTATTCATATACCTTTTGTTTTCATGTTGTTTTGTAAATAGTGTTATGTTTCAACAAGTTTGTTTTTAATGTCATGATTAGTCATTTGTTAGTTTTCGTTTTTGTTGTTGGTTGTATTATTCAAAAAATGAAAAGAGGTGTGGCAACGCTACAAGCTTCAAGCTTTAAGATTATATTGCCGTACCTCTGCATGTTATAATGAGTAAGAGCTTAAAATATTATTTAAAGGTGGAAGAAGGTACAGACAACATGCACGTATTCGAAGGGTAATTCAACCATTGAGAAATAATTTGGTTTATACAGATAGGAATACAGAACACAACATATATATATATATATATGTATGTATTTTAAATCAAAAGCTATTATTTATAATGATATAGTATTGGTTGATGTAACGATTTCAATGAGACAGTTATCAGTGAAAAAAAATAAAATTGTAAGTTAATCAAAATAAAAACCAAAGAGTCTAGAGCGAAGTCATTTTTGAGTATTACTTAAGGAGTAGAATTTACACCTGCATGGTCAGATGTTTGGTCTTTTAAGTTAAAAGGTATAAGGGACAATTTGTTAATCGATTTTAATTGCAAATTCATGTACAATATTTTGGCGATACCAACTACTTTGTTTGGAAGGTAAATTCCACTGATCTATGTTATACTTGTAATCATCCAGGTGACTGTATGCACATGTTTTTTTATTTGTAAAGGAGTTACTATGTTTTGGAAAGAGCTTGAATAGAATATAAAAAGATGCTTCATGTCTAGTTTTCACTTCAAACCGTTTCATGTATTGTATGGGTATTACTTTGTGTCAAAGAAGAAAAGGTATGTTGATATAATTTTGAATTATGCACTTTTTGCTATTTATAAAGGTTTTGTTGGAAAGGAACCGAAAAAGAAAATAACAAAAAAATGACTTTTAAATATTTTGTATTATTTGATGATTTACCGTGTAGAAATAGAAAAAAAAATGTCTACTAGAAAACCGAGTATAACTACATAGAAATGGAAACAAATGACTGGAATGTAAAAAAAAAAAGGGGGAAAATAAATGTATGTATATTATTGTAGAAATGACGAAATAAAGAAGACCAATAATGGTTATTTTACAAAGAAAATTTACTAAATATAATAAAATGGGTTTTTATCAAGGCTTAGTCAAAGTTTATTTGCTGTTATCCAAGTTGCTACGTTTTTTTTAAAGCTCAGTATTGATGATTTATGTCAGGTGTGTGGATCCTGATCATGCTGATTGGTAAAAATATATGTTGGAGTCATAAGCAAAAAGTATTAAGGATAATTATAGTCTGGATGAGAATCTTTGATATACAATATGGATAATAGTGGGCCTAATATGGAGCCTTGTGGTACTCCGCATGTTATGTCTATTAGGGTGGATGTACAGTTATTAATAACTACAAATTGTTTTCTATTTGTAAGGTAATTCCTGAACCACTCCAAGGCCTTTCATCTTATTCCATAATGATTCAGTTTATGTAAAAGTATACCATGATCCACTGTTTCAAAGGCCTTGGAGAAGTCCAGGAAAATGCCGATAGTGTGGGAATTATAGTCAAGTGCGTTCGTAACCTAGTCAATAAATGTCAAGAGCGTATTATGCTGTTCACGAAAACCAAATTGAACATTACTCAGTATGTTATATTCATCAAGAAAAATAATTGTGCTGTTTATGATCTTTTCCGGGATCTTAGAAAGAGTCGTTAGTAATGAAATAGGGCGATGGTAAGTGTTCTGATGGGTATCACACTTTTTAAATATTGGGAAGAATTTTGCTATTTTCAATTCTTTTGGCACTATACTCGAGGCTAAAGATATGTTATAAATATGATGCAGAGTAACAATAGTCTGGGAGCCTGTCCCGAAATAGTCACCCCATTTTACCCATGAGGTTTGACTCCTTAAAGTTACTTAGATCATCTAAGACATAGACAAAAAGGTTGTCAGCTTGACCGTCGGGTTTAGCCCCCAGGGCCCCCAAAAGAGACCCCAAAGTTGGGTCGATTTTACCCCATTAGGTTAGAAAAAAAACCCAAGAGAAAGAAAAAATACAGAATTTTCTATATCTCTAACCCTACATGTCAAATGGAAAATACTTGTAAATCAAAAGTAAACAAATTACAATCATGATGATGATGAATACAGCCTGTACAGTCTCATACGACACTCCTGAACTGTCTATTTTTACTTGGCGAACACGGGTGGTCTTGCCTTGCGCTGTCTCAGTTTGATGTAATTCATTGTAAAGAATTTGACTCGAATCTACCGACAAAAAATAAAGAAAAAAATGAAACAAATATTTTCATTAGATGATATGGTACAGAAAAATCGTATTACAACCTTGTTATAAAGAACACTGTTATAACAAACTCTTATTATAACAAGGTTATTTTGTCGGTCCCACTTCTTTGTATTCTACTGTTATTTAGCCCTGATATAACGAGGTTTCGATATAAGGAGGTATTTTCCCTTCCATCTTTTTTTTTTTCCGGGGGGGGGGGGGGGGCGTGAGGCAAAGACTTCGGGAGCACCTCAAAGGACTTTTGACAAATTTACATCCGAAATGTAGCTATGCTTGGAATGCTTACTACCTGAATCCCCACCCCCTATCGAACAAAGACATTTTTACTTTCTCTTTTTCATACATATTCCTTTATATAAATCGATGTGAGGCCATTCGGTTACGATGAACACCCTTCGTTCTGTGGTCAGCTGCATGGTCAGACAAAATAATGATGGTTTGCTTAATCTTTAGCCTTTTTATACCCCAACCATCTCCAATGTTGCTTTTCATTCCCAATGCTTGTGTACAGGGCCTGTTAGAACGAAGTTCCACTGTATACCATTTACGAAAAGTGCTATGGTGTACATTGACAGATCTACACAGGGGGGAAATCACTCCCCTTCCTCCTAGAAAAAAATGGCTATTCGTTATGTACTCTACCATACCATTAAACAATTTCCAAAGGTTTCTTTCACTCCCCCATTTCCCTCCCTCCCTGCGGGCAATTCTCGATCCGCTTCTGATGTGGATATTCAAACTGAATTATTTTTATTGTATATTCATTCACAGCCATCATACCCGAATGCCCTAAATTTCAACATTTTCAATATAACTATAAATTACAAAAGGCAATGAAACAGTATAATTGAATATCATATTGTTATCACTTTCCTTCTATATACGAGTACGTATCTTATACAAGCAATGAATGATATGAATTGGTCATGGTTGCAAAGGACATATAATGCCCAACGATCTGGAGCAATATCATTCTTATCAACACTAAACAGATGACTCATGCACTATACAGTTATCTATGAAAGCTAAGTTTTTGTAAAACAGGTTGAGTTTACCTGCTCTACTCGAATCAGCAGAAGTCTGTCCTCCATCGCCCACATTGGTAGGGCCTGCCATAAATAGAGTACTAGGTGAATTATTGCAACTTACTTTATATATTAAAGTCTTAAAAAATGGATTTTGTTTCATTGATTATTACATCATTACCTTATGTATAATGAATACCCCCCCCCCCCCCCTCTCTCTCTCTCTCTCTGTCCATCTTTTTGGCCTCATAGCAATTTGTAGAGAATCCTATCATGTTGAAGCACAACTACTTTTTTTCTCGCGTTCGCCATAAGCACCACTCCTGGTCTTTCACATCTCTTCTCCAGCAATCTCTACGAACTATCCATCCATAGTACTCTTCTCTTTCCTCTGCTCCTGCTTCCCCTCGATCTTCCCTGTCGATTCCACATTCTCCAGTCCCCTTTTTGTATCAAGTGCCCTATAAATCGCATCCGCTTTAATAATAATCATAAGCTCATAAAATGACTGGTTTCATTTTCCATGTTTTCCTCAACACTTCGTCATCGCCCACTCTCTCTGTCCGTGGGATCCTTATTATTATATAAAAAAACATATTTAACAGCTCATGCTTTCTTATGTCTAATGTTATTAACCAAGCTTTACTTCCATATGGAAGTACTTCCATATGGAAGGACATAACAATTCAGAACAAGTATCGAGGTCCTCAGCATAATTATATCGGTTTTAGGGCATAGTACTAAATACTTAATAAAGATATTACCTTTTTCTCTGTGTCTCACATTGCCTGTTCCTGCCACCTGGTCTTCAACTGCAGTTGAGACTGGAGAGGCTACAATATGAAATTTGCGAACACTAAATCAAACTTTTTCGCGATCCAGTCATCAATGGGACAAATTTTGAGAGTGTCTGAGAACCATGTCATTTTATTCTTTCACTTTATATTATTGTATTTATGATGATAAAATAATGATAGTTCATTTTCATCAGAGATTTCGTTATTTCTCGAGATTGCTCATTTGTTATAGATAACGCATCCCCCTCCCAGAAAAGTACCTTACAACACCAACAGCAATGACAAAATGGATATTCAGAGAAACAAAATTGATAAGGTAAAATATCTGTGACATGTTGGTGTGGTGATGAGTTGGTATATTAGAGCTTTACTATATCGTTTGCTAGGTCAGACACCATCATATATTAGCTTTAGCTCAATCAGCATTCAGTTTTTGATAGAAAATTTTTAGATGAAATGTATACATAGGACACTTTCATACTGTAATTAAATGTGATTTGCATTCCTTTGAATCTGATTTCGTTTAAAACATTAAATTTAAATGTGCCAAATATTCAGCAAAATAAAACAGCATGGTTATATAGAAATACCTTCTTGATCTTGGTCGTAGTGCTCATCCACTATTGGGCCGAGTGTTCCATAAACCTCTGCCTTTTTGAGGGTATCTTCCAGCTCTTTTCTGCTGACCCCCGTTCCCTTATCGTTCCATCGCCCAAGTAGTTTAAACACGGCATCCTCGTAACAGTTTCTGTTCTCTTTGAGCACACCTTGAGCTTCATTGTATGTGAAACCAGCTGCAGCGAAGAACTTATAATAGTTGCCTGATGGAAAGTTCCGTGCGAGCTCTTGGAACAACTCGTGCTTGTTAACCATGATTATTCCTGAAATATGGTGAGATAAAAACAAGACAAGACATATTTATATAGAGACACAACAAAAACAAACTAAGTACTTCTCCGTATATTTGCAAAGAATATTAAAACACATTAGTCTAAACAAAAACACTTTTAGAATAAAATTGGCTCATACAGTTTATTGAATTATAACAGGTAAAAACTATAAGCAGTTATGATGATGATGATAATAATAATAATCCGTTTTTGTATCACGTTATGATATGACGTCCGCCAAGTTTGTTGTCGGGCAATGTATTTGTTTACCAATTATTAATTTACTACGGGGTTTCAATACAGGTTATTTCATTTGTTATACTGATAAAAATACCATACAAGAGATACCTGTGTTTCAACAAAGTTAAAGTCACTTAATAAACATTATTTTATGAAACATCGTAAAACATCAATAAACGAAGAGTTGCTTACGAACAATTTAGATTCTCTATACGTTCCTTAATTAGAATAATTAAAAAAATTGACTGAGAGACCATATCTTCCAAATAGTATGGTTCTACAGAAACAGCATAATATATCTAAACCACTGACATAAAATCTCTTCATTAGTAATATACTATAGGTTGGTTTAAAATATCTCAACTGTAAGTAGTGCTAAAAGCTCACTCGCTCTGCTATTGCCAGTTTAACGCAATGATAATTCCTGTTATAGAGAACAAGAATAATGTTTGTTTGTTTGTTTGTTTTTATTTCCATAACAACATTAAAAGTTAAAATATACATGGTAATCAGAATATGTATGGCGGATAGCCCATTTCAGTTGCACTTACATAGTGCCACTGTTCTTCCATGGGGTCCTTTGACATAATAAAGAAACACATGCATAACAAATATAGTACATAAACATAGATTTAAAAAACAACATAATCAAATACAATGGGATACCAAGACAAAAAACAACCTTACAAGCCATTAACAAAAACAAAAACAACAAAACAAAAATAATTGAAAAAAAAAACAATTACGATTCATCGAGATAGTATTGTATATTTGATTTAAAGGACTGGATTGTGGAAACAGATGCTAAATGTGATGGTAGTTGATTATACAGTGAGGCCCCCCGATAAAAAAATGTTCGTTTACAACTATTTGTTTTCGGTCTTGGGAGACTAAGTTGACCTCTTGTGCGTAGTAAATAGGGATATGACTTTTGAGGTATTGATATTTTCATATAATCTGGGGCAAAATTATTCAAAACTTTAAACATCATAATGTACATATGTTCCTTTTGACGTATATCCAATTTCTTCCATTTTAAAATATCATGTATATAGGAAGTTGAAGTATGAGAGTATGGATCAATTCTTAAAATAATCCTTCCCGCCCGGTTCTGAAGTTTCTGTAATAAATTCAAATATTTCTTAGATGCAGATTGCCATATTACATCCGCATAATCAAAGTGGGGGAGAATGACAGAAGAATATATTATTTTCAAACTAGATTCATTGACAAAATACCTTAGTCTCCCAAGAAAGCCTATCATTTTGCCAATTTTTGAATACATATGCTCAAAATGAGTATTCCATTTAAGTTCCTTATCAATAAAAATCCCTAAATATCTAACACTATCAACATTTTGAATTTTTGTTTCACGAATTCGTAAATCTAGATTATTATACCTGGACAACATGTGTCGTGTACCAAATAACATACCAACCGTTTTATGACAATTCAATTTCAATTTATTTCTACCCATCCACCTATCTACTCTTTGTAATTCATCATTTAGAATTCTTTCAACAACATTTGGGTCTTTGTCAGAAAAATATAGGACAGTATCATCAGCATATAAATGATACGAACATTTTTTTAAAGAAAATGATAAATCATTGATAAATATAACAAATAAAAGCGGGCCCAAAATCGACCCCTGTGGTACACCATTTGAAATTACACATTCATCAGAAAAGACATTATTCAAATATGTTTTTATTTTCCGACCAGATAAATAACTTAAAAACCATTCAAGTGATTTACCAGTAATACCAAGTTGTGAGAGCTTAGATAAAAGTATTTGGGGATTAACCATGTCAAAAGCCTTTTGTAAATCTAAAAAAACTGCACCAGTGTATTTTCCATTGTCAATGGCAAGAAGCCAGTCATCCGTTACCCTGGCCAAAGCTGTTGTAGTTGAGTGTTTTGGTCTAAATCCGGATTGTTCTGCTATTAAGACTTGGTTTTTATTGAGATAATATAACAATTGCTTTTGTATGACTTTTTCAAGTAGTTTGGATACACATGGAAGAAGTGAAATGGGTCTGTAATTGTCAGGATTCGATTTATCCCCCTTTTTATGTAATGGTATTATCTTAGCTACTTTCCATTTATCTGGTACTCTTCCATCCTCAATAGATTTATTTATTAAATACATTATAGAGGGAACTAATTCTTTAGCAGGTTTTTAAAATGTATGTTGATATACCGTCAACACCAACAGACTTTTTGTTCTTAAGCATGTTAATTTCCTTCAAAATATCATTCGCTTGAATTTTACTTAAAATAAACATATCATCAATATCACATATCTGAAAAGAATCTGTTAAATCATCACTAAATGTATCATTCGCAACATTTGCAAAATGTAAGTTAAATTCGTTCGCTGTACTAAAATTGTCACCAGAGGATATAGGGATAGTAGATAAAGCATTGTCATTTGAAATAATGGATTTTAAGACCTTCCAAGATTCACTTCTACTTTGGTTTTGACATAATTTTTCATAATAATATTTCTTTTTTTCTTTTCTATTTACGGAAGTGACTTTATTTCTCAGACGTCTATACTCTACCCATAACCTTTCGTCTTTTTTGAATTTAGCTTTTTCTTTAACTTTGTCTCTCTCTTTCATTAACGTATAAAGATATTCGTTTAACCAAGGGGAATGTTTGCTTTTTACACGTTTTGTTTTAAATGGCATATGCTTATCTACAACTTTCAATAACAGTTCTGCCATTTCATACCAGTTTTGATTTTTTATGTCTGACTTAAAACGATTGATATCAATATTCCTACATTTTCTAAATGTTACATATTTTTCATTTGTATTTACGGGATGGGATTTCCAAATCAGAAAACTCATAGCATGGTCACTAAGGCCATTATTGATTATACCAAAAGACTTTACTTTATTTATAGAATTGGTTAGCATATGATCGATTAATGTTGAGGATCCGTTCACAACTCTTGTATATTCAGAGGTATTAACTTGTTCCAAAGAATAAATGCTGTTAATTTGATTATAATTATTAGTCTGAGAATTATTAGGTCGTTTTAAAAGATCACAATTGACATCGCCCATTATTATCAATGAACAGTTAAATCCACTAACAAATAATCACTGCTTTGAATTGAAACATAATTTATATTAACCTTCCTTAAACATATCAAACATTTATGAGTAAAAATGTAGCAGAGGAGCTAGGATACCCATGCATTAATGAAGATACGAAGCTTTGATTGTTCTGCAAAAAAAAAAAAAAAAAAAACATGCAGCAAATTATTCATGTGGATAATATTTTCACAAGGCAAAGAAATATTTTTAAATAATACATGTACTTTGAAATTTTACAAATCCGACAAAGTCAACTCTAATAAATTATTGGTTGGTGAGAATTGATTTGCAAGAAATGCCTGGAGGCATCACAAAACATGTTTTGACGGAAATGAGTGGTATTCATATTTTCTGATTGTGCAGTCAACCATCTCACCTCCCGTTCATTTTCAATAGGCATGACAATGACAATGAATGATTTTCCCAAGCAAGTTATTGCCGTTTGCCATTTTTATACAACGTCGTATCAAACAAGCACGTAAAGGCATCCATGGCTAAATACAGCTTATATGTATGTTGTGCTTGTCTTTGTCTCTCTGTACACAAGAGTGCATAGAGTAAAATAACATGGACTGCCTGCAATGATTTCATCAAAAAAAGAATTTGGACCGAAAATCACATGTTCCAGAGGTAAACATCTATCAGTGGAATTTAATCATGTTAATGTGCATTTGGGAAATAACACTGATTAGCGTTTCTCGTGCCACCTCTCATTTCCCCCTCTATATAAAAAGAAAGGAGGTTGAGGTCTACTTAAAGAGAATATATATTTTTTCATTGGTTGGCCTTTTGCTTTGCTTTCCACTATGCATTGTTTGCATATGTATATTAATTGTATGATCATTTTATTTGTCATGAGGACGTCAAGTCAAGCTTTGCTTATGACGACCCCTTTTCTATGTATAATATTTTTATGTGACCATACATGCTGAAATATTGTAAATTTATGATGATGTATATGGAAATAAATGAATATCAAAAAAAAAAAAGAAGATAATTTTCTCAAAGAGCGCGTGCAAAAGATGCGAATCCTCATCACATTGTCCTTAGAACATAAATTTTTATGTCATGAAAACACAAAATGAGTAAAGTTCAATTCAATTCAATTTAATGACATTTATTTCTAAATTTTCAATAAGTGTACAGAGTAATAAATGAACAAAATAATGTATATGTATTTTAACAAAAAAATATAACAAAATATAGATTCATGTGGTACATACAGTTGGAGGACACACCTCTAAAAGCAAAAGCTTCGGGCGAGGGTGCCCTTACTACAAATACATAATTAATAGTACATGATAAATATATAAAAAGGAAATAACTAAATACAAAAAAGAAAAAAAGAAAGAAAAAAAGATAATATTCCTAGACCGCTGAGCTCGATTGGAGGGAAAAAGAAAATAGAGAGAAAAAAAAGAGGGGAAAAAATGGGAAATAGGGGGGGGGGGGGGAGAGAATGGAGTGATTATACACATGTCTTTGTTCCCACCAGAAGCTTATTTCTTAAAACGAAATAATTTTTAGTTAAAACAATTTGTAGCCTAATTTCCATTTTTATGAAATCAGAGCTGTTGGGCTGTATTAATGTTGTACCAAATCGGACATGTTTTACTACCTTGTTGTCATTATCATTATCATCATTCATCCGTGCCAGTGTTTACGTCGAGTAATACCAATCTAAAAGTGACCACTATTAATCTAAAATTAATTAATATGAAGCCTTTATTTTATGTGATTTGTTAATCAATAATCGTTTTATATGATATTATATCATATAATCAATATGCAAACATCAATGCAAACATTTATGATTGTAATGTAGCAGCAATATGTGCAATTGTTGCTTTAAAAACAGTTTTGGTATCAGGAGACTGCATGTTTTTGTACCATTGAAACGAATTATAGTTTGTGTTTGCGTTTATGCATCTATAGGATCAAAATCTATAAGCGATTTGCTAATGATACTGAACAATACTTTTAGATCATCATACATAATTTATTCAATTAATTTATGGATCTTATCTCAAGGCATAGGTCATCTCAAAATAGTGTTAAAAGGACAAACGCCATACATGTATTTGGTCAAGTTGTCACTAAATATCTCATTGTAGGCCCAGCACCAGACCCGTAACTAGAATTTTAATGGGGGGGGGGGGGGTGCAGACATTAAACGAGGTGGACCTTATTGAGGGAGCGAGGGCGCGGAGTTCCCGAGAGGGAGGAGGGTCTGGGAGGGGTTGTCCCCATTCTGAGGCTAGGGGAAATTTTTGCATTTTTCTATCTGAAAATCAAGTTTTAGTTGCATTTCAGGTACAATTTTGAAGACGGAAAAGAGTTTTGTTTGTTTTTTTGTCAAGCAGACACCTCTAGTCGATAGCAGGGGGGAGGAGTGCGCTCACAACCCCTTCCCCCCTAATTACAGGTCTGATCTTCGAAGTATGTGGTCGAAGTGTGCACGTGCCCCCTCTCATCGAACGACCCATAACGAATATGGTAAAAAGAAAAGAGAAGAGAATCAAGAGACAAAAAGAAAGAAAGGGAGAGGGGCCTAAGGAATACAAAAAAAAAAAAAAAAAGATGTTAAGACTGCTCCCACACCCTCCCCTGCCCAGTCTCTTTGCTATGCTCTTCATCCACCTGGTAAGGCCCATGCCTTCCCCTAATGACAGCCAGTGCCCCCTCAATGACTGGACCCAAACACCACTGCTTAGGCCCATCCGAGGATATCTCGCAAGGGCGAAAGGGCGATTACAAACGCGCTATAGAAATCGCGTGTACGTTATTCATCTTCCTCTTAATAGGGCGGCATAGCTTGAAAATTGTGCACTTTTGTCTAAAATCACCAAATTTGGAACATGTGTTAAGATTTCCATTCTGAACAATATTTGATATGGAAGCACTTTCCAAAACGCAATTTTGAAGGTATTTGGGGCTAAACTGTAAAGGAATTCCTGTACAGTTCAACAAACAATAAATCGCCTGTAAAAAATCGGACCCTACCAGATGGGAGTCTGTACCACGGCCCCGGTACTATCGGTACTTCCAGTTACGGCAATGAGGTTCTAGTATTTTTAGGACGATTCCTTAATGGAAGAAAAGTTTTACAGCAATATAGACGAAACTCGCTTATTGACTTGCTGCTAGGCCTATGTTATTTGGAGTTGACAATCATTTCTAAAAATATGATCCTGACGTTTGATTCGTCTAAAAAAAGCCTGGAATTCGGGTTGGAAATTAGGATTAGGGTATGGGATAATTAGGATATGGTGCTTGAAACAGTTTTGTGCAAATTGTAGTCCAAAATTTCTATACAGCATGTAAAAATCATCAAAATACGATCATTTAACGGGACTGCAGAATTGTCTTACTATCGGAGGGAAGTTTATACTTTTAGGCCTACCTAAACCAGAGCCCTTCACAATAGTCAGTAGGTTCAAACATTATCATGAAATTTCTTTTCAACCTGAATGAAGGCCTGTGCAATAATTCTGTGAAATATTGCTACTGAGAGGAGATTAATTCGGGGATGGACTTGATGACAAGTCCTCCAGAAATTTGGGAAAATATGGGGGAAAATGCTTAAATAACTTAAGGATTCATCACACTATGAAATAATAATAATAATAATAATAATAATAATAATAATAATAATAATAATAATAATAATAATAATAATAATAATAATAATAATAACGGACTTGATCCTGTTTTGCGGAATAATAATGATAATAATAATAATAATAATAATAATGATAATAATAATAATAATAGCTACATCGCGCACGTATCCATCCCAGGGGATGCTCAAGGCGCCTACAAAGTAAAATTATTAACCTGGCTTTAGCCCAACTGCCCTAAGGCGCTGAAAGCATTCAAGGAATAAATTACTACCAGGTACCCATTTACTACACCTGGGTGGAGAGTGGCAAATGTGGATTAATGTCTTGCCAAAGGTTATTAGTGCCGCGGCGGGACTCGAACCGCGAATTATGAGATCCACAGTCCGGTGACGTATCCACTAGACCACAACACCCGAAGGAACTGAAATGCTCTCGAATGAAAAGTTTTACAATTCAAAATGGTAAATCAACTCGCATGGTTGTCCCCCCGAAATGGAAAGTCACAATAGACAGAATTGATGACAATTTCAGCTGCCTGTTCTAATAGAAGAGAGAAAAGGTAGCAATTACTTTTAGGCTTAGACTTTGAATCACCCATGTAAATAAAATGGAAAGCGTCAAACTAGAAACGCAAAGATTTTCCATAACTCCCCCCCCCCCCCATTAAAAGGTGACAAGAAGAACGGTTTTATGGTGCAGAATCGTCTTATCTATGGGAGGGGCGTTTTTTTTATTTTACAGATTATTTATATGGGAGTATAATTATTGCTTTCTGGCGCTCTTGATAGAAAATGTTTATATTCTTTTTGGCTCAGCCACGGGCACCTCAAAATTTTCGGCTCATTACGCCATAAGGCAGTTCACCTATATATATGGAAATATTGATGCATAATTATGCCCCCTTGTGACTCCCCTCTCCCTCCCGTTCAGTTTGCCCCTATCAGTGGCGTATCTAGACCTTCACGAGGGGCAAAATTATCTGAGCCGATGGTGATCCAGATAAAAATTGCTTTTCCAGGCCCTAATTTGCGTGAGTAATGGAAGGGTAGAATGTCAGCTGTTCCTTCAATTCATATTTCAACAATTTACATTACAATCATATTTTTCATTTAATATCCTCCTTCTATTTTTTGATCCATTGTAGTTTTATTAGTATTGGCACATTAAATTCATACTAGCTAATTGCAAACGAACGAAGTGAGCGAGAAAAAATGGCGTCGTTTTGATTCTTTCTCATTCATGCAAAAACCATATTTACTTGTATATTTTAAAGATTTTGCAGTATATATTTTGAATTAGTTACAGAGGCGTTCAAATTCCCCATTATTTGGCTTCATGTGCCACAATATTAGCAATGCTTATCTTTTTGATGGTTGGCTTAACAGCATCTACTCAATATTGTTAACGAATTATTCCTTGATTTAAAAGCAGTTTTGGATATAATTTACATAGAAATGATTGATTCATGGTGACTGAAATGTGACTAAATCTTTTTTTTATGGTTGAGAATTTGTCAGGGTGAGGGGAGGGGGGAGAATTGCCCTACTTGCCCCTATCAAAAACGCTTTAGTGGCACCGATTATTATGGATGTGTGTACACATTATGATTTATTACCATTGTTTGTATAATGATGATTTTTACGTAGTTTATATTTATTTATTTATTTTGTCTCCATTATTTTATACTGCAGGGTTGGCCTGTTCAGTTGTGCAAAACTACTTTCCAAAGGCGCCCTGCAGTTTAACAAATCATTCAACATGAAAATACAAAATATATAACAATTAGGTAATTACAAAAAAATGGCGAGTGAATTAATGGAATATAAAGTGTACATATTTGAATAGTAATGATATAATTCCACTGAGTGAAGATTTAAAGCTTTGCATAGTTTTTTAAAACTTATAAAGGGATATACACGTCTGAGCATTACCAGGGAGTGCATTAAACAAACAGGCTCCTCATGCAAAGAATTTCTTTTATATCTGTCCTTGGGCGGGGTAGTTGGAGGGGGAATATTAAAGAATAACTTCTTGAAAGGAGCTTTTGTTTATCCTGCTTCGTATTCTTCTTAAGAGGCCCCTTTCTCATTCTCGTACTCGTTTTTCCAATATTATCATTTATGAAGTCATGATGGTTCTTTTTTTCCCCTGTCTGTTTTTGTTCTATAATTCATGATTCTTCATGTTCCCCTCTTCTTCCCTTTCTTCTCTTGCATCACAATACTATCATGATTATATGCCCCTATTTATCTCAGGAACCACAAACAATTGCTTGTTTATGTGGAAGGTTTGGAATAAAATATCATAGTCCTTATAAAACCTCTTCACGTCTTAAAACGACTTGCTCATAAACATCAACGATTTACGCGAAGCATTCTGAACACCTATCATAGCCTCTAGAACTGTATTTCTGTACCCAGACCTAGTACTGCATGCACGTACCCTGTGTACAATTCGAAAAAAAATAGACACGCTCTAGTAAGTCTTATTGTGTAAGGTTACCACCTTTGCGCTAACACAGTAGTTTTGGTAGTGTCCGAATATCTAGGTGATCGAGTTATCTACTTGCGAAGGTTTTTGCAGTTACAAATTCCTTCAAAATTACCCCATGAATTAATTTTTGGAAGTGCTTCCATTTTTTATATTATTCAGTATGTATCATTCAACAACTGTACAGTTTTGGTGCTTTAAGACAAAAGTGCACGATTCAGCCAAATTTTGGAGCTATGCCGCCGTACTATCTGTTAATATATTTTTTTTCCGAATATGAAAATACGCGGTCTGATGACGATCGTGAAGGATACATAGCGCACGCAAAGTTTTACATGGATAGTTGAGTAAAAACTGTAAAAAATATTTTCCACCCCTTTGGATTTCTTACGACTTTTTAAGTGTTATAGAGGAGACCTTTATTGGTAACAGATTTTCTGTTGCAATTTGTGTGAGGTTCACGCCTAATTTTTCATAAAATGACTCCACTATTGTGGCATGTTGATCATAAAGTAGCCCCTGCTAACACTCAAACTTTAGGCTGCCGCATTATTGAAAGTAATATGTGTGCAAAGCTTATATATTTCCCTCCACTCCAGTGGATGTTTTATGGAGAGAGAGAGAGAAAAAAAACTCTTTATAGACATTCCACTAGACTGCACGTAAAACTATTTACATTTCCTTATGAAAATGTAGTCAGACAGTTGCTAACAGAAATACATTAAAATAATTAACAAGCCTACAAATAGACTTTTAATACATATACTTAATATACTTTACGATTTCATTACAGGCTTAAATTTTGCTGACACTAAACTGTGCTGAAAAAAAATGGCGTCCCGTAATGGTGCAAATGATCAAACATATCAAGTACAAATATTTACAACTTACCTTTCGTTGCCTCTGGATGAACTTAAGTATTTTTAATCCGAAATGAGGGGTGTGTTGTGTGAAGATCTAGGGTAGAGATACAAATCACGAAATTTGTGTGAGGACACTTCTTTGTGAAAATGATCCAATCAAAATGAACCACGCTGCTTCATGACGTAAATTCTGATAATATCATATCATATTACACAGCCTGTTCATTTGTTTGCTCTTTATCGAACGAGAACATAAATCGAGTATAAACAGATATGTCATTATGATATTACACACTATGTTTTGGGGTTAATTTTCACAATATCGTATATAGGGAAATGGACAGAAGCAGGCCAGCGGATTCATAAACTTATTTTCCTCCAGAGGATTACAAGAAGCTTTTAAGTGAACAGAACTCTGCTGCACCTTAGTCAGAGAAAAGGATTTCATGGAATTATTTGACGGTGAAACAACACATATGCATGATCACATAACAACTAAGGTCTCGACTTAACCTTAAGCGGCCTCTGGGGCCTAGTAAGGTATTGTCGTGCTGAGTCAGGTATCCTGGGTTCTGACCTACGCATCGTATATTTCTATAATTTACTTGTAACAACAAAACAACAGCAATAATGGTTATATTGATAGTAAAAATGAGATGACATATATATTTATAATGATAATAAAATAATGATAATGATGACAATGATGCATGATGATGTTGATAATAACAATAATAATAATTCAATTCAATTCAAATTAATATTTATTTTTTCCATCATTTTTGTGGACATTTAACATTTGTTCACATAGTACAATATACGGGGTAACCTAGCTAGTCATAAGGACCGCTATTCATAAGGATCAGTGGTTCATAAGGACCGCCATTCATAACGTGTAATTTCCTATACCTGAAGGGTCGCTATTCATAAAGTGAAAAGGGGGCACTATTCATAAACTCATAAGGACCATTATTCACAGGGATTGCTATTCATAATAGGAGAAGAGGGTCGCTATTCATAATCGAAGAAAAGGGTCGTTAATCATGAGGATCGCTACTCGTAATCGAAGAAGAGGGTCGCTATTCATAATCACCCCTTATCACTTCCACAATTGTCCCATTTTTTTCTCTCAAAAGTTCCCCTTTTATTTTAATAGCACACCATTCTCTTTCAATAATGCCCCCTTCTCTCTTGCCTTTAAGTGCCTCTGAAGAGGACAAAACACTTACTGAAATGTATTTCATAGTTTTTTTAATTTTCGATTAACCTTTCTGGCGAGTGGCTAAATGAAATTTCAAAAAACCCAAATTATGGTAAATAAAGAAAAAAAAATGGGCGTTATTTATATTCTTATTCTAGCTGCGTGGGGGAAAATAATGTGACATGAAAATAAAAATGAAATAATATAGTGATAAAAATGGTCAAATTAGAAGAGAAAGGGCGATATAGGTAGGAAAGGAGCACTACTGGAGGTAGCCTTTGGTGAAGAGCCTCGCGCGCTGCTTGTCTGCCGAGCAGGGTCTGAAAATAGACTAACGCAGTGTGCGTTTACAGCAGTGATCGCTGGACCGAGCCGCTGGGCCACGGATCACAGTTGTCGCGCGATTAGTCTATGTATTCAGGCGCGTTTAGGGAAATAACAGCACCGAGTGCCTTGGCTAAAGGCTATACTGGAGGTGAATGATGAAAACTTGAAAAAGGACACTGTTTTCATAAAGTGGGGTGGAGGACCACTTTGCCACCCCATTATGAAAAAAATTCTTCATCAATACACATCTTATAAATAAATGAACAAACAAATAGATAATCAAATATTCGGTATTTGGCATAAAAGCGTAAAGATTAATGCTAAACAAAAGAGGAGGCTTACCTTATAGACCAAAATCTTGTTAACGACGTACATGCTGAGAACAAAAGAACGCGACAAAAAAGGTAGGCTGATACTTTTCCCATGATTTACTCGTATCGCGTTATTATCAAATTCTCCATTGATAAAGAACGGCGTACGCCGAATGTTTAGGAAATTTAATTCCATTTTACTCTCCGTTTCTTTTAATGAAATATCATTTTTTATGTGATTCAATTAAGGTTTTAGTTCTTTCATTTCCATTTTAGTTAAAAAACAAACCTTTATTACTCATTTACTGCTGATTTTTTTGAGGGGGGCCGTCCGGGGGGGGGGGGGGGGGGGGTGGGGGGGGGTGGGCGAAAACGTGTTTTGCCCCCACCTTTTTGTTTGGGGGCGACCGCCCCCTCCCCCCCCCCCCACTTTCGCCGCCTATGAACGCATCCTAGATTTCAGTTAGGTTTAAATGACGTCACAATTTATGGCAGGTTTCTTCGCAAAAACCGCGCCCTTCTGGAGAAAACTAGAAGAGAAATATAAAACAAAGTCATACAAAATGATAAAGGAAGAAATAAGAAAAAAATACTGAAAACATAAAAGAAGGAAAGAGAAGAAGATGCTAGAATAAGAAAGACAAAATAGAGAAGAGGATAAAAGGAAGAAACAAAGAATAAGAGATAAAGGAAAGATCAAAAGAGGAGATGAAAGGAGAATAATAAAGAAATACACGGGGTTGGGTAGAACAAAAGATGAAAGAGATGAAAGAAGGAAAAAAATAAAGGAAAACATAAGGAGAGCAAAAAGACAAGATAATGGAAGGATAAAAGAAAGAATAATAAGGGAAAGACAGCAAGAGAAGATAAAGAAAGGAAAAGAGAACAATATAATTATGGAAAGACATAAAGAGAAGATCCAAGAAAGATCAAAATACAGAAACAGAAGAAAGAAAGATTAGAACAAAACACAAAAAACAAGACAAGAGAAGATGAAGAGAGATCAAAACAAAGAATAACATAAGAAAAGACAGAAAGAGAAGATGAAAGAAAGTCCAAAACAAAGAATAACATAAGCAAAGAAGGAAAGAAAAGAGAAAGAAGAAAATAAAGAGAGACGTAGGGAGGGATTGAAGTAAAGACGAAGAGGGAAAAAATAAAGAAAAGATAAAGATAAAATGATATTCAAACAAAGAACAACACAAGGAAAGTTAGGGAAAACAAATGCAGAAAAATAAAGCAATATTAAGTTTAGGACAGAAGAAAAGATAAAAGGATGAAAATATGAACGAATATAAGGAAGAGATGTCCTGGAGGGCCAGGGGTAGTCGTCCTGGGGGTAGTTGTCCTGGGGGTAGTTGTCCTAGGGGGTAGTTGACCTAAGGGGGTAATTGTCTGGGGGGTAGTTGTCCGGGGGTAGTTGTCCGGGGGGTAGTTGCCCGGGGGTAGTTGTCCAGGGGGTAGTTGACCGGATACGATATATTCATGTATACCCTGCAACTTTTTATCAAGAGGGGAGTTCATAAACGACCGTTCTAGTACTAGAATTTATATTTCAAATGCTATGGAAGCATGGGTGTCGATCCCGGGAGGGGGGGGGGATGTGTGATATATTCCCCAAATATAGTTCAAGAGGGGGGATGGTCTGTATCATCACACCCCCCCCCCCAAATAATTCACCTTCAATAAATGACATGATTAAATAATATGATCAAATAATATGATCAGGAGGAGGATGAGGATAAAAGACCATGATGATTATTATTCATAGGATCACAGTCGATCAACATGGTCATAATTTTTGTTATGATTTTTTAAAAATATATATTATGATTAGGAAGACTGAAATCAAGATTTCAAAGAAAATAATGAAATTAAGCAAGTTAGTAATATCAATGAACTGAAATCATGTTGTAGATGTATGAATTAGACATTGTTTTTAATTATTAAGGCATTGGTAAAGCGCCTTTCAAAGTGTAGGGAGCATTAATAAATATAATTCACTTTTTTTTAAACATAGCGATATATTTGTCAAAAGCCGGAAATGCATTTATAGGCTTTCTTAAATACTGTACCTTGGGGTTGTCCTTCATCCATTTCCCTTTCTTATTTGATTTAAATAGCGACCCTCTCCTTCAGTTATGAATAGCGACCCTCTTTTCACCTATTATGAATAGCTAACCTTTTCTTCTATTATGAATAACGGCCCTCTTCTCCGATTATGAATAGCGACCCTCTTCTCCGATTATGAATAGCGACCCTCTTCTTCGATTATGAATAGCGACCCTTATGTCTTATTATGAATGGCGGTCCTTATGAATAATGACCCCTATGAATAGCGAACTTTGTCTTATTATGAATATCGGTCCTTATGAATAATTATTTTTTATGACTAGCGGTCTTTATGACTAGCGAGCGGACCCCTTTTAAACAAGGATAATATTGTACACTACATCAGCATAATCAAACAAAGGAAGAATATTGATAAATCAATTTTAAGCTAGGTTCATTCAAATAACGAAGACGGCCGGCCCAAAAATTTAACAAGCTTACGAACTTTTGTGCATATTATAATGTTCTAGATGTCTATCCAATTTCAATTACTGATCTATAATGTACTCCTAACTACTTTACACTTTCTTGTTCATTTCTACTTTGAGTTTCCTAATTCTTATGTTACATATTTATCTCGCATTTATTCACGGCTGATAAATGAGAAATCGACAAACAGTTCATTGAGCATTTTCGTGGCTTTTATTTAACATTGGTTACTGTCATTTCCACATGTATCATTTTACCATGGCGGTACATGAATTCACACCAATATTATAATTGTATTACACACAGATTTGAGTATCCAAACCAAATACAGAACTAGTGCTGGAATCTATGCTGAAAAAATGAGGAATCATGTGAATAAATGTAATCTGCACCCCATACATAAACCTTAAAATCAAAATATGTGAAATCCAAGCGTGTAGCCAGAGAAGGGTTAAACCCACGGCTAGAAACCCCCTCTCGTAAACGAATGTCCCCTCTGCATTGCCACGAGCCCCCCCTTGCTAGCCGTCAGGAATGCCCGATCAGACGGGGAAGTTTTTTATGTAACCCGGATGCACCACCCATTCCCAGCTCTCATCAACGATTCCAGCAAAAGTGTTGCCAACCGGGCCCCATCACTTCCCTCCAGGTATACCTCCCCGCATGTAAAATCGAGCGAGGCTCCTGAAATTACTTGTCTTATGAATGGTAATATAATTTCTTGCTAATATATGTAAGTGTGATGAAGGCCCAAATTGATAAATTCTGTCCAGGTCACCGACCAATAGCTTAAACAGTGATTTTCTTCATATAGCATGCACTAATTGCAATTATACAACACGTCACTACGTAAAATGTATACAGTATGCCTGTTTAGACCCCCCCCCCCCTGAGGCCACTCCATGACCCCCTTTCGGATGAGGTGAGGGCAAAAACCCAATCTTCAGACCCTTGATCTGAGAAAACATGACTGGGACAAAATTCCCTCACGGCCCACGACTACGGAGCCACCTTTAAACCGCAGATGTTTGTGCGACCAAGCATTTTGCTCCACATCCGAGTAATTTTTTAATTTGTCAGCATTACCCTGCATTCCCTTGGGAAATACAATTCTCCTGTAAATCACAATACATTCACTGGATGCTTTTAAACCCACTGTATATACAGCGGAATAACTCCATGGTATAATGAAGTTCTCAGTACCATTAAAGTTACCATGCTACAGCAGGAATGCCGTTATATATAATCAAGTTAACAGCAAATAACAAAACGACATGGTATAAAGAGGTGGGATTCACACCAATATTATAATTCTACATGTAGTACACACAGATTTGAGTATCCACCCAATTACAGAACTAGTGCTGGAATCATGTGAATAAATGTAATCTGCATCCCATACATAAACCTTAAAATCAAAATATGTAAATTTCAAGCATCTAGCCAGAGAAGGGTTAAACCCACGGCTAGAAACCCCTTCTCGTAAATGAATGTCCCCTCTGCATTGCCACGAGCCTCCCTTGCCAGCCGTCAGGAATGCCCAATCAGACGGGGAAGTTTTATTTATGTAACCCGGGTGCACCACCCATTCCCAGCTCTCATCAACGATTCCAGCAAAAGTGTTGCCAACCGGGCCCCATCACTTCCCTCCAGGTATACCTCCCCGCATGTAAAACAAGCGAGGCTCCTTAGTTACCCTGCTACGGCAAGAATATCGTTATACATATTCAAGTTAACAACATACAACAAAATGATATGGTACATGTATAAAGAGCTGGGATTCACACCAATATTATAATTCTAGTACACACAAATTTGAGCAACCAACCCCATTACAGAACTAGTGCTGGAATCTATGCTGAAAATGAGGAATCATGTGAATAAATGTAATCTGCATCCCATACATAAACCTTAAATTCAAAATATGTGAAAACCAGGCGTGTAGCCAGAGAAGAGTTAAACCCACGGCTAGAAACTCCCTCTCGTAAACGAATGTCCCCTCTGCCTTGCCACGAGCCCCCCTTGCTAGCCGTCAGGAATGCCCGATCAGACGGGGAAGTTTTTTATGTAACCCGGATGCACCACCCATTCCCAGCTCTCATCAACGATTCCAGCAAAAGTATTCCCAACCGGGCCCCATCACTTCCCACCAGGTATACCTCCCCGCATGTCAAAACGAGCGAGGCTCCTGAGTAACCATGTTTCAGCGGGAATGCCGTTTTATACATGTTTAATCAAGTTTACAACAAACAACAAAACGGTATGGTATAAAGAGCTGGGATTCACCCAGTATTATAATTGTAGTACACACAAAATTGAGTATCCAACCCAATTACAGAACTAGTGCTGGAATCTATGCTGAAAATGAGGAATCATGTGAATAAATGTAATCTGCATCCCATACATAAAACTTAAATTCAAATTTTGTGATATCCAAGCGTGTAGCCAGAGAAGGGTTAAACCCACGGCTAGAAACCCCTTCTCGTAAACGAATGTCCCCTCTGCATTGCCACGAGCCCCCCTTGCTAGCCGTCAGGAATGCCCGATCAGACGGGGCAGTTTGTTATGTAACCCAGATGCACCACCCATTCCCAGCTCTCATCGATGATTCCAGCAAAAGTGTTGCCAACCGGGCCCCATCACTTCCCTCCAGGTATACCACCCCGCATGTAAAATCGAGCGAGGCTCAGGACTGAGTTACCATGCTACAGCAGAAATGCCGTTATAAATAATCAAGTTAACAACAAATAACAAAAACGATATGGTATAAAGAGCTGGGTCCAGCGATATTATTCTGCTTTATCAAGAACATTGTTAAATCAGGGGCCTGCAACATAAAGAGACACAATCAATCCCACGGTCAATTGTAACTTCTTCAGTACATGATTTGCCTTAGACTTACGATTTGAGTCAATCGTAAGACCGATCGCATTTCCCATGTTACAGGGCACAGATCTCTTTAGCTGAGTTTCCACTGTACCCTATATATTCGATCGCTTGACCTACAAGCATTAAATCCAGTCGACATGTATAATTGCCTTCGTATCTGTGAGACAACACAAGTATCGTGTCAATCATAACTTATACCGTAACCAACCAAAACCATTATTACAGAATCATTGCTTACAAAACAACTTAATACTACACAGGCGGTGATATTGGGGATGGTGGATGGGGATTTTGGATTGTCCAAATCAACAGGTCCTGCCTCTACCAAAAGCCACGAGAGAATGACAAAATTTCCATGAGTACACGCTTCCACAATCGCGTGTTATGCGCTCCGTGTGCAAAAGGAAGCGCGCATCCGGAAACGCGCCACAAAAGCGCGCCTTGTCTAGAGGCGCCAAATTCGTGACAAAAATGTAAACAGTCTTATTGTTGCGTCACAATGACGAGCAAAACCAAAACAAGGAGCGAGTGGGCTACCAGCCGTGTATAAATATGTTTGAAAGCGTTTGGCAACTCTTTAAAATTTCTTATTCACGGCTGATAAATGAGAAATCGACAAACAGTTCATTGAGCATTTTCGTGGCTTTTATTTAACATTGGTTACTGTCATTTCCACATGTATCATTTTACCATGGCGGTACATGAATTCACACCAATATTATAATTGTATTACACACAGATTTGAGTATCCAAACCAAATACAGAACTAGTGCTGGAATCTATGCTGAAAAAATGAGGAATCATGTGAATAAATGTAATCTGCACCCCATACATAAACCTTAAAATCAAAATATGTGAAATCCAAGCGTGTAGCCAGAGAAGGGTTAAACCCACGGCTAGAAACCCCCTCTCGTAAACGAATGTCCCCTCTGCATTGCCACGAGCCCCCCTTGCTAGCCGTCAGGAATGCCCGATCAGACGGGGAAGTTTTTTATGTAACCCGGATGCACCACCCATTCCCAGCTCTCATCAACGATTCCAGCAAAAGTGTTGCCAACCGGGCCCCATCACTTCCCTCCAGGTATACCTCCCCGCATGTAAAATCGAGCGAGGCTCCTGAAATTACTTGTCTTACGAATGGTAATATAATTTCTTGCTAATATATGTAAGTGTGATGAAGGCCCAAATTGATAAATTCCGCCAAAGAGCAAATTAAATAGCTCGCCGCCAAAGAACACGGTTTCACTGGAAATTCAGCTCGAGGTGAAAATTCTCACCAATGGTTGAAGCCAACTAATTAGCAAGGACGAATGTATAAACACCACGGAAACCATATATCCGGGTACCGCAGGCAGCCTTGCATTTATTTATTTATTTATTTTTTAATTTAATTTTTTTTGTTTTTGTTTATTACGAACGCCTAGGCGCAATGAACTGGAACACTGTAAGTTACCTAACACTGTCGAAATGCAATATCTTGCCATGCGGTACCTAACCGGAATCCGGACATAACTCCCTAAACTTGCATTACTCCAATATGATAAACCTTACTTTATAACCGCCACTAATTACCACCATAAAATGAGAGATCTCTGCATAAGTATAAACATTGTGAGGAGGCTATGACGCAAACGAGCCCTCGATAACTCTCATCTGACCCGTTGCATAACATATTAACAAGCCTGTTAACGGTAAAACTCATAAGGGCTCTAGGCTAAAGAGACCCCCTTTATGGACTATCTTCGACTCTGTTAATTCTTTGCTCATTCACCGAGTAAAAGACATAGACAATAAAACATTCGTATTTAACGTTTGCAGGTAAGACACAATAAACATCAAAGGGATGTATACAAATAGGAAGGGCAGCTGCTCGTTAACCCTTTCGAGACAATTGACCACATTTGGCGTCTCGGCTCAACAACTCCTGATCCAGAGCCGTAAAAATACACCAAACGCATAAGTAGAAAGAGCAAAACTTTATGCATATACTGTGTCCATTTTTGTTGCAGGACCATATTGCATTAGATGCCAGGAATTTTTAAAAAGGAGAGTAAGCGTTAAAATCCTTAAATTGGCAAAGCATTCAGAGGTTCAAAATCACTGTTTATTTGTTTTTTTTTTGTTTTTTTTTTTTTTTTATAGAAGTTGGCAATTTTCTCAACTTTTTGCCAAAGCTCTTAACCATGTATATTTTTCTAATATATTACATTTTAATAGTACCATGTAGCATTAAAAGAATAAAATGATTGTTGCCAATTTGAAGAACAAAACGTGATCGGTTTAGCCCTTAAATAATTCCTGTCCCGAAAGGGTTCAAAACCCTACTGACCGGAACTCGTTGTCCGTGCCGATCTGCTTGGGAGTGGGCGTGACCAATACTTAATTGTACGTCTGAACCTATTAGCGATGTCCAAGACGAAGAAATATGTCCCAGCATCTGGAAAACGTACCCCGTCCGGACGAAAAAGCTCACGAGAGGTATGTACGTACCATCTCCGGGTGCTCTATGTAGCTACCATTCAACCTCCCAACAAGGGACCTTGCATATCTGAAAAACGTACCCCGTCCGGACGAAAGCTCGCGAGAGATATGTACCATCTCCGGGTGCTCTATGTAGCTACCATTCAACCTCCCAACTAGGGACCTTTCATACCTGTTCAATGACGGCCGCTAGCGGTCGACGAGGCCCTGCTATTGACCACTTCTAGCTCTCTTGAAAAATCCCTCTTTCTCTTTGCCTCGATATCATTTTATTTGTCCTCACGTGAAGTTATATGACGGCGTCGAACCAGCGCCAAGAAAAAGTGACGATAGGAAAGCCATTGTCTCGCTTAGATGGAGTCCCCTTCAGCCGTGCCAGGTAATCGCCGCCCCACAGCCGAGCTCCCTGCTGCCCTTCTGCTGAACCCGCCGGGCCGTCTAATGGCGTCCCGCGCGATCCATACGGCAGGGGCTGCAAAATTAAGAAAAACTTTTGGGAGTATCTTGCACTAGGGACATGTAATCACAATCACTGAAAGATAAATTCTGTTCTGACCCTGTGATTTTCATGTAAAGAAACTGTTTCAAAGCAAGTGGGAAAGTTCCATTAGTTGAACATACACAGGTGCCTATATAGAATGAGATTTTTAGGATTGTTGAATTGACAAAACATTCTCTCACTTTTCACAACAAGTAGTTTCGCTGCACACAGAAACAAGTATGCGGGACCACCCAAATCTGGCATGAATGTTCAGCCGAACAGTCCCATTTCGGGTAATACCTGTCATATTCCCAATATGAGGGCATTAGAAGAGTAATCCTCAGCAGTGGACCATTTTATTATGATAATTCAATGTAATTGACATGAAAAGAATGAGAAAGCCCGCAAATTATTTTTCACCTTTCCCAGAACTGAACCTTCCCTTTAACAATCATTAGAATGTGTCCTGGGCCCAGTTGCATAAAACCTGTCTTCAATGACAAGCTGCAAAAACTGTTAAAAGCTACTAAAATGCTTGCATCCGATTGGCTGAGAGCAAATTTGTCTGGAAAAAATTACCGACAAACGCTTGATAAAAGTACGCCCCACTGGCATCTCTGTACAACTCTTTGGAACCTGCAAAAAATTTCCAGGCATCTTGAGCCTGTAATATAATCCCAGTACCTCAAGTGTTGAGTTGATGCATTCTCACTTACGTTAATAGTGCCAATATACCATCTCGCAATTTGGAAAAACTCGTTGTACACGTATGTTATTTAGTAACTCAGTCTTAGCTCTGGGTGGCAATGTATTACTTAAAAACACTACAATAAAATGGTTGAGGAGGTAAAGTTTCTTGGTTTACTTATTGATAATACATGTAAGTTATCTTGGAAACCAGAGCCTGTGTATCTGAACAAATTGCTCTCTAGAAATGTTGGTATTATAAACACAACGAAATCCTTGTTTTCCTCACTGTTGTTGTTGTATTCCACTGGTTCTACCCGTCATAAATTACGGTGTTCTTGCTTGGGGCAACTCTGCTTTTAAAGTCTCAATTGGATAGACTCTCAATTGTACAAAATGGGTAATGAGAATGATTTTGAAAAAGCCTCGACTATGATGGAGTGCATAGGCATTGTACACGCCAATCCTCTTTCTTTCATTTCTTCGTACTCACCTTGCCCAGAAAACATTAATTTACAATTGGCCCATTTATTGGAATCATCTTGATTCAACTCTAAAGCAAGCTTCCTCTCTTAAATCTTTTTGAAGTCTGAAACATTATCTAATCAACTCTTAGAGTAAAAGTTCATACCAATTGTATTTCTATTTGCTCTTCTGCTTTTGTCTAAACATAACAAAAACAAAACCCTTCCATCGAGACAACTTTTCGATCATACTTACACATACTATGATGTGTATCTGGATTTTCTACAAGAGCCCACTATAAACCCAATAGTCTGAAATTAACTACTCAGAAAATAAAAGCTCATTTTTATTTTCATGTTTTATGTGTGTTTCCTTTTTTTTTACGCACACCTAACATAACATAATTAGATATGTTGTAATTCTCTTTAATCGGGGAACCTAGCTGTGCTTTTCCATAGGTTCTCCCATGATACTGCCTTTTCTATTGACTTATGTAACTTTCACTTTTGATTACCTTGAAATTGTTAGTGACTATGATATCCGTATTCAATATTCGAACTATGAATACTGTCAATTGTAGTGTTCATGGCAGATTTCTGCAGTATTATGAAATTCATTCATTCATTCATAGACATAGTGCACATAATGTAAGCTCCCTAATGAATTCATTTGCAAAGCATTATGCTATAGGCACCAACGTACGAATATGATAATAATCGTGATCATCATAATAACAATCATAGTAGGCCTAATAATAATAATAACCATACTGATAGCAATAACGCAGAATAACGTTTGTATGGCAGTTAATAGCCTACTGTTGTAAAAAACGCACAACGTTCCGACTACAGGTCAATAACCGGACATAAATGTAGTCTACGAAAGGAAATTTAGAAATCTATACCGGTACTTAATTATGAACCGATAAGGAAATATTTGAAGGTTAACTCGGCCGTACAATAAATCCAAAGCACTTTGTCTAACTAGTCTACATGTAGGCTAAGTACAAAGGCGCTGGAAATTTTTTTGCAATTGAAATGGATGAACTTGGGCCAACTTCGATAAGCATGTTGCCAATATACCAATTCCCTACCGTTTATACCAATAGTCGGTAGGCCTGCAATGTAATGATATAAATGACTGGACGTGACAGAGATTAGGTAATATTAATAAACTGAATCCGATTAAATCAGGTCAGCCCCGACGACCATGTCATTTAGGCCTACTGCCTGGAAAGGCAGCTGTTCCTATTTTCTGCAGCAAAACAAGGCGATATAATCGCCCCGCCATGTATTTTCATTCAACCCTAAACTAAGGCTTACCAGGGGCTAAGGGAGAAAACTTCCAACATAAACTCGAATCCTGCTGTGTCTCAACCCATTTCATCTAGATCCAGACAGAGATATAAATCTACTTTCACCTCCCATGTTGATGTTACTTTGTTAGGTCAAGATCCTGTGCTTAATATTCCAGGCTCTAAGTTGAGCCAAGAGTAGATCTAGGTCTAGCATTAGAATCATCGTAACAATTCTCTCTAGTAATTGTTAAGGTTAACAATACTGCAGGATCCGAACTCCATCAACAGGCCCTACCCTAAGTTAGGAGCCCCAGGCCTAAACTCGGCCCTGACTACATGTAGATGCGACGTTTGTTAACCCCAGAGCTTGATCTATCAATACCATTTCCCGACTCACCGGATACTTGTTGAGGTTCCGGTCCTTGGGCTTGGACGGTCCTTGGGGTTGGACTTGGCCTTGGGCTTGGTCTTGGTCGTACTGGTCCGCAAGATCCGAGCCCGCTGTCGGAGGTTATGATGTTTCACGGCCTGCAGAACCAGCTGATATAGAATTAGGCCTACTTCGCCTACGCCTACGGCACTATCGCTCACTTCGTCCGGACTCCTTCGCCTTGACAGTGGTACCGTACCCGTCTTCCTTCGCTTTCGGCATGCCGGTTGCTGATTCCAATTTACAGCACGGACTAAAGTAAGGTCTAGTCTAATCTATACGTACAAACGAAGTCACTGTGCAGCACCAAAATTAATCATCTCTCCACTGGAGTTAATAACAAAATTGATGTTAGCGAATTCCAAAAGTCGAACAATGTATTCAAGGAAATTGACGGGATTTCCACTGCCGATGCAAAAACAAAGTCAACGTTAGATAGTTCCGGTAAGGATCCAATTATATTTTGGATATTTTAATATGTGTCAACAATTTCTTGTCGTAAATTTTGGATTGTCCAAATCAACAGGTCCTGCCTCTACCAAAAGCCACGAGAGAATGACAAAATTTCCATGAGTACACGTACACGCTTCCACAATCGCGTGTTATGCGCTCCGTGTGCAAAAGGAAGCGCGCATCCGGAAACGCGCCACAAAAGCGCGCCTTGTCTAGAGGCGCCAAATTCGTGACAAAAATGTAAACAGTCTTATTGTTGCGTCACAATGACTAGCAAAACCAAAACAAGGAGCGAGTGGGCTACCAGCCGTGTATAAATATGTTTGAAAGCGTTTGGCAACTCTTTAAAATTTCTTATAACAATACATGTAGGGCATCGCGCCCCCTGTATACTAATGTTAGATACGCCTCGGTACTTTACATCACACGGTATTAACTGATAAAAAATCATCTTGATATGCAGGCAGGGATAATTTTTTCTAGCCCAATCGTTCAAGTATTTAATTTTGATTCCTTATTTTTTAAGACATTATTTCACCCCCTCCTCCCTTTTTTCAAATAAGCCAAGCAATCATCACAAATCAAGTTAAATTAAATGAAACTATATTCATTTCGATACGTTGACTTGTCGTGCAACTAGCTCAATCACAAATACAAAAATAGATATCGGCTGTATCGATTTCTAATCGCAATACATGTATCTACCATAATGATTTTAAATTGAAGGATAACTAAAGCACAGGACCTTCACCTGATAGAAGATTAAGATAACGAACTGAGGACCAAGTTTACTGCTCGCCTGGCATAAGGTATTGTTTTCCAGCCACAGAGCCAAAGGTTATTAAATTCTGATATAATTATGTTAGGCTCATTTGACTCATGGCTATTATAAGGCATATTTCCAACTTCTGAAAATGACGATGTGTTATTCAATACTTTAGCATGTGAAGTGCTGGAGAAGAGTACAATTGTGCTCACCACTTACAGTGTACGAAACTGAATATAGCCCTGGAAAAAAGGCTCCTTTTATAGGGGTATTTATTACAAAGTAACAAAAATATTTCCTTGTACTTCCTTAAATGAATAATATATTACAACAACTGTACTTTGCTACTATGGTATTTTATTTCCTTCATTCCACATAATTAAAGTTATCAGTAAAATTAATTTGCCTAATAATTTTTTTCCATGTCTATATCTATCCTGGATCATAAAGTTAAAGAAAAATTAATTCAAATACACAAACCATACATAGGTTTTTTGAATAAGAGAATAGGGTTTTTTAAATCAAACTGAATAAGACATACATGATAAGAAAATATGTTAAGGAGAGGAGAATGTATAGAGATTAAAGGGATTCGGTAACTTTGTGGAGGCTTGATTGAATTTTGATATCTGTCCTGTATAATGATGTTCAGAAGGATAAATAAATAGCCAGGCATAGAAAGGTTTTTAAATATATCATGCTATTATTAAGATATCTATGACTGAATACTCTCATTTACGAAAGCGTATGGCCATACGCTTTAGTCTAACACTGGGTCTATGGGGGGAAAATGAGTCTGGCATTTTCGGTCACTTGCATAATTTTGTGAAGCACATGATGATTTTGAAGTGCTTTTTTTTTCCTGGGCTTCATTTTTACACCATATTACATACACTGATAGCATTTAAGGCCAGGCAGCTCAGATTTTATCAAGCCTCTACAAAGTTACCACATCACTTTAATAGTACGGATTCTCATTTTCATTTTTTTTTTTGCAAGCGAACAGCATGTGAATGAACAAAAAAAAAAGTTTCATTTGATCATAGTGAATTATACCAAACTTAATGAAAACTCTGCCTCGTTTCATAGAGGAAAGAATTTCAATTTAAATAAGAGGCAACTTAAGTATCATTTGAAAACAATGGTACCGCTCTAATTTTGTCAAATAGAGTGTGAGTCTGTATACTAAATACTCTTTAATAAATATTCGCCTCTGGTATAATAAAGTACGTACAAATAAGGTACAGTACTTGTTCCTCATGACCTATGATAAATAACAGACAATTTCTCTCTCCGACATGATAACTATGGAATGTATCATTTCAACATCAATACGGAAATGACGTGTGATCATGATTCATAAAGGGTGTAAGAGAACTTCTTGGTAGCCATCAAATTGATTTTTTTTTTCAATGATTCAACATTGACAAAATCTCCTGCAAATTTTATATCCAGAATACATCATTTGTCACCTTTCACTAATGTGTAATCAAGAAAAAAAAAAGAGTTATAGCTGTTGAAACATGTATAGTACAAAACCTTGTCACGTTATCTCAATAATAATAATCATCGTTATGGGAACATAAGTAGGAGAAGCAGCATGGTATTAATCCTTTTAGTAATGGAAGAAGAAGAAGAAGAAGAAGAAGAAGAAGAAGAAGAAGAAGAAGAAGAAGAAGAAGAAGAAGAAGAAGAAGAAGAAGAAGAAGAAGAAGAAGAAGAAGAAGAAGAAGAAGAAGAAGAAGAAGAAGAAGAAGAAGAAGAAGAAGAAGAAGAAGAGAAGAAGTGATGGTAATAGTAGTAGTAGCAGTGGCGTATCTAGGGATTATGGCGCCCGGGGAAAATTATATTGTAGAAGCGACGGAGCAAAGCGACAAAGCGGCATTAAAAAAAAAAAAAATTGCACTTTTAACCCTAAAAAACACAATATCTTGCGCATTTTACCCAGAAAATTTCGAAATTGACTGCAATTGAGCTGTAGAGAAGTTCAAATTTGTTACATTGATAAACTATTTTCTATTCACTCCCTTCTAAAATTGGGAGCAAAATTAACGAATACCCTTGAGAAATATTCGAGGAACTTAGCAAGGCGACCGAAAAGCAGAGATTTCTTTTGAATTTTGAACCTCTACAAATGCTGTTTTATGCAATTTATCCTATATTGGGTGCGAAATATTTAGCAAGAGGCAGATAAAACTTATATGATAGCGAGCAATTACATCTAATTTTTCAAATTTTGATCCCTTTAAACAAAAGGCTATTTAAGAACTATTTACTGGGGGCGCGATATTACGAGATCCTGAAAGAAAATAATTATGCGAGGGAGCAAAACGACCGAGCTTTAGAAAATGTTCGCATTTTAAACCCTCAAAAACTGTGTTCTAATGCATTTTACCTTGTGGGTTGGGGACGCAAAAAATTTAAAGGATTATGATTTCTCTTCATTTTCCTTAAATTTTCTTTGATTTTCCTGGATATTTCTTCAATTTTCCCTTGAATTTTTCAACTTTCTTAATACTGTCCTTGACACTTTCGAAATTACTTATTTTTCCTGAAAGAAATTTCCTTGAAAGTGGAAGCCCTGGTTTGATATCAAACAAATCTGTGTGTCCTGTGTAGAACCATAATATGGTTATATTATATTATATTATAGGCCAACAGTCCGCTTCGATGATGCCTTCAGTTTCGGCATAGTCCACGCGCTTGCGCACTTCGGTCTTGCAACTCAGCTTATGAATAATTCATGAGAATTTGCGTCAACATGTAAGGAAAAAAAAATCGCGCCCGGGGCACGTGCGGCTGCCTTTCCTAGATACGCCATTGAGGAGTAAAAGGGCGCATTTTGTAGCCAAAATAGTAAATTAGGTAAAAGGGCCACTTATCAAAAGGCTAAATAGGCACATATCAGAGGTGAAAAGGGGCACTTTTCAGAAGAAATGGCTCGTATTGGAAAGGAAAAGAGAAGCTTATCAGAAAGGAAAAGTGGCACTTATTAGAAAGGAAAAGGGGTACTTATCAGAAGTAAAAAGGGGGCACTTATTATATTTTTAAAAGGGCACTTATCAGAAGGAAAATTGGTAATATTAGAAAGGAAAAGTGGCCCTAATCAGACTTTAAAAGGGGTACTTACAGAAGGTGAAAAGGCGCTTATTAGAAAAGAAAGGAGGCCTTTCAAATAAGAAAAAGGGTGACTCATCAAATATGAAAAGGGGCACTTCTGGATACTGGAAAAAGTGGAGGTTTGGTTTGGTTTGGTTTGGTTTTATTCACGATCGTAAAAATGATACAGATTAAAAATATAAACATGAAATTACATAACAGTATAAATATAACATTGATATCAACATACAATACAAAAGAAAGTAAATTACGATCGAGGGCTAGGGATGACCCGCTTCAGATTAACTAACAAAGCTAACTTGTTCTTCCTCGGGGTCCCGTAAATAAATGATTATATGAACATGATAATAACTACATCAAAATAACATTATAGAAAAAAAAGAAAAAAAAAATCATAAATTTAAATTCACGAGCTTGCAGTGCAAGTTCAGATGTGCCCCCTCCCCTCCCCCATCCTGCCTGGTTCCTATGCTTTATATCATCAGTGAACTATTTTACTATAATTACCCACGCCGATAAAATCGGCAGGGTTATGTAAAGGGTTCCGTATGTTTGTTTGTTTGTTTGTTTGTTTGTTTTTTTTTTTTTTGTTTGTGTGTGTACAAGATAACTAGAGAACGGGTGAACGGATTTGCACCAAATTTTCAGGGATTGTTTGGATAGTAACAGGAAAGAATCGATTAGATTTTGGTGATGATTGGTTGATCCCTGCAAATTCTGTGTGACCTTCTAGTTTTGACTCTATAGTATAGTATATGTAAAGATCCCCGTTTCGCACGTATAAGTACGAAGCGGTTTTAGCAGCCATTGTACAATGCCTCAGTCGGACACAGGGGTCATGTTTTTTCGGTACATAAATTTCGAGTTAGGTAAAGCCATGTGTTAATACAAAATCATCAGGGGTTAGTACACATAATGTAGATTTCAGTTTTGACCCCATAGTATAGTATTGCAACTACTCTGTAGCACTGCCAAGGCGTGGGTCTGCCGCCTTTGACGGCCCCTCTAGTTTTACTTATTTCCTTCTTAAACGACGTAAAATTATTTAGTTTTCGAGCACAAAAAGGTAAGTCATTGTACAATTTACCACCACGTTAAAGAAATGTTCGTTTGCAATTTTCTGTGTTCGGCTTAGGCAAAATTACCCGATTACCATTTCTCAGGCAGTATTTCAGAGGCTTAAATACAAATTTCTCTTCCAAATAATTTGGAGCCATATCATGGAAAATTTTATACAAAAGAAGATAAGTATGAATTATTTGGCGATGTTTTAAAGTCTCCCAGATTAGAATATCATGAATTTCATGTACGGACCTGTGCTCTAAAAGTTTCGTTTTCAAAATTATCCTTCCTGCACGATTTTGTAATTTTTGTAACATATTCAGATGAGTTTTATTCGCCGACGTACTGTGCCCCCCCCCCCCGGGCGCGCCGCATCTGGCAGCAGCAGCAGTAGTATGAGTAGGAGTAGGAGGAGGAGGAGTAGTAGTAGTAGTAGTAGTAGCAGTAGTAGTAGTAGCAGTAGTAATATATTGAAATGAAATAAAAACATTAACTGTCATGACTCTAGTACAATTATAGTACTGTATTTCCATCGATTTCTTCTAATATCAAGCATTTCAGCATCAGTCCTTCGTTAATTCTTGCGACGGTTTAAGAAGAATAGACCGACACCAACACATAAGACAATCCCTAGAAGAGTGATCTGTTCTTTACTAACTCCAGTCCAGATGAAGGTCATTGTTGATTTGTCCCCATCCTTCGTCTCTGTAGTCCTCTCCACTTTAATCGATGTCGGGTCGACTCCTAAACAGTTTAAAACAGAAAATAGGAATAAATACTAGACATGCCAGAAGAAATCACAGATTTATAAGAGAAAATATGGGTCATGGTTGTACGACACAAGTCATGCTCCGGCGATATATACCGAATTCTAAACTTCAACCCTGGACCAAATACTATTACAACCGCACTCCTAAACCTAACCTTAAACCCATGCATTTGAAACCCTAACCTTATCCTTATCTTTAACGAAATAAAGCCCGGGGGATACGTCGGAGCACCGCTAATATAGCTCAGTCTTGTAATTCTCCGACGCCCCCTCCGCTTTTCTCTCTTTCTCTGTCTCCCCATCTCACTACCCCTTTCCTTCTTCTCTTCCTCTGTGTTGATAATTATTTTCAGTTTTGTTTAGTTTCTGTGGTATTCTGATATCACATGATTCAAATAAAAATTGGAAACAAGATATTATCAATTCCATATTATCATAACTTTCAGTACTGTAACATTTTTGTACTTATCATGCTAATTGTAAAGGACATAGGGTATTTCGCACAGATGTTGTTATTGTCTTGGGTGAATAATATCTGTCAATGAATCAGTCAATCAGTAAATCAATTAAGCAATCAATCAACCAATTAATCAACCAATTAATTTATTTGCCAATCAATCAATCAACATTTTAGCAATCGATCTATTTGATTTGAAGTTTTCTCTTACCTCTATCTCCTCCTCCTACAGGATCTACTGCCTTAGGATTACTCATCATCACTCCGCCTTGCTCCTCCACTCGTCTTTCTAGTTTCCTTTCTACTTCACCTGATTATATGAATACGTGTAAAATCAGCGACTAAATGTATATCATGTATTATTGATAGCAAACTTAATAAACAGACAAATTTTATCCTTCTTTCTTTCTTTATTATTTTTATCTTTTTGGTTGCGTAATAAAATGGTAATGAGTTGTAAAGCATCAAATGTGTCTATAGCTAGAAATTTCAAAAGAATATGGAATTACTGCAAATAGGTGTTTTTTTTGTTTTTTTTAATGAGGGCGGGGTATTCTAGTTTGTTCATATCATTCTTGTTTATAGTTTGAGCATGTTTGTTTTGTCTAGCTTTTTTTTTTTTTTTTAATTCCTTTGGAAATAAGGTGACTGTACAGCTTTCATCGGTTACACCGTCCTATCTATGTTATACATTTGTTATGTTTTAGTTTGTTATACTTGGTGAAGTGAAGTCAAATCAAATAAAATCAATTTAAATCAAAGATGTCACTTGACAAGCGGGATCAAACTTACATCTTGGCCCCGATAAAAAGACGAGGAGCCTTTAAGTGTAGTATAAACTGGATTCTAAAGGAATGAAGCTTAAAACAAAATTAACGAAATTTGTTATGACCATATTTATGACCATAATGATTGTGTAATATTACAAATTATATTACAAGCAGCAAAGAAATGTCACCTCTTCGTCTCACTGCAGGCAGTTGTTGTGTCTGGCTCTTGGCAGGGCCCCCTTCATTATAAACAACGTCATCATCATCATCATCATCATCATCTTCCGCTGGGGCAGCAGACGTAACATTGGAAACTGTTTCATTTGTTAGGATCATAAGAGAAAATTGTAATAATTTGTGAGGAATGTACACAAAAACAGAAAAGAACAGAATAATACTATGATGATCAAGATGATGGTAATAATAGCCACCAATGGTCACTTTCTTACCTTTAAAATACATTGTGGGGAATCAGGGCAAAGGATTAATGTAATGAGAGGCAAGTGAAGACAGTCAAATAAAAAAAATAACGCATTTATTCCTACCGAGCGTTGATCATTATTCTTCAAACTTTAGGGCGCTTTTTGTTGTTGATGTTGTTACTATATAAAGCAACTTCAATTACATTCTAAAAATAAATTCAATTAATTTCACAAATAATTTTAATGTTGTTTTTGATAACCATAGCGATATTACCTTTCTGCCTCACTGTCGCTGCCTGTCCTGCTTGGTTCCTGATATTTTCTGGACTATGAATAATGTCATCATCCTCCTCCTCCTCCACTGAAGCAGCAGTCATATTGGAGGAACCTTTGTTGGGAGTAAACATATTCCAGAGGGATGTAATATCGTGGTAAGGAAGACAATTACACAATAGGTAAAGGATATAAATGAATAAAAAGGCAAGTAATTAACTAAAGTAGAGGAACGATAAAGATAAGACCAAAGAGGAGGAGAATAAGGGGAGCTTAGATGGAGGAGATGAAGATTTTTAAAAACAAGACGAAAGAAGAAGAGGAAACCAGACAATAAAAGAAAATAAGGAGAATGAGGAGAAGAATAAGAATAAGAAGAAGTATACAGAAATGAGAAAAGCAAATGTAACAAAGAAAATCAGAAGAACGAGGTTGTTAATCACAATAGCGGTTCGAGGGTTCTTTCGCCAGAGACACGAATCCGAAAAATATGTGACAAGCGAAAGAAGAATCAAATTTTCACACGTCTTTTGTGGTCTAAAAGTGCTGCAGGGAACACATAGGGGGCACAACTTTTTTGTTGGTACTGAGTGTGTAGGCCTACTTAAGGTATGCCAGATTGGGATTTGTCGGGGTCAAGTGCCCCCATGCCCATCCTGGGACCCGCCAATGAAACCGTTTTTAAACTTACCTCTTTGGTTCCCATGTACAGCGTCCGATGTGGATGACTGATTGATAGAATGATTTCTATTATCTCGAACAGCGCCATCTCCACCTCCCACTCGACTTGCAGCTGCGAAATGAGACCACAGACACTGTATATTGTTTTATCATCATCATTTTTATGGTGCATTCGTATATTATATATTTTATAAATTTATCTTTTTTACATCACTTCTAGACCAAAGTATGAAAGAATATATATATATATATATATATTCGATAATGTTTTCTTTAATTTAATAGGCTGCTCACCAAAATGCGATGATGGATGACTGAGCACTAGCCATTTTTATAACGCATGTCAAAATTCATCTTTGCCCAAGTTTGGGCTGAATGGTTTTCAGGGGTCACTTTCATTATATGTGAATACATTCAACTGGCCTGGAGACCATTCAACCAACCTAGGGTTGACCATCCATTTCATTCAAAACTTGGGCAGAGGCAAATTTGACATGAATCAAGAAAATATTACTGTTATGCTGTCCATAGTCGGACTTAACTGACCAAGGTATCAAATTTAAAAAAACATGATAGGCTACAATGTATCTTTAATTAACTCTATATGTACTAACTGCAATAATATTCAAGGTTGAATCGGGGTTTTCTTTTTCATTGACTTACACACTCTCTCTCTCTCTATATATTTATATAATCATGATAATTATTTAGGTTTCTGAGATGATATAAAAATAAGATACGTTTGTAAATGTTGCCAGGGGGTGTTTCATAAAGCTGTTCATAAAGTTACGCATGACTTTACGAATGACTTAAATATGACAAGCCAAATGGGATGCTCAATCATTTTTAACGGCATCAACTAAAGTTGAACTGTGCCGATGTAGATTAACATTCTTATTATGACAAACATTTTTCATGCAAAGTATATTTTTTGCAATAATTTAATTGAGGTTATTGGAAATACAGTCACACTTTGTTAGAACATCAGGAAAAAAATTTGGGCATCCTATCTGGCACTTCATATTCAAGTTGTTCGTAAAGTCATGCGTAGCTTTACGAATAGCTTTATGAAACACCCCCAGGTCAGATTCCATGCTATATATAATTCCAAAGGTCGGTACAAACAGGATTGACTTCTTAATTTGTCAAACAATTTTGCACCTAATTTTCTAAACTTATAATGTTTATATCTTTTCTTTTTTGCTCACACAATTCAACGATACTTGCATATTTGTTTTCACGCCAAGCAAGGTCAATACCATAATACTATTTAACTATGTGACTCATGCCTTTCAGGAATTATTTTGAGCTTCAAACCTCAAATATGTATTTACAATTCAAGCATAACTAAACTTCAAGCTTATGTGAAAATCATTAATTTCTGATTATTTCAAGGTATTTATTTTTATGATTAATATCAGAATTCTAGAAAGAAAAGTAAATATGATGAAGGATTGAATTTACCCTTTTCATAATGTTTCCTCACAATTGAACATAGTCCACCGACCTCTGCTTCCACAAGGGCATCTTGGAGCTGTTCCCTGGTAACCCCCTTCATTCTCTGGTCCCACTGAGCTAGGAGATCTCTCAAAGCTACATTGAAATCTTCTTTGCATCTCGTCAGCATGCTTTTAGCTTCATTGTAGCCTACACCCATTTTATTGCAAAACACGTGATAGTTTCCAGCTGGAAAGTTTTTTGAGAGTTCGTCGAACATAGCATCCTTGTCAACCATAATTATTCCTGAGATGTGGTATGAACTATACAGAAAGAAAACCTATGGAAACAAGAACAACATCGTGAGAAAATGGACGGAAGGAAGAACAGAGTGAAGTTCTGACACAAAAACCATCTCTTGATTTCTCGAGCAAACCGTATATATTCATATACACACATGACAAATGAAATTACCTATTTTGATAATAATAGTGAATACTGATTGTGAAGAATCACGTACGTACAGTTCTTGCCTTTCTATCTATTAAAAAAGTGAAAGAAAAGGAGAAAGGGGGACTTGTTTATGTGTTAAGATACAATGAAATCGGTGCGAGGAGGATATCAATGGAACGCAAAATAATCATACATGTAATGGATGGGCTACCTTTAAGAATAGGTGGATCACCAAGCCAATGTAGTGACAAGGAGGCAGATTGTATATGATTTTCTCTGGTATGTATGTGGCCTTGGTTTCTAACACACAGTATATAGCTGCATACAATATATCGAGGATTCTAGTGCAACTACCAACTAAAAATAACCTCTATAGGACAGCTCAACCCGGAATAATATACCAATAAAATTGCCCGACAAATACAACCCGGGTATAATAATTCCCATGGGCGTATAAGTCGGGGGAGGGGGGGGGGCTGAGACAATTATGTAATCATTTCAGTATTCGGGCAGCAAGGTTGTTTATTTATAATTTTATAACGTATTTAATATGTTTTTAGGACTAAATTAAATTTCACTGTTGTTTTTATTCCCTGAGAGACGTCATCCCCTTGGTGAAATTGTGCCAATACTCCGACCCCCCCCCCTCCCGACCAATTACATTGAAACGGCAAATAAATAAATCAAACTTAACCAAGCCAAACCAAACCAAACAAAATCAAATCAAATCAACTATGATCTGCCCCTGAAGGCCTCTGAACAACTAACACTATGAGTAAACCGGGACATTAGTATTAAAAAATCACCTCATTAATTGTCATCCTGAATACTACCCCTTAAACATGTACCCTACTCCTGGACAACATTTACGGGGTAACTGTCGTCGAGGGAGTTTCTAGGTTGTAAATATGACTGCAGAACTCATATTAAACATGAAGCTTATATGACCTAATTATACCAGTTTACATTCACAGGTCTCGTATTATCTTCATTATGAAATTATATGTGGTATATATTCCGATCTACATGCACATGTATGGATGGGGGAAAATGATAGTGGTAGGCCTATACTTTATTTCCTGTAAGTTTCTTTTCTTTAATGAGGTAACATAAAGTATTCCACTACTCTTGATAATACAAGTATCTTATAGATTACCTTCTTTGAGTCAAAGTGGTTGAAATCCCGCTCTGTTTAAGTGTACAACCCCTTCGAATGTACGCAAGCGAACACACTAGTCGCTATTCCATTGACGCCATCTTATTAGTGGGGAATCCCCTAATAATTCTACTGCTCTACCAGTCGCGTATCTATTACAACTTGTTATTATCTTTAATATCCAAATCTTTATTTCTTATTTGTGTAATAATGTATCTCAAATACAGTGCAAGTATTTAGTTTAGTATGGAATAGAAGAAGCAATACAAAGTGAACTTATTGGGGCATATAAATACCGTTTCTGTGACTGGCTAAATATAAAGCACAAAAGGCGCCTTGAATGATTACGGGAGAAGCAAAGTGGTATGTAAATGAGAATATCAAACTTTATGCACAAGGAGACATAAATGGAACAGATGAATGAAATAGAGTGCCCTAGCATGCCTAGCGTGAACAGAATATTACTAAACAGATAACACAGTACGTGTATGTACTTGTATGCCCCAAAATATTAACACCTGTCAATTAATATCTTATCATGCCTTTTGGTATATAATGTATTCGTGTTTGATAAACGGTTTATTCTTCATAGGTATCAATATTTACTGTGTTCATTTCAACCTTTGAACTGTACCTGTTCGGCTGTTCCCTGTTGCAACCACTGGCATCCAATGTTGAAAACGCGACTATTTAACTGGTATATTCACTACAGAGGGCGTGTTCGTGTACGCCAGAGCCATCCATACACAGAGTTGGCCAACGCGGTTTCAGTAGGTCACAGCATGGCGTATATTCCTCTTTTGCACGCATGCCTAACAAAGCAACATGCAGCATATTGTTACCCACATGGTGCCGAGTTGGCCAAGCTGTGCGTATGGATGGCTTTGCTGTACGCCAGAGTTTGCTCAACTCGGCTTAGTATAGGTAACAACATGTCGCATGCATGTTGCTTTGTTGGGCCATACTGAGTCGAGAACTTTCTTTTAAATTTTCGCCATTTTCTTATACCTACGTAAGCCCTTGTCGTGACAACATTGTAGCACATTGAATACCTATGTGTCTACCACGTGCCGTGTATGACAAAACGTGATCTCATTCTTCAAACACCCATAACTTGTCTGATTTCTTTCAAACTTTCACCATCCCGATTCTTCTTCTTTTTTCTGCTTTCACACACATCAGTTTTAAGGGTTGGATTGCCCTTTGAAAACAACTTCTAAAACAACTTCTCATGCTGGAAATCCACTGTGTAAATTACTACCACCAAAATAACGAAAACAAAATCATTCAAACCAGGCATTATACAAAATCCTCTGATTTTGCTCAGTTCAATGCCTAGCAAGAATAAAGCTTGTAGGCCAGGAGCCTGTCCAGAAATAGTCACCCCATTTTACCCATAAGATTTGACCCCTTAAAGTTACTTAGACCATCTAAGTCATTGACAGCAGCCGTCGGGTTTAGCCCCCAGCACCTCCCCCCCCCCCCTCCCAAAGAGACCCCAAAGTCGCGTCGATTTCACCCCATCTCCCCCATGCACCAAACTTTGTCAGTATAGGAAGTAGTATGACTGGACATTACAAAACACACACACACACACGCACACACACGCACCCACACACACGCACACACACAAAACTGACAAAAATTTCCATCGGGATGGGGTGTCAGACGGCCCCTAAAAATTGGGGTATATTTTTCCCCTTGAAGCCCAGGGACCAAATTTTGTCAGAAAGAAGAGTTATAGATGTACATTGAAAAAAAATATTTAAACTGACAAAACTGTCCATCGGAAATGGGGTGTCAGAACCCTGGCAAAAAAACATGAAAGTGCCCTTTGACAACGTTTTACCCCCTAAAATATATAAATGTATATAAAGAAAAAAAAATTCTTACCTTTTGACTATGATAACTCAAAAGTTTTTTATTCAATTCAATTCAAAATTTTAAAGCATAATTTTGAGTATAATACTCTTCCGGAGGTGAAATTTGGTGTTAATTGATCTTTTGATTAAAGTTATTAAATTATAAAAAATGTATTGCTGTCTCAAAAGTAGCCAAAAAAATATATTGTCAGGATTATGTAAACACATCCATTGTCAATCTGCACCTTTTGACAAGACATAATCAGAGGACCTTGTCATGTATCTGTGGTATGTGCGTGCCAGGCTGAAATGTACTATTCATGTTTTAATTACCAAGCAAGCTCATCTACTATGCCTTGTCAGATAGTCAATTCGTGTGTCTATGTAATCTTGACAATATATTTTGGCTACTTTTGAGGAAGCAATACATTTTTCACAATTTAATAATTTAAGGAAACGACATATTGACACCAAATTGCACCTCAAGAAAATAATTATACTCAAAACTATGCTATGTAAATTTGAATTGAATTGAATAAAACAGATATAAATATGATGCTATAAGATTCTTGCGTCCATATAAATTGTGTTCTTAAAATAATTCATTTGTTATGTTCGCTAATTGTATGTTTCATTAACTAATGCTTTCAACAGAACTTTAATTGTATTTTTATTATATCATTATGAAATATAACGGTGATTATCACATTCTGACAAAATATCCGAATATACAAACTCTAATATACGAAGCTTTATATATCTGTCCCTATCTTCTTTTCGTCTGCCTTTTCCTTGGTCTTTATTCTTCCATTCTCATGTCTGTTATCTATTGCTTATTTCATCTGACTCCGTGACCTCTTTTTTGATCATTTCGCCTTCTTATTCTTCTTCCTCCTCCTCTTCCTGCTCCTCCTCTTCTTTTCCTTCTTCTTCTTTTTCTTCTCCTTTCTTCTTCTTCTTCTTCTTCTTCTTCTTCTTCTTCTTCTTCTTCTTCTTCTTCTTCTTCTTTTCTTCTTCCTCTTCTTCTTCTTCTTTTCTTCTTCCTCTTCTTCTTCTTCATGCACTCCTTCTTCTTCTTCTTTGGACGAACTTGAGATAAGCAGAGGTGAAATATACCAGCACTTAACTGCAGTCACAATCACCTCTACCATTGTCAATTTGCTTTATCATTAATTTTTTATGCATATATATTTTCGTGATTATGTTGTTGTAATTTATGTTTGTTCTTCTTGAATGCATTTCCTTTGTATTTGTAAAAATTTGTACAATTCAGCCTATTGGCTGCCATACAGATTTTCAATAAGTATACCATTCAATAATACCATTCAATACGCGCGCGAACCCCCCCCCCCCCCCCTCTCCCTCTCTCTCTTTTTCTCACACACACTACATCTTGCACAGGTATATATGTATATATATATGCAATGAATGAGCACAGTGATAATGAGTGTAGTCCCAAACCGATAAGCAGGTGCTACATATTGCCATACGCTGTCAGATGAATCTGACCACTGGAATGTGGTCCCTCAGAGATGATAGTAATATGAAATGACATATATAACGTTTGTGTTGATAGCACCTGACCTCTATAGTGATGTACCAGCAATGGGAATAGTTATGTACCCAGATGGCTCCAAATGGTAAATGGTGTTCACTTTTTTAAACCATGGATTCCTATGGGTTTTTTTTTTAAATGGCTTTTTAAAAAGTTTTGTTAGTAGTAGTAGTAATAGTAGTAGTAGTAGTAGTAGTAGTAGTAGTAGTAGTAGTAGTAGTAGTAGTAGTAGTAGTAGTAGTAGTAGTAGTAGTAGTAGTAGTAGTAGTAGTAGTAGTAGTAGTAGTAGTAGTAGTAGTGGTGGTGGTGGTGGTGGTGGTGGTGGTACTAGTAGTAGCAGCAGGCAGTAATAGAAGTAGTAGTAGGAATAGGAGTAGGGGGAGTAGTAGTACATGTAGTAGTAGTAGTAGTAGTAGTCAGTAGTAGTAGTAGTAGTAGTAGTAGTAGTAGTAGTAGTAGTAGTAGTAGTAGTAGTAGTAGTAGTAGTAGAAGTAGTATCAGACAGGTAGGCCTTGTAGTTGTTCTTATATATTGTAGAAGTTATAGTTGTTAATTTGGGGAAAGTAATCTCATCAGGGGCACTACAAAGCAATTCAAGTACTAAGTTAGGATTCTTGAAACATGAATCTACAATAGTATTTCAGTGGTGTAATTATTTGGAAACAAAATGTTATTGTAATAAGAATGACTTTCTTTTTATAGTGAAAATTCAAAGTTCAAAGTTTATTTATTTTCGCACATCTCTTTCAACATATTTTCTAAACCAGTACATATCAAATTAAGAGGAAGAACATAACAGTATACATAGATAGAACAGATTATAATTGAATAGACTTGGGTATGATTTCCATTAATACAACTTAAGTGTTAAAGTGCATTCCTCCAGTGATTAATGGAATCACATAATCATGATTACTTATCTTTAAATGAGTTGAATTAAGATGAATACATATTCCTGAAAGACACAAATATTGAAGCCATTGCCATAAAATGAATTCATCAGCTTTACATATCATTAAGATAAGCTGTAAGATACTTGTATTATTGAGAGTGGTGGAATGCTTTATATTACCTCATTAAAGAAAACGATACAGGAAATAAAGTATAGGCCTACCGCTATCATTTTCCCCATGTGTAGATTGGAATACATACCATCATCAATAGTCTAATGAGTATAATGACAGGTTTAGAGACCCAATCCATTTATTTTACAAATAATGTCTCTCCAAGTGTTACTATCTTGAGCCATCAGTTTCATATCTGCGAACCCTACTGCTCCACAAACTGCAATTAAATCAAGAACCCTTGACCATGTATACAAAGGTCTTCCTTTCTACTTCTTTCCATACAGACTACCTTCCATAACTCTGATCACCATGCCACCATGTTCAAAATTTTACGACTTAGAACGGACCTGGTCTTGAACACGACGCAGCACTTCTTCGTTTGAGATTCTATCCTTCCACGACACACCTAGTAATTTGTGCCAACACCACATTTCCAGTGGCCTCTAAATCATTGAGAGTCTTAAAGCCCTTTCACACTGGGCCTGCGTAGAGTTGCGTAGTGCGGCGTACAGACTACGCCGAGCTTACGCTGCCCTACGCTGCCCTACGCTGCCCTACGCTGCCCTACGCTGCCCTACGCTGTGCCTACGCTGGCCTACGTGGCAATACGCCGAGGGACGCAAATGGCTACGAGAGATGGACGCAGAAAATTAGACATGTTTAATTTTTTCACGTACTTTCGGCGTAGAGCACTGGACGCAGAAAGTATGCAATTTTTACGCAAGTCTACGCAACACTTCGCTACTGTACGCCATGCCTACGCAATAGAACGCTACCCTACGCCAGTCCGATGAAAACTCCTCTGAGGCTGGTGTAGTGTTGCGGTTCTTTGTTTTTTGTTGGTTTTTTTTTGTTTTTTTGTTGCTTAGTTTGGGTCAGCATTAGCAAACCTACGTACCCTTTAGCAAGACATACGTATTCAAACGCAGCCCTACGCCTGTTATACGCAATCCTACGCGGAGATACGCCAATTGCATATGCCGTAGGTACGTGGTGCTTGTGCACAGGGTACGCCAACCCATGCATAACCTACGCAGGGACTACGCCGATCCTGCACGTAATTTCGGCGTACTCGGTACGCCGCACAACGCAACTCTACGCAGGCCCGGTGTGACAGGGGCTTTACATGGCAAGCGTCCACGTCTCTGCCCCATTAAAACAGTATATTCCAGACCAAGGACTTCACAAGACGTTTTCTTATACCAAGATCAATATTTCGGCTCATCGAAATGACCCTTCGTATATACCACAAATAAGATTTTCACGAGGTACATTTCATACCCTACAGCTCCCTTACTATTAGAATCCACGGGGAATACATACATGCCAACAAGTACACTCAACATATAAGTGAAAATATCGTTGTCGTTGTCGTTATTGGTGAGCAGGGGCAAAATGTATGGCCATGGGGTGTTTGGGGAGTTTCCCCCACCGGCCGGTGCACAAGCCGAACGATATTTTGGCTTGAGGGCCGGTGGATTTGTGGTCTGAAGGCCGATTAATATCAATTGAGTGGGCAGGTCACATGAAAGTTTTTCAAATTTCAATTTCAATTTCAAATTAACAAATTTACTTTTATTTTCTTCCTTTGATTTTGACAACATTCAACATGTGTTCAAATAGTACAATTTACATGTATATATAGAGTAGCAAGAATATAATCAAGAACTTGCAATACAAGGAAGAAGGCGAGTTTCAGTCCCAGTCCACCCCTAGCTGTCGGTGAGGTCTGACTGAGATGAAAAATCTCGTTATCATTATCGGTCTAGTTTGGCCCTCACTTAGGCATGAAGTTTCCATGGCTTCCGTGAATAGAGTTAATTACGCCGCAAGTAGCCCATCAATCATTGTCCGCCTTTAGGAGGGGGGGGGGGGGGGGTGCAAATGCAACTTTGTTTAGAGAGCCATTGATAATGCAAACGCTCCATAAATTACAAAGTTAATTTCGAAATTACAGGGAGCTTCCCCCTGCCCCTCCTCTTTCTCAATTCATGTCACAGACATTAGTCCTAAAAAATGAAGTACCATATGCTATGATTGCAGAATATTTTGAAATCGTCTGAATGTGGAACTATACCCAACTAATCTTTATATCTTAGATCTACCATTGTGTATGATACAAAGGTAGATACACAGCCGCAATCACAAAGTGAACCCGTCATGGTAGAACAAAATAAACGTTCTTCTGTCCTGTGTGTCACACTTCTAGTTAGGTACATAGACGGCTCTAAATGGGTAATGGTGTTCACTTTTTAAAAAACATAGATTCATATTGAAAATTTAATGCTGAAAACGGTGGCATCGACTGAGTTTTGATATGATGTCCCCAAAGTGCCCAAATTTTATGTTTTAGTGGCCCCCATTATTTTTTTAAGCAATTTAGAACAAAATTTGTTGTTATTGTTATTAAGTATTTGGCGTCACCTGTGCCTGGGAGGGGAAAAGCGAACTGAATTACTGTAACCCTCGAGGTTTTCTTTAATGAGGTAATGTAAAGCATTCCACCACTCTCAATAATACAAGTATCTTACAGCTTATCTTAATGATATGTAAAGCTGATGAATTCATGGGGGAAAAAAATTACCATAGTTTATCGCAATGGCTTCAATATTTGTGTCTTTCAAGAATATGTATTCATCTTAATTCAACTCGTTTAAAGATAAGTAATCATGATTATCTGATTTCATTAATCATTGGAGTAGTGCACTTTAACATTTGTTAAAGTTGGACCCCCCCCCAAAAAAAAAAAAGTAATGATAAAAATGAGGAAATAATACATGAACTGTAACTATTTATGTTTTTCAAACTGGCTTCTATGAAATACAAGCCATGCTTTCTTAATGGACAACGCCACTTGTGTTTTCCTTTAATATGTTTAGATCATACCAGTTGTATTAATGTAAATCATACCCAAGTCTGTTGAATTATGATCTGTTCTTTCTATGTTTATGTATACAATTATTATGTTCTTGCTTTTAATTTTGATATGCACTGGTTTAAAATAATGTAAAAGACATGTGTGGAATCAATAAACTTTGAACTTTAAATTTTTAACTAGTTCTTAGTATTTCTGATCTAATCAGCAATTGCAAAAAAAAAAAAAAAATACAAGTCAACATGAATGTGATTAAGGGCATGTGATAAAATATCAGTTTGAATATTTCAGGTATTACCTGGTATAGTATGACATGTCATAATACTTCCCCGATGGGAAAAAAGATAAACCAAGGTAAAAACAACGTACTTGATTTAATCATCATTTGGAATTTGATGGCTGGAGAAATCTTTCGGGCAGATGGTCATTTGAATGATTTTTGACATACGTTTTAATAAAGCAAAATTTTATTTACCTCAGATTTATCTAAACATTTTCGAGTTTCTTGTGAATATTATTAACTTTCAGGTTGCCTACATTTCTCTTTGTTATTGTCAGTAATACTGATTGGTTTTCAAGTATTTTTGTTTTCTTCCAAACATCATTTCCTTGAAAACATACTATCATACAAACTGAAACCATGTTATTCTTCCATAACTCACATCTAGAGTTCTAGAAATTCATCATTTGACATTAATGTAAAGTTCTTATTACAATAACAGGTTGTTTCCAATTAATCACAAAACTGAAATGCTATTGTAGAATCATGTTTTAAGAATAATAAATTCGTACTTGGACCGATTGCAGGGCCCTGCTGAGATTACTTTCCCCAAATTAACAACTATAACTTCTACATAAGAACAACTACAAGGCCTACTGATACTACTACTACTCCTACTACTACTCCCCCTCCTCCTCCTCCTCCTCCTCCTCCTCCTCCTCCTCCTCCTCCTCCTCCTCCTCCTACTACTACTACTACACTACTACTACTACTACTACTACTACTACATGTACTACAACTGATGCTGCTGCTACTACTTAAGGTATGCCAGATTGGATGTTGTCGGAGTGGGGAGGGCACCCTCTAATGAGCGCATTTCAAAATTATTATTAGGCCTTTTTTGTTAATGTAATAAAATCTGTTCAATGAGTTCATGTTTTCTATCTTAGGGCCTATATCCTCTTACGTCTTTTGATAAACAATGGAAAGACCCTCTCTGTATAAAGAGTGAAAATGCACACGTTGAAAGTAAAGTTAATAGTTTTAAGAACTCATAAAAAGGATCACTTTCTTAATTTCTTTATACCTTCTAAGAGCGCACTTTAAGAGAACCCCCCTCCCCCTCTATCTCAAGAAATAGTAATCATGTTTTTTTTTATACTAATCATGAGTTTGAGGGAGGGGTGGCTCATGTGTTCTCCGACATTGAAGAAAAGTGTATAGAAGCTTAATTTAATATTCCAAATTAAAACGCCAATCTGGCCACCTTAACATATGATGCCCCTATGCGGGGTCCAGTTGTCAAATAGCCATCTGAAGCACCGGGTTTTTAAAGTTTTTGAGGTGGAAATTCCAGCCACTGTATGCCTTAAACAGAAAGATGAATGAATGGAGGAATCCAGTGACCGGATCATTACATACATGACATTGTAGATGCAATATAGCACTATATAGACCACATTCACATTCCCAATAAGACCGCTCTTAGTTAGAACGCTCTAACGATATGAGTGTAAATGGGGTCTGAGAAGTGGGGAAAATTCTTTACCGTTGGCCTAATTGGTATACAAGGTGCCGGGGGCGGGGGGGGGGGGGGCACTTGCAGACCACCACTCAAAAGGATGGCCTTTCAAACTGTTAGGAAGTGGAAGGGTCGGTTGAAAGATTGAAAATTACTTTGTTTCGTATTTAAGATGGTCTAATGAAACTGAACCATTCTGAAGCTCATGGAGCCATATATAAGCCTGATTTTTTAAAATAAAAATCACAATCATGATTCTTTAAGCGCATTAAAAAAAATACAAAATATCAGTGCTATAACAAAGAGTATACTCTCACATATTGCGAGAGGCGCGTGCAAGCGTTAAACAAGCTACGGTCAGATGTGATAGACTATCAAGAAAAAAAAAAACAACAACAAAAAACACGAGAGAGAAAAAAAGGGAGTGGCATGGCTTGATGTGCTCTCTCTCATACGGAATACACGTATGTATAGGATCGCCTGATGCGGGCTGCGTGAGGAGAGTGCAGATGTAGATTGTAGTTACATTGAGCGATACACTCACAATTTCACCTAGAATAAATCTAAGAAGACGAACGGTAGATTTGAGCGATACACTCCAGCATTTCTAAAAGCAGATAACTGGGTAAGTTTCTGTTGGCGCTCAGAGCTTCCATCTTTGCCTTGTATCTCTATCTGCATGTGTTAATTGTTATCTGTCTTTTTCGTTATACCTGTGTGCAAGACACAGTGTTACAGTTTGTTGTCCTTGGTGTGACATTAAGACGTGTATACATTCATTTGGGATTTCTAAAATACAGATGTATCCATGCAAAAATCAGTGTGCCCCACCATCCTAACCTGCACGTAGTGTCTTTGAGCATTTCTCCCTGGATTGTTGAAACCATGGAGTTACCAGATTTAGTTAAATCTGATCCATAAGGCATAAGTTTACACGATTCGTCAGCGCATTGATTATGATTGTTTTAATGAGAAACATCAGCTCAATCACTACAGGATAGTCTTTTGCATATTTTAGAGACAGATAAATCGTGATTCATGAGCGAGCCAAAATTTGAGATTTCTTTGAAATGTTGATGAAAATTAAGATGAATGTGACATTTATCCGAATAATGCATGGTGTCCTTTCTGTGGACAGAGAGATGGAGAGATGAAAGCTGAGAATATCTGTAAGAACATCGGGAGTTTCTCCTTTCTAATTTATAATATGTTGCATTTCTTATTCAAACTACTGCTTGCTTCTGTCCAGCTAGGTGTCAGAGATATCAGATAAGGTAGGCTTTGAGAATGAGATGTAACTTTGTAGCTTGACTTGACCCTTATTTCATGAACTATCTTTAACAAAATCATACACTGTCGACGAATTATTTTCTGCTTTTTAGTTAGTGATGTGTCAAGTTTTTATTCTCCATGAAAGGATGACCAAGTGATAACTCCTTCGGATAACCAATTGGAGTTGTCGAGAGTTGAAAGTCCTGATGTTTATCTCCGTGTATATGTAACATGTGCAATAATAATCATCATCTGGGACCTCCATCGTATTAGTGGGCCGATACATAAGGGTTTGTGTAATGATGCTAGACTTCAAGGCCCTGTAGAATGTCAAATACACCACCAGTCGGGATCCTCAAGAACGTTTAGCAAAGCTTATGGTTCACTTTTGTGAATATGGTACAATCCAAGATTCATTGCCCCCCCCCCCCCTCCTCTAAATGGACCAATTACTTGGCTGGATAAATCATCCCATCTTTCAATTTCTGTCTAAGAATTCATCTCGATGTCACGTTGCCATGGAAAAGGCAAATTCCTCCAAAAGTCACATCGGTTGCTGTGAGTGTGAAGTTCCAACCCAGTTGACCCCTGCTCTGCCCTAGGACTCTAGGAATATCAAATGTATAATATGCGGAGAGGCTATTATATGACTCGTGCATGTTTTGCTAGCCTCTGCATTCAGTATCTAAAATCATATTTTCCTCGCTTTCATATTATAACAGAGAGGGTGAACTTTCAACTTCCTGATTTGTTGATATTTTGATATTATGATAATTGCTTGAAGGCACGCTTGAATTTCAAATAGTTTGTATTTACTGCCTCATCATGTGTTTTAAAAATAAACAAGAAAACACTATTTCGTTTCCTGTAACTTCATTCGTCATCAGATTTGGTCGTCACATTCCATCTCTTTCGATTCTCGTTTTACCATTACAATTGTGGGACACCTCCATATTTTGAGTACCGAATTCATTACTAATATTATTGTAATTTGATTATTTCGTTTTCTCTCAGGATATTGTCTAGTTGCTTTCCTGCTTCCCTCCCTTTTCCTTTTCCTTTTATAATTTTTTGTTCTTATTCTCTTCACTCTGTTCCTTCCTTCCTTCAAGGCATGTCGATAAATTCTTTATCCTTCGACTTCTCGGTTCTCTTTTCCATGGATATCGTTAATCCGTTATCGGGTTAATTAGAGAATTATTTCAACTTTTGTTTATCAATGTTCCCTTCTTTGAGTTCTTTCCTCATTATATTTATACTTGTCATCTTGTAGATGAAGTTGTTGAGGTGAAATATAGCATGGCATGAAGGCAAGGCAAGGTATGCCTTCTACATTGCAAATCACATAAAGAGAAATTAAACATTCATCCAGAGACTCGTTCTCTTAGAAAGAAGTGTGGTAATCTCTGTGGTTTTAGAGCTGAACCCCCCGCCGTATAATTTGCTTCATTTATTATCGCGGGGCTCTTCTCGAGAAACTGCCATAAGGCAGATTTACTACGCATCTCATTAAAACGCATGTTATGAAACATAACACGAGTTTGAAATAAACTTTTTTTTTTTTAGAAAGGCACCGTCGTAATGGTTAGGGGCATGGGGGTTGCAGCACGCTAAAAGTCCCACGCCAAAACGATGACTACTGTTTCCAGCTTCTTCTTCTTCTTTTCTTTTCTTTTTTTTTTTTGAGACCTTGTCAACTTCTATGCAATAATCTCTATGAGCATTGAATACAAATTTTTCTACCTGATATACTGATAGACTGATATACAGAGAGCATGTTTGTAGCACTATATATCATTTTTTGTATCAGTTCATCACACTTTCACATTTATTTAGAGTATTGAAATGTTTTTTCTTACGACCCTTCATGTGTCATTTTGAACGTGAGTCTGTTCTTCTTTCAGTCATGAAAAGCGAGTATTGACCATCCTGTATTAAGAGTTCCATCATTATTTATAACTGGGGGAAGACAACCCTTTAGACAACGTTTTACGTCAAAAATAAAGATTCCCATCTTAAAATGAGAATCCCATTAAAATCCAATGCGCCTTCCTTGCAATTTCATATTTTACCAATTTCTGATGTCGTTTCGTTATATCAAAAGGCTGTTTACTATTCAAACTTCAACAATACCTATTCCAGCACTTCAGCCTCTTAGGTGTATGGGCATTATCCTGTCTTCCCTTTCCAATCAAAAGTGAGGAAGTACAACTTTCGTTATTTATTTGCAGCATCATATTTTACAATTTCTCATGTTATTTCGTTAGACGAATATAAAAGGTTCAAACTTCAACATACCCAAGTGACATACTTATAGCCTCTTTAGTGTATAGGTAGTTTCTTGTCTTTCCTTTTCAGTCATAAGTGGTGAGGTAACATAAGCTATAGGCCTATTATTGCTTGGACTTCTAAATCTCAGATTTAAAAAAAAAAAGGCTAAATACTTAAATTTTTAATTTATGTAATTCGGATTTAAAATTGGATCATCCCAAGCAAATAATCTCAGAACACTGTTCTGTTCTTGAACTTTTCGTGTAAAAGTAATTACATAATCACGGCATTATGAAATATTTTCTAATGAAGGGGCATTTGGTCGGATGAGGGAACTCCTCCCAATCAGGAAATTAGTCAAATGACATTATTCATGTGCCCACCCTACTGGATTCAATGGATTGAGGGCCTGGTGGATAAATTTGCTTGCCTGGGCCAATATTTACTGAAAACATAAAATGGAAGTTTATTACGGCATGAATTTTTTTCTTAAAGTGATAAATCATTCTGCATTAGATAATCACTCTCTTGTGAAAGAAAATAATGATTTATGATATATGCATTTACAGAAAACCGATGATTCAGTAATAAGTAGTGAGTGACTTGATAGATTCATGTTATCATGTTATCAATTTGTTTTCAGTGTTTATATCATGTTTTGCTTTCATCACTAATTTCCATTTTTCCTTATAATTTTTTAAAGTGTGTCTCTGTATTGCTTTGCATTTAATTAAATCAACTTGTTTGGGGGTTCGTCTCATCTTTTGGGGCACATTCAGTTTTTCTATACCACCATAATGGGTATAATATAGTTTTCACATACACAGGACAGAAAATATATTGAAGTGAAAATGATTCCTGTATAATATTCGTTCTTATTTTGACATAAACTTCAGATTTTAAGTTACTAATGAGAATGTATGTGAGATGCATAGAACAATTTATATAAACATAATATATGTAAACATACTTGTAGAGTAAATATCGAAGCTAACATTTATGTTGCATGACATGCTAACCTTTATACTGATTCTAAAAACAAGTTAGCAATAATGTTGCGAAGAAGTATACATAATCATGATGTGGAGTCACTTTAAGGCGAGATTTTAATGTATAACTTGTGCAGTTGCAGCATTCTGCCATAATACATGCTTTCTTAACAGTCGGGTAAAATAAACCATCAACCTTTTTTCAAAGGGGTCTCGAACGCGCTGGAAGACTTTTCACAATGATTCGCGATTCTTGTAATTGTGATTTATCCAAATATATTTATGTGTCCGAAATGTTAAGCCCATTTGCATTAAAGATATGTTCTGTTGTAACATTTGTTTATTCTTGTCCATTGCTTGTAACCTTTTACTACCACGCTCGAGGGCATGGGACATGGGTATATATGAGTACGAGTATGTAGATCGTGAGTGACAAGTTTACTTCACTCATGTTCATCTTTGATTCTATATATCTATTTCCAATATGCTCAAATCATTTGTAAACACATTAGTATCAGTGTATATGACATAGCTTGCACCGTCCATGACCACAACCCCACCACCGAATAGTGGCACCCCTGGCCCCTGGACATACAAGTTGGCGTGAATATCTTAACAATTCCATTGTGTGTAATGCAGGGGCGGATTCAGGATTTGGTAAGGGGGGGGGGGGGGTATAATTCCGAAATATCTCTGATATAAGAAAAAAAAGCTATCACATATGTAAAGGTACTAATTTACTCCCATAATTATATGAAAAGCAAAAAATATATAATAAAAATGGCTAGCACATTAAATTTTCAGGTGAATCATTTGAAAGGGGCATAAAATCGTAATTAGAGGGGGTGCGCATTTTGGCTTGTACTTAAGGTATGCATGATTGGGTTATAAAAGGGGACACGCTCCGGGTTGCCCCCCCCCCCCCCCCATCTCCGCCATTGGTATAATGAACCTGATGAATCAAATGGAAAGCTGCTGTCCAATTACAAATACACCTCATCAACTTCTCATCTCCGTCTAACACCCTCGCCTTCTTACAGTCTTCAAGCTGGACATCCCTCAGTAGGTTCATGAATAATTTACCACCCTTTTCTCAATTAACTTTCCTTTTACTGTTTTCGTATGTGGTGAGGCATTTTAAACCAACAAATAGGTACAAACCAATTTCATTTATTCACAAGCCTTGTTCTCATTTTACGTTGTTTCATTTAGAAATCATTTAGAAATGAAAGTCATCTAATTAATATAGATAACATGCATTCTAAAAAGGTAAAGAATCCCAAATGCTGTCTAACACAATCAAATCTTCAGAAATAGTGTCAAATACGTGGGGTTGTTCAACTCTTCTCGGCAGGTGAATTGTGAAGCCATATGAAAAATAGTTAAATTTGAAATATGATAAATTGAATTTTCAGCCCATGCACCTGTATTTCCTCCCGACTAAAATGCCAATCAATCATTTGAATTAATTTACAGCTATCGTTTTACAGGATAAAGTGTAGCAAATGGTCAAATTTGAATTTCGACTTGTCCGCAGTGGATGACTGCATGGATGTATGGCATTTTATCCATCTGCTACTTTTATTTCTCTATATCACAGTATACTTGATCAGTAATGGATCCCAGCCAACAACCCATAACACAGCAGCCGGTCACTACAGTGCAGGTAAGTTTGATGCAATTAGGATAAAGACCACAACTCAACTTACAATCTGAATACGACTGAATTTTGAAAGAAATTGAAATATTGATAGATATGGAATTTCTAAAATGTATCTTTTTTTCTGGATCGAGGGCCCAAATTGTCATATGTTGGGAGCCTTCGAGTCGGCCATAAATCGTAGTGACGTCATACAAGCCGCAATACTGTAGTTGATGTGGCTTTTTCTTTGACCAGAAGGCTTAAATATCATGCAATTTTAGTATTACCATTCGGGATCTCAGTCGCATGCAATTCACATTTTTGAAATTCAATATAATTGTCATCTTGTTACAGCTGCTTTCGAAATTCAATCGTAACTAGACATTTAATTCGTCACTGAAGACGAATTAGGTGGTCTGTCTGTCCATTCGGCAAATTGCTCAGTAAGATGTGATAATGTTTGTGTAAGATAGTAATTCTGATAATGTTGATAATGGACTGAGACTTGCATCACAGAAAATCGGACGATTTGATATTGTTGATATAGCAACAGAGATAACATGTAAGCAAAAAACGGAATTATCAAAGGACATTTTGTAGTTAAAAAATGAGCATGATCCCGTCATCTAATCAAAAATTGGAGGGAACATATATGAAAGCTTATAGTCTCAGCCATAACATACTAAAATTTGGAAGAAAATCGAGCAGAAATAACAGAGATACTGCTCGTCATGATGCGCGTGCGGATTTTGTTGACATTTTATGTTGACCCATGACCGGAAGTTTATGTGTGTCAAATATGGTTTATTTTTGATGACTCGTTATGAAGATATGATCGATAATGTGATTTCACAAAATGGCGCCTGGATGACGTCACGATGACCTGATGACCTTGAAAAAGATAGGGGCACTTGACCTTGATAGGCCTGATAACTGACGAAATTTTGAAGAAAATTGATCCAGTTGATTTTGAGAAGTCACGGTCACAAGAAATGGGGAGAAAAATAAAAATAAAGAATAAATAAAGAAAATTCGTACGAAATTAAGAGGTGATCTGTCGATACCGACAGACCACCTAATAAGGTGGTATGATGTGGGCCTGTAGAGGCTTGGGTAGGGTACGGCCCCTCAGGGTGCCTTATAATTATGAAAGCTGTGAAGATTTGACATTGGAATGATTCTTGAACGCTCTTGATACTCTGTTTTTGCCTTTTTGTGTATTATTTAATCTTTGCTGGAATAAGCCAGATGTTATAGTTAGACCACTGTGGTCTTTCTGTCATGAAAAAATTTAGATGAATAAACTGATTTTCATATCTTTCATATTATATTCATACTTTATTATTTTAATCATGAAGTGATTCTGTAATTCATATCTGCACCTGATCTGTTCTATTGTTTATATACTCAGATGACAACTATTGCAAATCCGTTGATGCCCCGCGGAGGACCACGTGAATGGAATTCAGGATTATTCGAGTGCTTCAATGATATACCTGTCTGTAAGTAATCCATCTCAATACTTGGGAACATGTTGTTATAATTATTATAATTATTTAGTATTTGACGTCACCTGGGCCTGGGAGGGGAAAAGCGAACTTAATGACTGTAACCTTCAGGTCTTTCCTCCCGATATAAATGATTGGGATGTGCAGGTGTAGAGGCGGATTCACACCGAATACGACAAACGATACACGGCAAGACAGCACGACATGTTACACGACAAACGGCAAAAAAACAGTGCACACCGCATACGACATTCGCTAAAAAGTCGTTCTGGAGAGAGGGTGATTCCGTCTTTGATGATGAAAATGTCGTGATAGAATTCATTTGAAATTCATTATTGTAGTCATCAGAATAATTGCAAAGATAAGACGAAAGTTTTATATTTTTAAATTTTGAAATAATTGTTTATATGGATTTTCTAAAAGTTGTTAAATTGGTCATGTGATTATGTTGAGAAATTACAAAAGTGATATTTGCTGTTGTCTAATTGGAATAATCACAGCTGTGTATTTTTTATTTTATTTTTTTTCATATGGTCGTGTGCGTATACTGAAGAAATACATAAAAATTAATGATCTTTGTTGTTGTCTTTTCGGAATAATTCATGCAGTTTTCTCTTATACACTCACGGCTGACCATGTTTTATAGACAAAATGATCTGAAAAAGATATTTTCTTAAAGTTGAAAATAATGGTGCAGCTAGGTTTATATATGTTATATGGAATACCGGTACCTCTAGACATTATAGGAGAGTAGATCTACTTGAATTTCTTGGTGGACTAAGTCTAACGGAAATTTTTGATTTCCATTTATGACGAGTAGATTGTCCATGACATATGACCACTGGTGGTCTCCCATTTAATCTGATCTCTGTGACATAATATGCACATTTTCCCCAAACTTTTAATAAAATTATTATTCTCTCTGCGATTTAGTACAGCTACCGGGGGGGGGGGGTGGAAATAAATGGCGAAGTGGGAGGTTGCGAGATGATAGGACCCCTCACACACCCTCTCCTTCTAATTGGTTTTATTACTTCGCATTCTATCTATCAAGTATACCAGGGGCGGATCCAGGATTTTGTATAATTAAGGGGGGGGGGGGCACACAAAAAAAAATCACAATGCAGGATTGTCAACTTTGTGAAACTGCTTGGAGGGAGATCCGTATTTTTTGGGTCTCACCAGTCCTCCAAAAGTCGCTCGTGGGGGGGGGGGGGGGGGAGTTAATATGCGGTCCAGTTTCCCTCCATAATTCTCTGACAAGCAACAAAAAAAAAGGGGGGGGTTATCCGTTCCAAAGGGGGGGGGGGCACGGGCCCAAAGTGCCCCCCCCCCTAAATCCGCCATCCGCCACTGAAGTATACTCACTTCCATACCAATAGACCTAAAATTATATCTCAGTCACAACCGCATACCCTCAAATGATCTCATATCTTTCTAATTGTAAATATAGGGGGAAAGTATTGTTGGGTATTGTGACCCTCCACCACAAAACGACCAATAAGTCGCAATGGGAGTTTTAGAGTAAACAGCTGAAAAAGATGGTTCGGGGTGAAAATTTTGATTTTAAGTTTTCTGTATTTCCTTAAAGTTTCTTTATTAATCTACCATCTGACAAAATTTCAGGGTAAAATACCATGTTGAAATATGTTTCTTCTCTCACTCAAAATGACCATGTTTTCCTGGACATTCAAACTTTGTGTGTCAACTTGCTGGGATTGTACTTCACTTCGCTTTTCTGGTATAGCTTAAAAACTATGCACTGTCTGATATTCAAAATCTTTAGAAACAAAGAAATACATGTATATATATTCTGAAGGTATGGAAAGTTTCAACTCAATACAATTAGTACTTTACAGTGTATGCTGGGGGAGTTTTGACTCAACCTTTTGTGCGACAAACAATAAGACACAGATTAGGCGCTCTTAAACGTCACTCTTCTTTAGAGCCCGTTTTCTCTATTGTTTTCGTCATTAGCCTGTCTGACAAGTTGACGTTCTCATTGTTATTTACAAGGGCTTGCTTGGTCCATACAAGACAAGTTATGTATCATTTTAAAGCTTAAAATCTAAGTTTTCAAACTTTTATGTCATTCCCCATTTCTTCTCTCTCTGTGTCTTCCTCTCTATCCCCCTCTCTCTATTCTTTTAAAGTGCAAGCTCCATTAGAGTGCAAATGAAATTCATCCCCTAGGATGTATGATGTAGTAAACAAATTACAATTAGCCCTGACACCCACCCCCCCCCCCTTTCCAAAATACATGGGACGTGCTGCTAGTAAGATGCACCTCCCGAAATTAAATCTGCAACGGCCGAATGATTACATGCGGGGGGGGGGGGGGGGGGGACGTAAATTGATATTCAACATCAACCACAGTTGGATTTTGAAATAGAGATTTGGCAAAAGTTAAAAGTTCCCACTCAAGAAATTACTTATAATTGCAGACTAAATAACAATCTAACCAATGGTAGTGCATAACGTAGTAAAATTTAAGAAAAGTAAGATAGTTGTAGGGACTGTGAAATGAAATTCTTCATGGGAGTAAGACTGTTATTCAGAATACTGAATTGAATGGATTCTGTAATCTTCATTTTGTTATGCCTTTGGTGTGTCCTTGCACACTCCATTGTGAGATCATATAAGGATCGGGGGGATCAAGGCAAGGGTACTGGGGTACTAGGAACTACAAAGAAAGGTGTGGTGACACAGGTAGTATTGATATTAGCAGCTGATGGACTGGGGAGAGACACTGCTATTTGAGAACGATGAAGGGCATCAAGTTCATTCCATTCGACTCCCTCTTGTTCTTCAGAGCATCCTTTTGCATCAGCTACCAGCTCAGGTACAATCTCTCGTAGATGTGTACATGCCCTACAAAATGATAAAGGAATTGAACAATGATATAGCCTTCCTAACAAGCATTACATCATAGCTACAAAGTGACTAGTAAAGTTGTTTAACATTTTTGAGATACAATTCACAAAACACATACATCAAAGTTACTAAACATTTACTTGAATGAACACGACTATAATAAGATGACCTGAAATGATGATGGCACCAAACCAGTTCTACTTCTCTTCCCTCGTTCATCCTCATGTTCTTGTACTGCATGAAACAAGCCTGTATGTTGACCACTACCTACAGCACTTTCTCCTGTAAATTTAGTAAGAAAGGAATTTAGATCATTATTGTATTTTTGCCAGGATAAGAAATAACAAATCAAAATGAAAATACTAAATAATAATAATAATTTACTTTAAAAGACAGAATTATATTCAATTCAATTCAAATTTATTTCACTTTGCAATAAAGAATACAGGTAATATGAAAATAACAACAACATTACATTCACAGAGTAATAAAAGTTTTTAAAAAGAACAATAGAAACAATGGTAACATGGATTAGAATATTTCACATAATTATATTGCAAAAGTGGGTTGCAGCCAGAAAGGAAAGGCCCTTGTTGGAGGCCAGCCCAGAAAATAGCAATGCTGACAATGATAATGATTTTAAAAATTAAAGCAGTAAAGAAATTATTTGACCAGATGAATTCCGACTTGCTTTATGTCTTATTTATAATAACATAATTGATGGGGGATGTTGTACTGTATGTAAAGTATCTATAGATATAAAAACTACTTATCATTAAGTGAAGTATCAGCGATACTTTTCATGGTGGAGAAACTGAATTATAAGTTTAGTTTTTCAGGGTTACACCATGTAATCTTTCCAGGAATAGGAGTGAGTCCCGCTAAGAGCTCTGTGGTTCTCAACGTTTCGCTCCTTGAAAGATTACATGGTGTAACCCTGAAAAACTAAACCTACAATTCAACTACTTATCAGTTTCCATCTCCAAACCCTTCATTTTAGAGTTGAATGAAACAAAATAATTACCAGATCTTTCAAGCTTGCTTTCATATTGGAAATTCATATTTAGTCTCATCTCAAATAGAATTGTTGGTCTTGTGATATAAATTTAATTATTCAACTTGAAAAAAAAAAGTGAAACATAAAATTTAACCCATTTCAATTTATCAAAAGTTTATATAGCGACATGGCAAAAGATAAATCATAATAAAGGCCCTAGTGATATATACAATTTGATTTATAACTTACTACGTTCCCACTCAAACAAATGCTGGGATTCGCCCCCTTTTCTCAATGTAGACTAGGGGTTTATTAACAGCAAGTGTACATAATACATATAGATCTACTCTAGATCCAGGGGCAGATCCAGGAATCAGGATTTTGTCAAAGGGGGGCACATATCTCAGAAAACTTTCTGACAAGCAAAGAAGAAAAATAAAGGTTATCGGTTTTTTTTTTTTCTTCAATTTTCCTTCAAATTCTCTGAAAAGCAAAAAGGGGATGCCCCCCTAAATCTGCCACTGCTAGATCTTTGACATCCCTATTTCGGATTTGTAGCCCTACTGAAAAAAATTCTCTCTGAAAATTTCAGTTTTACTTGGTGCCATATATGTCAAATTGATCTAATGATTATTTTCTTTCTCCCTTTAAATTTTTTTTTTATTGGCCTGTAACTTAGACTGCTTCTAGATCTGCTTTGATCAAAACAAAAAGAAACAAAACTACCTATTTAAAAACAAATAATAAAACAAAAAGATATGAAGGAGTGAGCCTAACATTTAGACGAAAAATGAAGCCTAATTAACAGTCACACTCCAGACTCACATCATTCTGTCACTCAACAATGACAAAGGAAAAGAAACGATAACTGTTAGATCTGTTAATTAGACCTACAAATAAGAGAAAGGTCTCTAACTTAGTTAGATCTACATAAACTCTAGATCCAATTTTGGTCCGTGACATGTAAACTGATGTTAGATATTTAAAATTTAGAGTCTAGAGATTTATAAACCTAACTTAGAATCTAGACCAATACTAGTATTATATTAGATCTATTTGGCCTAGGCTCTAGATCTCGACCTAGAATTACCAGCTTAACCTTAGTAAACTACAAGCCCCCCCCCCTCCCTAAAAAAAATTAAGCTCATCATAAATTAAGAACTAACAATAGTGAGACTAAATCATGTCATGTAGATGGTCTAGTAACGTTAAAAAATAAAAGTCAGTGACAGGTTCGAAATTTGCAAGGGGGTGGGGGTGCCTCTCTCTCTGTAGATTTTACAGACACTAAAGTTGGACCATTATGCAGACCATAGGCTAGCTCTGACTTTAAACGGACTGATGCCCATACATGTATAGTACCATGCCCATACCATGCCCCCTCCAGATACGCAGCCTGGAGTCTGGACTCCTGGACCTGGAATGGTCCTGGGGCTGGGACCGGGCTGAAGTTTAGCTTTAAGTTAGCTTAGTTTAGTTTACATGTTGTTAGGAATTACTAATTAGGGCCTAGGCTTAAAAAATTAGAAGCTTTTAGTTTAAAGGCTTTATCTAGTCTCTAGACGGCTACACTAACTTGGATCTGGAGCCACGGATCTAGCTCTAGATGTAACTTTAACTTTTACTCACTGAATTTGCTCATAACCTAGCCAAACTTAATAGGGCTAAGTAAAATTAAGTTTTAGCCACCATTTATTCACTCCGACTTTAAGTTAGATCTATAGACTATAGGCCTAACTTGTTACAGGGTTGGCATATTTCCCGCTTCGGAGGCTTATTTCCCGGACGCCGGGAAATAAGCGGTATTTACCGGTATTTACCGCTTTTTACTGGTATTTACCGCTTTTTACCGGGAAATACCGGGAAATATATTTTTCCACTCACTTGTTCATAGGGATTGTCCAATTTTGAACATAATAACAATGGTGGTGAGTATGGTTGCTCTGGTGTGTACTATTTGTGTGTGTGGGTGTGTGTGTGTGAGTGTGTGTGGGTGAGTGTGTGCGTGTTTGTTCGTGTGTTTGTCTATATCTGTTATTTTGGCTATAAAAAGATTTTTTTTTTTTCTGCAAACATTTTATCAAAAGTTCAAAACCAGCAATCACTAGTACACATGTATACAAAATCATTGATACACTATTGTTACAAAAACCAATTACATACAGTAGAATATAAGATGGGTTGTATGAAACAAGGTTTCTGATTGGTAAGATGTGGGTCTTGCCAGTGCGTAATTCGTTATATGTCACGACCGTGCAATATAACGTCTTATATTTCCCGCTCTGGTGTGTTCTATTTGTGCGTCTGGGTGTGTGTGTATATTTTGTGTACAAACTCCCATAGACAGAGATCAATAATGATACAAATTAATTGATAGTACAGAGTTCGTTGCACTTTATCAATGAATGTTGCAATGTAGAGTTTCGTGAGTTCCGATCCCACAAGCAGTTTCCCATTTTCTATAATGCATAGTACATGATCATTTTCGTCAAAATTATACCGTAAAATGTGCATCCATAGATAAAGAATTTCTCTTGTGCACTATATATACATGTTCACCTCGGCCTACGGCCTCCGTGACATATAATGCACTTGAGAAATTCTAAAGCTATTGATTCACATATTACGGTATATTCAACTCAAGAGCATGCATTGTATGTATAATATAATTCATATTCTGAGCTTTATTCACAATTGAAAACAAAAATCATATTGTAATGAGATACATGTAAAAAGTTTAACCCCTGGAGAAATGAATTTGAGTTTGTGTATGTGTGTTGTACATGTATGTGTGTGTGGGTGTGTACATGTACTAGTATGCAGTGTGGATTTAATAAATTTGTTTGTGTGTTTCTGCTATGAGTGTTGTGCTGCTAATTATTTCAGAACAATATTTTCAGTTGTTGAGGCTAAAAACAAGTAAAATTATTAATAAATAAAGAATAAAAATCATATTTCCCGTTTTTTACATATTTACCGGACGGTATTTACCGGTATTTACCACCGGTAATTACCGCCACCGGTATTTACCGCCCAACCCTGACTTGTTATTGTTAACGTTAGTTTTGGTCTTTGTCAAGTTGATCAAACATTGGCCTTTGTTAAAGTTGGTCAAACATTGATTAAATATATAGACCTCTCATCTGATTAGTCTTAGTGTTACTTACCGTAGATAAATTTTCAGCAACCTTTCAACCAATTGCATAAGGATCAATCAGACAAGTAGATCTTAACTTAGATCTCTCGTTTTGGTTGGACTCGATGAAAACATAATCGTTGCTGTGTCTTTGGTTCTATGGCTCTATGAGTATGAGTATGGTTCTTTTTGCGCAGTGCGATGAAATAATTTACACGTAAAATTCCATAGAGATATGAGCTGGATCTGGGCCCTCTTGCATAAAAAGTTGCGATTAAACGCAACTCAAAAAAATTAAACGCAACTCGATTTTAAGCCAATCAGGATCGCATATTTAGGACTTGCGTTTAATTTTTTGAGTTGCGTTTAATCGCAACTTTTTATGTAAGAGGGCCCTGGAGAAGTGAAAAGTTTCTGCCATCAATTAGCAGCTTTTTATAAATATGACGTCACTGCAAATCCTCCACGCTAATTGGTTAGTGGCCAAAATGTCGTTTTGTCTTGCTGAGCGATTTTCTGAAACGACTAAAAAAAACCAAAAACGTCGTTTCGAAAAATGTCGTGGCAGGTGTGCACGGTGCCATAGAGTTTGCATTAGAGCGATTTTTCAGAAAGTCGTTCAAGTCGTTTTGTCGTGTCGTGTGTCGTGTTCGGTGTGAATCCGCCTTACCACTACACCGTGGTTTCCTCCTCTCTTATGAGAAGAGTGCAGTGGGTTCTTAACGCCTTACCGACTGAGCAGGTCGCCTCCTCAAGGTCAGCAAAGACTGCAAGATTTTGATTTGATTTACTTCATTCATGACTGATTCTTTTCTCTTTCTTTTTCATGATAAAATGATGAACATATCATTACATAATTTATGCACACAATGTCGGCTACACATTTTGCTCGATATTAGGCAAATACTGAAATAATTGGCCATTTATGATAATTTTGTGTTTGTTCTATCGTCGGTCTGTGTCCGTCTCGTAGCAGTGACTCTGGTATTAGGATAAATGATAACCGATACTTATATGAGTTATATCGTTAATAGTATAATGGTTTTCTTACACTATGGTCATTCTACATACCACTATATGAAAATGTTGTAATAACTTGTTTCCTCTTAAGGGCTTAGTAAGCCATTCGTGTAGATTGTGTAAAGAATCTAACCTTGGAATATAATCACTGTCTGACTTTGACTGCTAATCACAACGATCCTATAATAAGGGAAGTGGCGATCAGGAATTATTGAACAAACAGCAGGAAATCATCCATTAATACAATTAAATCCATAATATCGGATGTCCTAAACCTGGTCCCCAACGTCCGACAATGTTGTAGTTTATATTCTAGACATCGGGGATTCGGGTATTGATTTAGATGCGCATGAAAGGACAATATAGTGTTTTTTATGATATTTCGTTTTAATCAATATTAGTTTAATTTAAGCTTTCCATAAGTGTCAGAAATCCGGTCATGATAATTTCCATTATTTCATCAATGATATTGCCATTATACCCAGTCCGCATATTATTTCATAATACGGTTTTCTTTTTTCTTTTTTCATAATTAATGAATTTTCCACTTTTTGCCCCCCCCCCACTTTTTTTTCTTTCTTTCTCTCTCTCTTTCTCTCTCTCTCTCTCTCTCTCTTTCTCTGTATATCTCCTGTGTTTCTCGTGACAGGTCTGTGTGGTCTGATATGTGGTACATGTTACCAATGCTGTGTATCTATGGAGATGGGAGAACATTGTTGCGTTCCCATATGCATACCTGGATCTCTAGGGGTTATGAGGGCACAAATCAGAGGACGTCATAATATTCGGGTAATTCGTTCTTCCTGACATAGCGCCAAGTTCTAAGGACATTTTAAATGCGGCTAGCATTGAATTGCTCTCATCTAGAGGCTGAAAAGTCGCAAAGGGTAGGGGCCACGGAGCGTTTTTGAAAGTGGGGGGCTGATTTGATTTCACTCATTAATTGCAATTTTCGAACCTTTTTAAAATGATTTTATGAAACGAGTGTGGGGGGCTGCAGCCCCCCCCCCCCCCCCCCGGTTCCGCGGCCCGTGTAGGGGTTGTTAGGAAGTCAACTATAGTGTTAGAAATTCACAACAAGCTATTTCCGGAATACTATCTGCACCTCCAATCTGCACCTCCAATCTGTCTTTCATGAGTCTCCTCAGAAAAAGAATTATTCGGGCATGGAAATAGTCACAATACTACTTAACCCCCCCCCCCCCCTTTTTTTTTGTTTGTTTGTTGTTGTTGTTGTTTTTTTTTTGTTCCGTATACATAAAACGGTTAGATAAGCAAGGATTGACCGTGGTATAAACCAAACTACTCAAGCCATCGTCTTATAAAAAGTAGTATCGCGACCTCTACGTCTCATCTCGTATAGGTCATTCAGTATGCTATTTGAAGAATGTAACACCTAAATGCTGTGACACCAAGTACATAAAGCTATATCAGGTTTTACAATAAACCTGATGTAAAGACATGGTTGGTGTGCATGTCGCAATTAAATATTTTCAAGAACTTGGGATTCCTTTTCGTTTTTGTCTGTTTTGCATGAGATGTAAGGGGGATGATTAATGATTTATCTCTATCTTACATATCATTTCATCACTCTAAATCAAAACCACTTCTGTCTATATGATATCCATACAAAGATTTTCATCGTTTTCAGTTGTAATTTGTGAGACATATATGACGCAAAATCAGCAAAGAGTAATTAAGGGATCAATGATGACTTTAAAAATAGAATAAAGGAGAGGATGATTTCTTTTCAAATAAATAATGCAAATAGTTGAAGCAAGTTTAGCTCCGCGTTTTATGGTTTGGCATGATATAGTGTGATTTCCCTTTATAGATATAATACATATACGCGATGATACCACATGATAAGGCTTTTTAAAGGTATTAATGCTCTTTTAGATATGAAGTATATCTCCTGTGTGACCTGTCAAGGCAATAAATGATCGTGAATTGTAGAACTCTTTCGCCATCCCTTCTTAATTTGATTACTCGTTCCCACAAAAGCGTGCAAGGGAATTTACTCAGATAATTTATTTAAGCCATTGTCTACTGGAACCAGGTGATCCCTGTGTTACTGAGCCTATGGGAATGAGAGAATTCAGTACTCAACAGGTTAAAATTTAAAAAAAAAAGGGGGGGGGGGTTAGTGATGTGTTGTGATAAGAGAACTATACACAAACCTGTATTTTCACAAGTGTTACCATTTAAATGATGAAAGTGATACATTACATATATTTATGCAACTTTCATTTGATATTTTCCCTTCATTTCTCATCCTCCCAGGGTTCTCTGATGAATGATTGTTGTATGACAACCTTCTGTGGTCCATGTACACTGTGTCAGCTTAGTCGTGAGGTCAAAGACATCAAAGCAGGAAAGGCACAGGTGTGAATCCAGGGCCTATTAACTAAACAGCAGTTCACTGGCGATGTCCTCTTTATTTTCGATATCAAGATAAATTATAACCTAAACAAACATGTCTTCATTATTATTGTAAAGGGAGCAACTGACAAGAGACAATCGATTCTGTCGTTCTAAAAAATGATTTAGTTTCAGCGACATTGTCATATTTTTCTGAATAACAATTTGAAATATCAGTTTATGAAACACAATTAACTTGCACCTCTGTGAAAGAATGAAAATGTTTATTAACATTTTATTGCGTTTCAATAACAACTGCAATCGAAATATCAAATTCCATTTTTTTATGATTTGGCAAGCAATCGAAGCGAGCGAGCAAAACCTTAAAAACTATTAAATGTGATACCCACTAGGGATATGTAAAATAGTTATTGTCATCAAAGGAAATTAGATTTGAATATAGAAAAACTATATAAAGAGACCACCTCAAAAACCCGAATATGATGTGCAAGATCAGTTGTGACCATAGCATCAACGCTTTTTGTTTGTCTGGATCATTTATAGAATGGATGACTTCCCTCTGCACGTATATGACATGATGAAATATGCAGAACATTACAGAGATTCAAAAATTCCTCCTCTTATTCTTATTCATAGTAATGTATAATACTGCATAAAGACCGTTAAAGCCTGGCGTCCAGAGCACCGACAAGATTAGGAAGGGTTGCGGAAGCAAATTTCTTGGGACATTACTACGAATCTCTGCGTATTGATTGCAGTTGTACCTGGGAGTGTCCCATGAATCAATCGGGAGGGTCGGGAAATGCCGCGGAAAATTGCTGATCGTAGCGGACACATCTAGGATCACACCAGGAGTGGTAAAATAACGGACTAGGACAATCAGGATGATTTTCCGACAACCATTTAGATAATGCGGACAATATCAGGAAATAATGTAAGGTTATAAATTCGGCTCCGACTATTTTTTTTTTCTGCTCATATGCATGCTAGCCGTCATAAAGACAGTGAACGGAATCTTTCAAGAATATGCGGATAGATTGCTGAATGAGTGCGGATTTACTAATTTTGCATTCCGCGTCTTGTCCGCGCCCTGGTGGACGCCAGGTTTTATAAACGAGTTTATAAACGAGTACTAACGAGTACTATAGTGATAACTATTAAGCTTCTTCTGTTAAGCCTCTACTGTCAAATCTTATTTGACTTTTATTTATAACATGATAAACATGATGTCCTCTACACGGATGACGACACAAATTGGAACACGAACCTCGCACCCCCCCCCCCAAAAAAAAAAAAATCCCATAAGAGGCTTGCATTTCCTTTATTTCGTTTTAACTGTATAAGGAAAGCAGATAACCACCGAAATATGTATGCAGTATATATTCATGTATGTGATATAATAGTTAAATTGTACTTTGTGTCGTGCGTAAAATTGTCGTAACCATTGTTGTCATTGGTATGTCGGTGTGTTTTAACTGTTGAAAGTATTACCCATAACAGCTGGAGATATATTTCAAATGTACTGTGCATTGTATATTATATAATCGTAAAATCGAGTAAAGGACATTTTTAAGAATATATCATGAATGCAGCCTTCGGTTTGTTCAAACAAATTTAAAAGGTATATAGAAGCGTCGATGCTGCCGATTCTATACATGCATTTGCTAACCAGTTGTTTTAACACGCTGTTGAAAGGTATTGTGGTTTGCACAGGTACAGGTCGCAATGGAACTTCATCGACGAATCTAAAAATTGTTCTACCAGTCCTACAATCATTGTCAAAATGTCATGAAAAGTATTTCTATCTGATAAAATCATGAATTTCAGACTTCATGAAACAAGATATATCAAAATAAACTGAGAAATAGACAGTTTTGATAGCTAAATGATTTTTCCATGGATGAGAAGCATAATAAGTCTGATTAAACTTTGAACAAGTCTGAAATGAGCTACATACATGCATGCTGGCAAGATCGATGTGTTGTGGATGTAATTGTATATCCTACAATTTGAGAATATTGTGACTAGATCTTGAAATGTATGTACTTTGTAACAAGTGAAGATTTATCAAGTATTTAGAAAGTACACATGCATTATAATTCTTAATGATTACTAGTCGGGAGAGGAAAGGGCAAACAAATATAATAGATTGATAATGGATTTAAAAAAATAATTCATTCAATTTGTTGGTTACGCTTGATATTTAACATGTTTAATAACTTATTTGCCTTATCTTGCTTGAAGCACTATTTACGGTTTATATGAAATTTCAATATTGATATTGTTGTCTGTTTATTTGTGACTGGAGATGGAGTGAGGGGAATAAAGAACTAATCTCCAGACTGGATTATTCATCTGTAACCATGAATCAAATATTAAGAGGGGAAACCTGACCTTGTTAATAAAGTTAATAAAGAAAGGCGTCTCGTCCGATGAAAAGGGGTGCGGTCCCCTCTGGTGGTTCGTTTTCCCGCCATTTCTTTCCACATTTATACAATTATTGTGCAGCCTTGATGGCATCAATCTTCATGTTTTTTCAAAAGACGATATTTTATCTTCATTAAAATACTATGCCTTATTATTTATGCATTTATTCTCTGTCTTGCCATAATTTTAGCATGATGTTTTTTTATCGATATTTCTCTATGGAATCATGTGTGTCACTTTCAACCATAGGCACCATTCCTAGTATAGGTACGATACGCACAGTCTACTCTGTACACGTTCATGATTGATTCTTTTGGGTGATTAAAAAAAATCTTTTATTAAACATTTGAATATTTAAAATAAGGAAATCTGACGGCTTCTTGTTTCTTATTTCTGTTATCGAGTTATTCATGTATATACATGTATATGATTAAAGCTTCATTCTGAATTAGTGCAGGAAAGGAAATGGCTTCGGATATGGTTTGGAGGGAGGATTTTAAACTGGGAGAATAAATGTAGCCTCCATATTTCATAGTAGTTGACTACCGATTTAGAAGGGAACACAAATAAAATGACCGGAGAATTTTGATTATTTTTTTTTAATGGAAAGAATAGAGTACAAAAAATAATAAATAAATGAAACAAAGGATGAAAAAGTCATTTTACAATTTTATTTTCTTTCCTTTGTTTTTCAGCTCCTCCGTTTTTCTGTCGATAGCAAGTTTTTTCCCATCTCTCCTCCCTTCTCTTTCTCCCGCTCCCCTCTCATTCTCTTTGTCCTTCTCTCTCTCTCTCTCTCTCTCTCTCTCTCTCCCTCTCTCTCTTATGTCTTTCTCTCTCTCTCTTTCTCTTTCTCTCTCTCTGTCTCTTTTGTCTCTCTCTCTCTCATCTCTCTCCCTCTCTCTCTCTCTCTCTCTCTCTCTCCATCCCTCCCCTCAAGCGGTTTTTATGTTAACACTTTGAGATAATCTCGGGTTATAAAAATATTTTGTTGACTTGCATGCTAAAAGTAATTCCCTTTCTCCATTTTTATGTTGTACGTCAAAAGCTGATCTTGTTAAAATAACAGTGGAGTATCCATTGATTAACGACCACAGCTCATGGGACCTGGGATGTCCGTCAATGAACTATTTATTAACGACTTCACTATATCGGAAACAAAAATATTCTTTTCAAAAATTTATATTTGGCACTGCGTCATTCTAGATATTGAATTGTAGGGCCTACGTTTAATAACTTTAAAGCGATATTTTAGTTCGGCTTATCGTGCATTACGTTTAATACTACAAAAGACAAATTTTCTGTTATTTTGATTACAGTATGCTTTAGAGTTGGTCTGCAGGGAGTAACCAATTTGTAGTGTAGCAAAAGTAGATGTGAATGCAGACCACCCATTCCAATTCCATTCTTCATTCTGGTTGCGAGGGCGAGGTGGGGGGAGGGGCTCGGGGATGTATCCTTATACATCTAAGGCCTACGTGTGAAGTCATCTAAGCGCTGATTGATGGAGTAGTCTAACGTATAGAGTCCCTTAATAGACAGAGTTACGACATGGACGTCCTATTTTATTTTTTTTTAATGGCGTTCGAATTCTTGCCATTTAGAAAACCCAGGTGCTCATCGGAATTGAATGGAAATGTTGTGTAATAGTGGAAACAAAATGACGTTCAAACCATGGGTTGTGGTCACTCTTTTACAAAGGAACTAAAGTCTTACATAGTCTTGAAGATAGTCCCAAAGCATTGTATTTCACTAATTCCGTGTAAATATACTCAACCAAAACAGTAAGTTCCCCCTGACACTTTTTAGTATAACTCGAGGAATATATGATGACTTTTGTTCATTCAAAAAGCAAAGTATGCAGAATATTCTAACCGACATTGTGACTGGTTATTTGGAAACAACTGATTATGTTTTCATAATGAAATTATGGATTTCATTGCAGTGGGTAGTAGAAAAATAGTTGAACTTTGCATTTTATAATGCAATACATGTGCGTACTTTTTTCATTTTTTTGGTCATATACAGGCGCATTAGTACGGTAATTCAAATCATGAAAGTGCATTGCCAAATTTTGATTTTTAATGCATTTTCATGAATTGTAATATAAAATATGTGTCTTTACATGAACTACAAAAAAGAATTGAAAAGTGCAATTTTTACTATCGAGTTCAACGAAAAGCATTTAAGTTGTTCACAAATAACCAATTAAAATGTCGGTTACAAAATCATCCATACTTTGTTTTTTGAATGAATGAATTTCACCATATATTTCTCGAGTTATATCAACAACAACAACAACAACACAATGTCAGGGGGAACTTAGTTTTTGGTTGAGTATATATGATAAAAATAAAAAATGGACTGGGGATTCGTGCTTCGGTCTCTACACAGAGCTACATGTATATAAACTGGTGAATCAGGAATAGGATGAATCCGGCGTACCCCCTCACGCATTTGAAGGCCCAGAAAAAAGTCAAGACCAGCTGCAAGGGGTGTATGACCCGCTAGGATGCACAGTTTATGTTCAGTCATCAATATCTTGAAAAGCCACCAGTATGCATAATAATGGATACATAATAAAGATTGATATTGATTATTAAATTCACCCCAGCGTCTTGTAGCAGAGATGAAGTAATGTGATTTAATCTTTATATTTGTTATAAAAATGTTCGTTTTATATTCATAGTGATATCTTGACAATGTCCGAATAGTTATACTATTCACATCAAATGCGCACGCGAGAGAGAGAGAGAGAGAGAGAGAGAGAGAGAGAGAAGGGGAGAGAGAGGGGAGAGAAAGATGGGTGGGGTATTGTATACCAGTATTGAAAGTGTGCAGAATTATATATACATATGACATGAGCACACAAAAACAACAACAAACAAACTGTTAATATAATCTTGAGTCTAACGATAATAACCATGATAGACTGCTTAGAGAGAAAAGGTATTTAGGCTATATATTACCTGTACAGTTGCGAAGTTGTTTAGAATAACCCAAAACAAATAATTTATGAGAATTTTTCAAATTGCCGACAGAAAATATGTCACACCCCCATACCCAACCCCCTCCCTCTGACGATGCCCATGCACATAATTATGGATACGATTGATTAGCCCAGTAATTCTTGACGAACTGTGTTTAACACCGAGGTGATCCTACTCCATGGGGTGAAAACAAGTTGTGAATGTATGATCACTTTGTATACACGCCTTGGGTTTTCTCATTCTGTCCATAGTGAAAATGAATTAATACCGCTATTATTTACATCTGTAGGTATGTATATTGGTGCGTTGGATTTTAAAAAAATTGGTTCCCTTCTGACGTGTACTATATTTCGGAGAAGTTAAAACGAAATTCAATTCTTGACTGATGTAAAGATATGGGGAATGCTATTAAATGAACCTGATTTGTAAGCAAGAAATTATTTTTTTAAATGTATTTATTTTGTTTTTTGGGGATAGAAAATTTGTCAGCTTATCATGTACTTTGTGAATTTATCTTTATTATGTATTTATCTTTATTATGTAAGTTATGTCTGCAGAATATTGAGAATATAAAATATTGATTAAAATTAAGAGTACGATTGAGCTATAGCCCATGAGACCGAGTGCTCACTAGACCAACAATATTGGTATCGTGGGTCTTCTTACAACTTATACATGTACAAGCTTATCTGAAGATAACCTTGTACTCCAGACTAGCTTTTACGGGTGAACAGGCTTCAATAGCTTTTGTGTGTATCAGAGGGCCTTTTTCCAGGCTAGATCATTCATACATGAGAAGAAAATCATTATTTAAAATTTCACTTTCAATTCTGAATCCTCGAATTTGTGGCACAGTAAGAGTTGAAGAGTCCCTGAATCAGGTAATCTAGCAAATTTAAGTAAATTAAATCTTGCTTAAAGCAATTTTGTTGTCTGTTTTTGACTGCTGCAACAGGGAATGTTGGACATAGTCACACATAGGCAAGGGCCTGTGAGTGCTTCTTACAACTTTTTTAAAAATGGTTCGCCACACTGAGAGCCCATCTTTGGGGATTTTCTTATTTTCCATTTTTCTTATGTATTCATTTGTTTTGTTGCTGTCGGTCTCGTGGGCTGTCGGTCTACTGGGATGATCCCGAAACCTTCATTGGTAGAAACGTGCGGTAATAAGCTTGAACCAACCTTGAAACTTACCATGCAAGCTTTCATCTCCTCCTGTGGACTTTGTAGACCCCGATAATATCTGCAATGTATTTTACTGTCTTCTGCCTCACTAGGACGTAGGAAACCAATTATTACCTATTTACAGCCTCAGACTTATCTAGGTTTTGAGAAGATACAACAAGCTCTCTTTTTTAGAATGTCCTATAAAACTTTATCATAGCATATATCATTATATAGGTGAACATTTTCTTTTCATTCCCCCAAATTTGATACTTAAAAAAAGACAGTATAAATATCTATTCAAGTAAATTCATCAACTATCAGCTCGTAGTTCGTACTTGTTTCTTAAATTTTGGCTTTCTATAAGTATTCTTATATTACGTTTCCACTTTTATATTCCCATTATCATGTTATTGCTTCTGTGTTTCTTTAAAATCTACTTTTCCATGTATAAGTTGCTTTAGTTTTTCTTTAAAATCTTTTTTTTTTTAATTTCATGTATAAGCTATGTCAAACGCTTAAAAATGATATTTGAATTAATGTTACATGCTGTAATTTTTTTTTTTAATGTGTTTACTGTGGATTTGATTTGAATTACTTTCTGTCTTGAAATAAACATATGAGCAATGCACGGTGATTCCATAATAAATGTAATACAATATAATCACTTTACATGAATGATACAAGTTTGATTAATATGTTCTTACAAATATATCACTTTTTAAAAATCGTTTGTAAATCAGAAATGTTATTTTCTATTTATTTCGATCATGAAAGTTATATGACCATTAAAGCTCGAATAAAGCTGTAAAAACTTTGATTTTTCCTCCAATGTCATGAACAGTTATGACAGACATATTACCAAAAGGAATAAACAATAAAATGAACAAGTTAAAGCTTTAAACGGAGTCACGTAAAACATAAATGTAATCGAGTAAGATATCTATCATAAGTTACTCAATGCAAATTTTGTCAGATTAAATGCACAATAAACCAAACACACAGTAGATGAAATAATACTTTAGGAGAATATGAACCATGTATTGTCTCATCACTAGCCCTAGATAATTTATTATTATGCTTGAGTAGAATACAAGGTTTTGAAATTAAAAGATTCGATCATAAGTAGTTAAACAAATATTCGACCATGTAGGAAAAACTCTGACATTTTATTTTAAACAGTTTTGTTTGTTTACAAACACGTTTGTCAATGATCAACGTGATATCATGATGATATCATTATAACTGTAATTATTGCTGGTCAAAATCTTGTCATCATCATACATGTTCTCCATCATCGTCATCTCCATCGTCATCGATCGTCATCATCATCATTTTCCTCTTTGTAACTATTATCATAACTGCTATCGTCACCATCGTCAGTCGGACGAGTCGTCTGTTGAAGATTTAAAGAAATTAAGATTTATGACATATTCATTTTTTCTGGTATAAACAATATATAACACGACAGCATTAATATCTGCTTGAATGGTAATATCCAACATCGAAGCATTCAAGTATAATTGATGGCTTCAAAATATGCAACTCGTTATGAATGCAGATCTACGACCTAGTCAGTGCAGTGAAAGATCGTCAAATGAGTGAACACAGATATGGGTCGGAGAGGAATTTTTATCCAAACATGATATTGATAGTTGAGTGTCATCGTTCCTGTAACCTTTGACCTATGTAACCTAGGCTATTGATGAAGTGGGCCACCATGTTGAAACCAGATCAACCTGTATAATGTACTCCATTCTCTAGTAGCAAGCAAGCCTACCCTTCTCATACCAGTCATTCTATCTCATGCTCAAACCTATATTGCAATCTATCTTTCTCCCATCTAACGGTTGAGAACACGGAAATATTACATCAGTTGGATGCAACTCCTTCAAGGAATAGATTTATAATGTCCTGTAAAGGTAAGATTGGTGACGTCATCATATTTGTTTACTCCACCTTAATCTTTACGTTATGAGGATGGGGTAATGAGTGAATCTATATATTCTGATACAGAATGGTACTAAATGCTTGATGGATATTACCGCTCAAAATCAAAATACAGAGGAACTTTAATTGATGTTGAATTTCGGCATCTGTTTCTTTATTTTAATAGAATTAAACGACCACTGTTTATGGACTGGTATATAAACAAAACAAACTTCAAACTTCAAACTAACATACACCCTTTATTGTAAACAAAGTCATCTGAACTGTAATGTCTTAGATTGTATACTTGTTTTTATAAAACCCTTCATTTGTATTTCATTCGCATGCTTATTTCGTTCTTTGTTAGGCTGTATCCATTCAGTTGCGCTGGCGGCCCTTTACGTAATTATCATGTGATCAAAACTTTTGCTATTATAAATGAAGGTAATCACCTGCCCGCCACTTTCAGGACGCCTTATCGAGTTTTAATTAGGTTTGGCGGTATTCATATCGCAAACTAGCCCAACACTCAGTAAAAGGCGCCATCTTTTAACGCGCGTCATTAACATTGGACGGCATAAACTAAAAACACTGCCTTGCAACGATTCTTTTTTAAAAGCCTAGATATAGGTACGAAAACTCATGCAGTTTGATCAATTGAATGACCACAGGTATTTACAAAAAGAAAATGGGAAGGGATAGGGATAAATGTTTGTCTCTGGCGACTACGGTCATTGATAAATCTTCTGAGTTAAATTCAATTTTAGAATAAAGTACTTATATATATCTTTAGATACTTGACCAACTAGCACTATGTTTCCGTTTGATTCTAGTAAAAAATATGAAAATAATGCAATCCCACGACAGCTTTGATACCAAGCATCATGATTAATGACAAATTGGAGCAAAAGGTGCGTTGGAATTGCAGCTTTTATGAACAATTGAATTGTATTGTTGTTTCCTGATTTGATTACTAACACTGAAATTACATGGCCGTGATTTGTCAAAAGTGAAAACCTAAATGTTTTCAGTAAGAATAATATTTTCGGTAAAAATGTGATAGATCTCACTCCAAATAAATTTGACATCTTCCGACGTCACCGCGTTCAAATCATGCAGTTCCCATTTTTCTTGAAACGATCATAGTGTCAAATCTTATTTCCCTTAAACATCAAGTCCCTGTTTCTTTTACTTCGCATTTTATTATATACAGGATGTATAGTTCTATTATAGATACATGATTTACAATTCGAATGATTCAGTAGATGTAATGTCTACCATCATATACAATTGATGATGTCAACACGTTTATTCCCCGTGTTGAACGAGAGCCAATACATTTCTTAAGATACGTTGATATGTACGTCAGCCTAAAGACAAAAATAGACCAGATAGATGTATAGCGGGAAGAGAATTGGATGGACAGAAGGGCAGACAGAAAGCTTGATGTAGGAAAAGTAGAAATCCAATTTTTAAAAAAAGATGATACGTAGTAGTAGGTTTTAGAATCATCAAAATTACATCAAGATAAATGATAACAAGATGACTAACTGTTACTGAAAAGCACAAACAACGAGAAACTATGTCGTCAAACGTGTGTATAGTTGATATGGGACTACACAAAGATAGCATCGGAAACGTGATCGACTATATCCTGTTTATGACGTTATGTTACATAGTTATGAAATATTCTTCTACATGGGAATATAAGGCACGAAAAACACCATCTTTCATATTACACCCTCTTTTAGAAAGTCTAAAGTAAAAATATATTTTTAAAACTGAATTCCGATAAGTTCGTAAATAAATTATTGCTGATACATGATAGCAGTCTCATTCAGTAGACCATCTTTAACTAATGTACGTTTAATGAATGAGACGTCACGCCTGTCACGTACCCCTTGTCCGTATTCTTTCAGACCTCTTACTCGACATTTCATATTAAACTAAGTGGCATAGCTATGGGGGCATGGGTAAGTACTCCATATCGAAATGGTAAAAAAAAATGAATAAATAACAGATTGAAAACATTTAAAAAGAGAGAAAAGGAAAGTGAGATTGGAAATGGGCGAGAAAGGAAAATGACAGGATACCTCCCACACCCTCCCCTTAATTTGCATGTCATGCACCAAGTAAGACCAATGCCCCCTTCCCCTCCCATGATCAGGGACGTCGTTAGGGGGGGGGGTGGGGTGTCGCATCCCCCACTAAACATTGTTGTCGGCAAATGCGCCACTTCTGTCGGCAAAAAAAAAAAAGAGGGGAAAAAGGGAGAGGGAAGACGAAAGAGAAAAGGAGAAAAGAGAAAGGGGAAGGAAAAAAGAAAATAAAAAAGAAAAGGGAAAGAAAGGAAAACAAAAACAGAGAGAAAAGAAGGAAAGAAAAAGAAGGAAAAACTGGCCAATTTTTGCTCGCTCTCTTCGCTTGCTCGCAAAAACAAAAGTTAATATTCGGGCAAAAGGCGTCCCCCTTCGGCAATGGGCTGCAGCCCCCCCCCCCCCCCCCGAGGATTTTCAAAGTTCAGGTATTCGGGCAACCACCACTCATATTCGGGCATCGAGGTGCCAGAATATCCACATATTTAGGCGGCAGCGAGGTTCCCGCCGGATAATTTCGTAACTTCTGTATGTAATTTCTGTACATTTTCACTACGAAAAGTTAACAAAAAGTTTGCTCGCTCGCAATAATTTAGAAATTGAAAGGCTGATATTCAGGCAAAAGGCGTCAGCTCGTCTCCTTGCGAAAATGGACCCGTATGCCGGCCCGTATGATCAAGATTTGTACATCTGCGATTTTCTTTTACTATACTGGGGGGGGGGGGGGGGGAGAGAGAGAGAGAGAGAGATTAGGGTGCAGCATTTTTGTCTGCAAATTTTGGTGTCACACCCTAAAAATATAATTGTCGGCAAATTTGGGTGTCACACCCTAAAAATATAATTGTCGGCAACTTTTGGTGTCACCCCCCCCCCACCCCATTCAAAATGTTCTAGCGACGCCCTTGCCCATGATTCCAGTTGACCTCCTGAAAGGCTGGACCCACAGTAGGCCCTTGTACATCACTGACCTTGAATTCGAGTAAGAACAAAGGTCTGTGACGCTCGATTTATTGATGATGCGGGGGCTTGGTAAATCAAGAACATCGGACTTGAAGCATTTAGGACCAAGAGGTCTATAGTTCGCGTTACGATTGAGTATCATTTTGAATTGTGCCTTTGGGAGTTATGCTGCCTGATATCCTGGTGGAAGAAAACGGTAAAAACCACATTTTTAAATCTTTTTTTTTTGTTGGTGTTATTCTTTTTTTCCTGTATCTGTTTTATCTACTGTTCTTATGTTACAACTTATTGTTCCAGTATACCACATTTATCAGTTACTGTAAATATATACAGCTTTCACTCATATTCTTATCCAAAATCACGCTTCATGAAAGTGTTTTCTTTATGTATTACTAAAAACTGGTATAACATGTATCTGTAGTATCTTGTATGCAAAAGAGCGTTTCATTTTGATATCCCAATATTATTGTCTTTGTGTTGCTAATGAGTAACCAATTTTGACATTTTTGCTTGTAAAAATCCTTAATAATCCAAGCTTGTATTATATTTCACATGTATGCCATACCTGTTATTTATCATTATTATCATTATCATCATTATTATTATCATTATTACTATTATTATTATCATTATTATTATTATCATTATTACTATTATTATTATCATTATTACTATTATCATTATTATTATTATTATTATTATTAATATTAATTATTATCATTATTATTAATATTATTATCATTATTATTATTATTATTAATATTATTATTATTATTATCATTATTTTTATTATTGTTGTTATCATTATTATTATTATTTATTATTATCATTATAATTATCATTACTATTATCATTATAAATACTATTTTTATCATTATCATTATTATTTTTATTATTATTGTTATTATTATCATCATTATTATTACTACTATTATCATTATCATTATTGTTATTATCATTATTATAATGATTATTATTGTCATTATTATCATTGCCAGATACAATTCGCTTAATTAAACAGATCTGCAGATGGGAGGCGAATCAAACAATATAATACATATTATTATGAACCTGAAAGATTAATACCATTGATAATCATGCAACTTTTGCGAAATCTTTGAAAGATTTGAACAAGCATGACAAGAGTTTACCTATACCACTGTCTCTGTGTCATAAGAATACCATCTAACCCTTTTTAATTGATTAAACATGATGCACACATCCATTTTCTAATGTTTGAAAAATTAGATTTAAAAAAAGTTTAAAGCAAAATATCAGTTAAGTATGTAAAAAGAGAAATGGACATTTGTGGTTTTGTTGTTTTTATGTTTGTATATTTTGCTTTATCTGGGTGCGTTTCGTAAAAGCATTTTTGGGAAAATATCAAACTCACCTACAAATATTTTTGGAGAGAAAATTTCACTCGATTCTTTTTTAGGTGGTTGTTTTGATGTTGCAGTTTCGTCTTAGTCACTGATATATTGAATAATACCTACAATAGTCTCTTCTGCATCATACATCTGCGGGAATAAAGAGCTAACACTCATGATCATTTCCCCTTCTCCTTATTGTTTATATGATTTGTTCAGTTTGGATCACTTTTTCTTTCGAAATCTTTTATGCTAATTTCATAAAAGTATTATTTTTTTGATAAATGTTTTCATCTCATTAAACAATAAAGTAATTATCTAAGCTTTGGGTATAAAAAAACAGATAACTTTCATAAATATATAAATGTGACACTTCGCAAAGGCGTTCTCCTTGCGACATAAGGTATGTTGTTCTCATTTTGTTCATTGGTTGCTGCTTTTTCCTTAAATCATTATCATTACTTTAATAAGAAGATATGCATATGCTTTAGGTCTGTAACGAATTTGTAAGCACATGATAGCGTCCTAGCTAAACTCATCTTATCTTCATGTAGTTATAATATTGCTGTCAGCAAGCGTTCTTGAACTGCCATTGTTGTTTATAAGGAGATGTCAAAGCTTTAGAAATATCAAATTGATCCGTTCCACGACGGATATAATGGCTTAGTTATCTACATTTTGGACTTTCGTTATCTTTAATTGTGCCAAATAGTTTGTGAGAATTTCAAGTAATTTTCTGTCAGCAATATTGGTAGCCTGGCTATATGCTGGCCTTAAAATGTAAACAGTGGTGCGCTTCTAATCATATCATCATATTGCTCCCACATAATAATCTACATATTTGATTTCAAGTGTATTCGGAACAAAATGACAGGTTTATCTGATAGAGGGATACTTGAGCAAATAATGTGATTACGACAGTGTGCTTCATGGCCATTATGTATTCTTACCTAGGGGGGAAAGGAGAAGGGGGGTGACTGAAAAATATATCATACGAATGAAATCAGCAGCATCAAAATTGGACACAAAATAAAAGACAGAAGGCAAATTTAAAAAACGAAAGAGAAAAAAGAAACACAATCGACGCTTCCCGTGCATTATGATTATAACTGAGACATAGTTAACACTGACTCTGTCATGAAAGTTAATTAAATTTTTATAAAAACTCAATCAGACATCGTTCACAAAATTCTACTAGAATAATAAGAGATGTGGTTTTTTAAAGGACTTGCCACATTTGAGAGCAACGTAATGAAACGAAAATATTGTAAATAGGTATATTGTTATATTGTTGAAGACTTGTAATCACTTAGGCGTTCAGTTGTCTGTGTGCTTCCTATTTATTAGATTACATAGGCTTAGGCTTGACTCTTTCGAAATCCACGAAATAAATATGTATTTAGGAATATTTTCAGTTGATTAAAAAACATTGTGCAGAATACTCATCAGGGGTATTTCCTCACAAGATCCGAGATATATACTAGTACATATATAATGTATTAACTGGGAGTTCGTGTTTAATAATGTTTTGATTTTGCTTGACACTGTTTTGCTTCTTGTAAGTGGTTGGACTGTGAATTCTTGAACTTAACTTCGATGACGTGTAAGCTAAAATAAGACAGTAATATTGGAGTTTACTTGGCACAGGTATACCCCTTTCAATGATAGCCTACCCCTAAAAGATGCTGTCATCATTCAACATGGCGGCTATGTCAAGGATCGATGTAGAGGACCAACCTGCGTCAGTGAAACCAACACCTCTAATGACATCACAACATGTTTAAATATAAACCACCAAGAGCCAGGAGATGTAGGTCATAAGACCTATCAACTACATATACATTGCTAAAGAACATATATTAATTGTTCTATGATTAGGCCTCTGTTTGAAGTAGGACAGAGAGGCGTGAGGCGTAAACGCATGGACCTAGACAAACAAACATGAGCTTTACTCAGGAGCAAAATATTTCAACATATTAAAAAGAGTTCTTTACATTCATCGGTAGAGGTATAGAATGAGCGCCCCCAATAGCTTAACGTTGGTAATGATACATTTGGAGACAGTTAAAGTTTATGATATCCCCCCCCCCCCTCAATGCCTACCAGTAAGCCTACAAAATGTATCAGAGACAACGACTTCGTAATTATTATTTACCCTCCCCTTTTCCTTTTTTAATTACTCCTTAGAGCTCCTTAGTTTTCACATTGCCCTTTCTCCTCTAACCCCCACCTTTGTCTTCTTCTTTTTCTCCTACTCTTTCTCTTCTCTTTTAATAGCTTTTCTTGGCCCTGCTGCATAAAACTCTGAATTAAGTGTTTTATATGCAACGGGGCCCTGGTCTACGAATATGTCGGCCTACTGCGGCCATTTCGTACATCATAATAAAGTAATCATGCGCATTCATAATCATTAAGATTGGTAACAAATGCTGGATTAACCATTACTCGGGTACATGCAATATAAGGTATTTTACGAACTGGCAAGATTGTTCCCCCCCCCCCCCCCGAAATCAAATACATTTGATGTGATATCTCTCATATTCGACTTCCTGGGAATCAAGTTAAGCACGCAAACTTCTGTAATATTATATTCGACAAACGCCTTGAACGAATTCACTAAATGTGATAATTATTGTTTAATACGACTTTGTATTTTTTCTGATTGGCTGTTGAAATAGTCCAACAACAACAACAAAAAAAAAAAATTAAAGTGCTCAAGAATAACTACCCCTGCAAATGAGCACATCGACCTATTTATAACAACTACTAATCAGTAATTATTTATATAAAAATGAAGAAAAAACATTAAATAACGGTATAGGATAAATCAAGAAAACTCTATTCATTCATGCAGCGACTGTTAAAAATACAGTTCAGGATCATTGACTTTAAAGGTTTTGAAGGAGAAAAAGGAAGAGATATTTCAACTTTAGATTAATTAATTATATTGAAATGGGAATGAGTTTGAACAATGTAAGTATAATAATTAGTGCACGCTTCTTGACTCTCATGCGAGAGGTCTTAGGTTTGATCCTCGCTAAGTGCCTGCGATCTTGGACCCCGGTCTTGGACTATATAGGTGTCTTGCCTTCATTTGTGCCTCTCGAGTCTCGACCGACGAATGTACCTGGCGATATATGCTGCATTAATAATAATTGCAGGGCGCTATGAAAGACTATACGCTTGGTTGATAAGATCATACAGTTAACATTACTGAGCACTACAAATTTACTGATCTCTTTAACAAATAGTTTTCTGCAACTTCCAACAATAATAATCACGCTACTACTATTTTTTAACGGTAAATGGCATTTAGCGGCATTTCGTTGAAGATGAAGAATATTTTGGTCGGAGTTGAAACAAAACTAAGATAAATTGTACTAGAAAGCACAGTTTGATATTGATATAAATGAAACACATTAAAGAAATAACATGTTTGCAAAATACAGGCTAAAGATGTAATGTGATGGCCTTGAAAGAGAAAATGAATTGTTGTGGTGATAGGTCAGCATTACGGTCTACTCCTCTACTTGGGTTGCTTAGATGGTCCAGGTCTATTCCTTTGTAGCCCTGAGCAGGGGCTTCGATCCTGGGGGGGGGGGGGCAGGGGCCAGTTGCCCCCAACAAATCCGGAGGTGTAAAATACAATAAGGAACAATGATGCAAAAGTCGGGAAATGAAACCTTCCAAACAATGAATACAAAAGGTATTACACGATCAGACTTCAATTTCTCCGGGTGCAAATTCTCTAATTTTCCCTGCTTCATGTTACCGTGGAGAAGCTGGTAAATAAGAGGCATTTAAAAACATCATGTGCGAAATGAACATCGTTATGTTAGGCTGTCTCCCCCCCCCCCCAATCCGAAAAACGGATCGACGCCCCTGCCCCTGAGATATAAAGTTGAATTAATAAAACTGAAGTCCTGTATATTCTCAGTATAAAGGAACTGGAAAATTTACTTTCCATAAATTTATATCCACGAGTAGTTTGTATTTAATTGTTGAAGGAGGGCCTAACAGTTGTTGTGTTATCCACGTAACGGCAACTGTAGAATTGTCATCAAACCCAACCTGACCAATTGATTTCGTCTAACAGAGGTTGAGGTATAGGGATAAAATGTAAATATAAGGGGAAAAAGTAAAAGGGCGCGACCAAGAAGAATATGATATTGCTATTTTATTGAGGAAATATGGCTTTCGATCTTTTTAAATGACCTACTGTGAAATCGTTCAGAACTGACCAAATGAAATGCAATTTTAAAAAATTATTTAAAAGAATAGTTAAATGCATGAATATTAGACAAGTGGAATAGAAATGATTGTTCATATACGCATTTCATAGTGCTAGTTATTTGTCTCCCTATATTTATTCAACCGATGTAAACAACTTTATTGCAAAAGAGATTATAAACTGAGGTTAAGGACGACTGACACAGCATGGTCGTGATGGTGGTAGGGGGTGACGTAAACATGCCCGTCTTTCTTGGCCAACTCCCAGTGGCGTAGCGTGAGTCTAGCCATTGAGGGTGCATCGGTCTTACTATTTGGATGGAATAGAACTTTCAATGCCACCGATCAAGGTGAGAGTGTGTGTGTGGGTGTGTGTGTGTGTGTGGGAGGGTCTTATCATCTTCTTTTCACGTTACTTCCCCTTCTTTTGTTTTTCATTCGCAGGGGGCACATACCCCATGCCCCCTGTAGCTACGCCACTTCAAAGGCATGAATACTATAGGTGGCACACTGGAGGCGCACTCCCCCTCTTTGTCGACCAGTGATCACTAATTATTTAAGGTGAAATTCTTGACTACGTCATATCGGAAGCCAACGTCACCCATATTACTCCATCATGATTACATCCCAATCAAATAGACTGTCAATGAGCCTTTTCAATTCTCAGAAATATTTATAAACTGACCCTGGAGAATGAAGTGTACGAATTATTTGGAGACTCTTGGTTTGTTTTATACGTCTAAAGATAATGTTAAAACAATTAATCATTTAATTCAAACTAAAAGAACATCAAGGAAGGCCCCCGATCGTATTCTCCACAAAACTTATTTAGGCCTGTTGTATATCCGGAAAAACAAAACAAAAAAAGGAAAACCATTGCCCCTAACTCCAGTAGCATGAATAAGAATGCATAGAACAGCACAATTTAATAAAAACATAATTATAAAGAGCCTATATGCCAATAGGCCTACAAGGGTCACGTGCCCCCTATCGGAAGGCGAAAAGAAAAAAAACCCAGAAAAAAGATAAAATAAAAACCAAGGATAAAAACTGAGAGGGAGAGGGGGATACATGAGAAATGAGGCTGATAGGACCGGTCAACAGTACCAAATAATACCGATGCCCCCCCCCCCCCCACCTTCCCCCGCCCTGATGTCACTGCCAACATTAGAAAGAAATAGCGCATTGAGCCTCGAAGCATAAGAAATTCAGAAACAAGTTAACTCAAAGGGGCTTCTTTACGAAGACTATCAAATAATCGGGCATTCCCCAATTTGGGATGTTTTCCACTTTCATCATCAATGAACAAGAGTTATGAGGGCAAGTACCACGCGTTCTAAAATTCTGCGGTTTTGATCTCGAGAATTAATAGATGTCGAGGTGAAGTTTTCAACAGCCGGAGTGGGACAGATACCAAGGGTAAGAATGAGTGCATCTGCAAGTCATAAAGATTTACCACAGGAGCATGATGGCGAGGTGATGCTCATGGCATGGAGGTTGTAAAAGAAAGAAAACGTGTTCTCGAGTTGCCCTCTTCTTACTTTGCTTTGTTTATATCCCAGTAGGAACAGCCGTTAAGAGCGGTCTACAACAGGCCAGACCCAAGCCCACCAAGCAGCTGTCTCTCAAGTCACCTGAAGAGACTTGCCCACCGATCTTCCGGCGGCATATAGGAGACAAGCGGGTCAAAGAAGGCGAGTGTTTTAGCCTGGAATGTACTGTTCTAGGACACCCGAAACCCAGCGTTAAATGGTTCCATAATGGGCTAAGGATAACGGAGAGAATAGGAGAACGACAGATACAGACCAGAGGCAAAAAGTAAGTTATCTGTCAATACATATCGTGTGTTGTTTCAAATTTGACTGGAGCTATGTCATATTGTAATGTAATAATTATGGGATGAAAGGGATACAGGTAACAGTGCATGTGTATCTATTACAGTTAAATTGATGTGGAGACATTGGGGTTTAATAATATGTTTACCTATTTTTTTTCTTGTTATGAAAGACTCATTTGCTTTTCAGAGGGTTCACTTTTCCTTCTGTAACCTGTAGGTAGGTATAAATGATATCTTCATTTATTATTTTTTTTCATCTAGATTTTTATTAGTGATTTGCCATTTGTAGTGAGTGAAGAAAAAGGGTTTTTTATTTTTGTGATATCAATTTAGAGGATGAAATGATTGGAATGACGATTATTGCCAAAGATTGTGTGATGGCACCTTACCCTTCTTACAACAGCATAAACTGTAGGCTTACCTAGTATCTCAAGATATGATAGTAGCAGGTTAATTAGGGAGGCCTAATAACTATGGTAAATGAAAAGTGATGTTAGGATCAGTTTTATTCTATCAACCTGGAACAACATATCTATGTTCTGGTTTACATATTCTGTGGTATAAAGGGGCCTGTAAATTAAAATGTTTGTGGGGGGGGGGGGGGGAGGTAAATAGGTCTTGATGACAGACTACTCATGAGTGACAGGATCATTTGTTGAGTTAATGATGACCTTGCCATCAAAGACCCAGTAAAAGAAGTGTAAGGTCCCCAGTAGGGTTTATCATAACAATAATTATAACGATGTTAGAACAATTCATGTAGGTGTAAAATAAGGATGTAGTTAGAACATGGTAGGTCCATGGTTAGAACTAGGATGGCTGTGTGTGTGTGTGGGGGGGGGGGGGGGTTCTGTCACATCCATATTCATTCATTCATGGTGCCCTATTGCTGTACAGAATTAAAATTCTCTATCAAAACAACCACTTCAGTACATCAAAGGTATCACTCATCTCTTTTCTATTAGCATATAATGGTACTATTCATGAAATGTATGTTTTTTAAATTTACAGGTATGTGTTAATTTTTCTTTATAACAAACACAAGAAAACAGTTAATGATGATCATTTACCACAGAAATGAAAAGTGTAGTCAGAGGTTATCAAGAGTAATTAAAGGCCAATCCAACCTTGGTAATAAGATGATTTGTATGAAAGCAGAAAAATTAGAAAAACAGGATGGTGAAAGTTTGCAAGAAATCGGACAAGGAATAAGAAACTTATGGATGTTTCAAAAATGAGATCACTACATTTATGCAAATCTCAAATTGGCAATTCGGTGAGTCGATTGTGACATACTTGCGGACAACTCTCCCATTGTAATTCACAAACATTAATTTCCGGTTTTCTCTAAAGCACCTTTCCCCTCTGGGCAGTACTCAAAATATATTGGAGATAGCATGTATAGGTCCTCATGAAAGAAATAGATCCTACTGAGTAAAACATTTTGAAAAAAAAATGACATTTTAGTTATTTTGTGTGTTGGAGCAAATGGGGGAGTTGTCCGCAACTAGGGTCTACATCACAGTGACGTTACCTATTCGGCCAATTTGAAATTCCCATATGTCTAACAACTTTCAAAAATTCATAACTTTCTTATTGCTTGCCCAATTTCGTTCAAACTTTCACCAATCTGTGTCTCTAATTTTACATCTTTCTTTCGGAGCAATATGCCATTAAGGTTGGATTTCCCTTTAAAGGGGAAGTCCACCCTTATAACAAATTGGTTTTAAAAGAAGCAGAAAAATTAAAAGAAACAGATCAGTGAAGGTTTGAACAAAAAACAATAAGAAATAAGAAAGTTATGAATTTTTGAAGTTGTAATCAATCCAATACAAATTGGCAACTCTGTGACGTATATCTTGAGAGCTCCTCTCCCTTTTGCCCTGTACCCCCGAAATCATTCATTTCCATTTTCACTAAAGAAAATATTCAGTCATACATACTTTAGATGATCATTGCTCATACATGTATGTTTTTACACAAAACCTGTATGAAACAAATTTATTCCTTCATTAAAAGCTAAGAAAATGAAAATTTATGAAATTTTCTGTACTGAGCAAATGGGAGCGGAGCTCGCAAGATACATCACGGAGTTGCCAATATGTGTTTGATTGATTACAACTTCAAAAATTTATAACTTCCTTATTTGTTACCTGATTTTGCTCAAACTTTCAATAATCTGTTTCTCTCATTTTTCTTCTGTTATGCAAATCAACTAAACACCAGGGTGAACTTCACCTTAAAATATTTTAGAATATTACCTAATAGCTATTTTGAGAATAAAAGACTGATGTTTCTCCACTCCACCAGCAGACCTCATACATGGCTAGAAATCCCAACAGTTCCTAGTAGTATCTCTTGATTTTCATTTTGTTTCTAATTCTTAAAATCTTCATATATTGAGAATGGAATCTCTCTTGATGTGAAAAACTTGACTGTTTTAAAGCTTCATCACTTAAACAAAAGCTTGAACAAGTATATGAATGTTGGTTGGTTTAATTGTATGATTAATTTTCACTTCTCCTATAGGGCACACAATGGCCCAATATCAGTACAAAGACAATCAGGAACATTTGGACTTTCTTTTATTTGAGGAGGGGGCCGCCCAAATGAATGTGGTGCAAATTTGAACCAAAATGCATCTGCAAATATGCAGACAGATTCTCTAAAAATTAATAAATGGGAGGAGGAGGGTGGGGTCATTGCTACTTCCATCCCTTTGGGGTATGATAATTCTCAGGAAGGTATGACATGGATGTTTGGGCTTGGTTAGTTCTAGGTTTCATACACTATTCAGTTATCATACTATACAGGTTTTGCTAGTTAAAAAATATGCAGAGATTTGAGATGAGTAAATTCAGAGAGTAGAACATGATGTGAAATTTTAACAGAGGAAGGGAAGGAGGAGAGTCTATGTTTATATTGCCTGTTCATTTTGTGGTGTTTTTATTGGGGGGGGGGGGTGGTGGCTCATGCCTTTTTTGCTCCTGTATCCCTTATCAATTCAGCACTTTTGTTTGAATATTTCTTTATTTAGTTTTTATGCACAGAAACATATTTTCAAAGATCCTGAAAAGCTGAAATGTAATAGTTCTCAGTGTTATAAATTACATTCAATTGAATACTATTCATTTTTCAGTACAATTTTCCTGTAATTTCCCCAGTATTTCAGAAAAGGCTTTTGCAGCTGGTCTGGAAATAAAGAATATGTCTTTACCTGGTTATGTATACAACATTATGTTTGGACTTGGATTGGAGTGAAGCCTCCATAAACTAGCTGGAAGCTATTTGCCCAGGTCTTTATGTGCAGGCATGCTGATTAAAGGTACACTCTCCTTCACCATTATGCTAGCTTTGAAGGTGTGTTAAAATATATTGCTCATGATAAAATCCCATCATGGTTGTTCAATTCATGGTTGAGAGCAATAATGTTTTATCAAGGGCATTTTATTAAATATTCACTAAGAGCCAGCTGGAATTTTTAGGTGTTATTCCAGTCATAGGAACATGTATAAGGTATGTCTTCTCTGTTATTCAAAGATACTGTTGGTAGGTGCTTGAGAATTCATAATTGGATACAAGAGTTAGAGTGCAACATAATTATCCATTTCAGGTTTATTCTGAAACAGATTTGAAGAAATGCAGTACAAAGAAATGCAGTGTATGGGAATGCAACTTGAATCTAGTTGAATGCTACATCATAGCCAGCTACTGGGAGATACATTATGTTCAAGTACAAGTATGTTTCATATGAAAATAATTAGCATTGGAATAATGATCTATATTCATAGTAAGTAGACCTACATCATGCACTTTTCTTAAATGGAAAGATATATTTTATAACAGACATAGACTATAGGATTATTCCATAAGAGACTTAAAATGGATATAATGGGAATGCTTAAAAATGAAAGAAACTGGACAAGTGGATGAAGAAGAATGAGAAAAATGAGATGAAATTGTAAGGGAAATATAGAAAGATGTGTTACAAGAGTAATGAAAGTAATACTCCTGAGAGATAGATTAGAGCAAGGGTACTTGAAAACAGAATGTTTAGAAGGAGGGATGAAGAATGAGGACACCATTGCCAACAAATTATTTGTTGAGGCTCTCAATTTCTTTATTTTAACAATTAAATTTCAATCCTTAGCTTGGAGGGACCCTGCTTGGTTCAGCTGTACTGTCCTCTCTCAAGGGGGAAAGGATTTATATGCCATGGGTGGAAAGACCTGATGAGAAACATTTCTTTAAAGCTGGAATGAAAAGTGATACTGGTCACAAGACCAGCTCAAAGGAGTCTTTCACACCAGACCAAACCTTCCAGTTATAATCCTTATGTACTGTAAACAGACTTATATAAATTAGCTGAATCTGTGTTCATTTGATAATTCCTTTCTGTCCTCATTGTAATGACCGTATGTTACATGTATATCATAATAATAATAAACTGTATATTTATAGTGCATATCATCACAGTTTAGTAATATCAAGGAGTTATCACAGATAACTCCTTGGTAATATTTAGGAGTAGAGAGGGAAAAAGGAGTAGTAGAGAGGGGAAAAGAGTAATAGAAAGATAAAAGGGGAATAGCATGCTTATAAAATCAATTTTGAAGCTGATTCTATATCTGGTAAAACGTATCAACTACTCATGGGTTGTGCTAAAACTACAGTTGTAGCTCAGTGTCAGCCCATGTTAGGTTCCCACAATACATTTTTCTTCTTTCAGTTTTTGTTGATGTTTGAAAGCAGAAAAAGAGGGAATGAAATGTGGTGTATAAATTGAAGATGACATTTCTTTTGGTAATTTCACATTCAACTATGTGTGAAAATTCAATGTTGTAGCAAAAGTTCACTTGAATACCTTACGTATTAGTTTAAAAGCATGCATAGTGACTAATGAAAGCTTAAGAAACGATAAACAAATTGATTGCCTAGTAAATTATTTGAATTCTTGTAGATGCTTATAACCACCCAAAGTTAGATAATGAATGTAAAATGTTCGAGATTTAGAAAAGTGTGTATTCCCTTATTCAAATTTAAACCAGTTCATGAATAGTATTTATATTCATTAATACCATGAAAAATGTACCATTATTATGAACAGTGTAAAGGTGACATATATTAGTTGACATACAGTGACCCATGTAATTTAAAGGTAACATTTGCAAATTAAGAAATAATTATTTCCTAATATATTTATTTTGACAAGCTATTTACCATTAATTATTTATGTAGTAGATAATTAAAGTGTTGCTGTATGCCTGCAATGCATCAGAATTTTTTTTTTTGTCTTAGTGTAATTTTAGGAAATGGGTCATATTTTGTTGTCTGTGTGTTCTTGATTGTCAATGCTCTGTTAATGCTTTGAATCAGTTTGATCCATGTAACTGATAAGATCTTCTCTTTATAGATCTAACCCTTGACATGACTCCATGTGAAACATTGTTGAAAAGTTGAAAGTGATTTTGTTTATAATGTGAGTGGATCTAGATCAAGTCTATGGCGGCTCAAGGGTTAATAGGGTGACATTTCTGAGCCTCAATTAATGGTGCAGATAGATCTGAACTGTCAATGTCCGCTCCTCTGATAATTCATCACAGACGGACTCCATCTTCTATACCCTTTTGCTTAGATGGTCAGATGGAGTTGAATCATTTCAACTCTCCTTTTATTCTAAACTTTACTACTTTCTTGTTGGAGTAAGTGAGCATTTCAGTGAACAGCTAGATGGAGCATTATATTTTATACAAACTGGTTAAGTGAAACTTTTATTTCATAGAAATGACCATATGGGTTGTGTACTTAGTTTTTTTCAAGCATTTCAGAGGCCTGAAGTGTTTGTTTTGGAAATATTCAAAAGCACTTTGAATCTTTCATACAAAATGATTATCTTTGAGAGTGCTGAACTGCTACATGAATTATTTGCTTTCTTATCTTATGTTTCTTGTATAGTTAGTAGAAATTATGGCTGTGAAGCTTGGAGTAATTATTTACCAATTTAATTTGACTAGGAAAGCATTTGGTTTGGTGTTGTTTTTTTCTTCTTATTGGTAATCTGCTGCATATCAATCTTTGGACTGATTTTTCCTCAGTTCATTTTAAATGTTAAATGGTAAACTTGTAATATAGTCATGCAGTCTCTCAATTTGTCTTTTTGTGTCTCTTTTTTTCTTCTCTGTCTCTCATTCTCTAGTTGTGTTTTTTCTTTGTTTTATACCGGCCTATTTGCATTTTTTCATGAATACAAACTCATTAAGTTAAAATATGGTTTTTCTTGAAAACTTATTAATGTTTTTATTAAAGGTTTGAATGCTCGATGGCTTTCATTATAACTACACTATTCCAGAAGCAGTTGGGATATTACATTGCCCTGGTATATTCTTTATATTGTGCTCACTCCATAAATGCATGAGAAATTTTGATCAAGCCATAGCATTTGATCTCAGTCAGATGAATGTTATTTATTGCTCTCACGGTCTCACCATGATATAAGACGATCACTTTGCTCTTTTGCCGAGCCGATAACAATAATGTTTTGCCAGTGTTAGAATGTGTCCAGAGATAAGCATCTTATCATTTTCAAGAAAAAACAACAATATTCATGAAAGGGAAATTCCACCCTGTTATCAACTTGATTATAAAAGAAGCAGAAAAATCAAAGAAACAGATCAGTGAAAGTTTAAGCAAAATCAGTAAGAAAGTTAGATTTTTTAAAAGTTGTAATCAATCAAACACAAATTGGCAACTCTGTGAGCTCATCTCCTATTTGCCCTGTACTGAAAAAATCATAAATTTCCATTTTCCCTCTGAAAAATATTTTATTATACATGCACCCTAGATATAATAATTTTCCTTATGCTTTTACACAGAACCTGTATATTACAAATCAAATGCAAGATACATCACGGAGTTGCCAATTTTTGTTTCATTGATTACAACTTCAAGAATTCATAACTTTCTTACTGGATTTTGCTCAAACTTGATCTTGATCATTGATCTGTTTCTTTAAGGTAGCTTAACAAAAACCTGATGGCACGTAAAGAGGCGGGAAAGACACAAAGAGCAAAATTGCTAGTTTTGTCTGTGCATGTAAAATCACAGTCACACTTTAATATCTGAATAAAAGTTTTCATATTATTTTAATTAAGTGTTTATAGAGTTAAATACTAATTCTACATCCTAAAATTATGGTTCTGCCTCTATAGAATAAATTATGATTTTGAATAATTTTGTCATATGCATCTTTCCCGCGTTTTTACGTGCCGTCACGTTTCACTAAGCTAACTAATTTTTTCTGCTTCTTTCAAAACCAATTTAATATCAGGGTGGACTTTCCCTTTAAAGATACTTTAAAACTGTTCCAAACACAGAGAAGAAAGAAAAGGCCAAATTTTCAAAAAGTTTTCTTTCAAAATGTGCATAGATCATTTATGGTTGCAGTGAAAACCCTTCTCACTCATCGGTTCACCAAATGTATCTGCCTTCCTCCTGAATTTGTTCAGATCTTCTGCAAGGGCTGGAATGACCTTGTCCTCTCTTAGACCTTTCAGATGATGAGTTGATCTCTGTCAAATCCTTCTCTCCTTGCAATCCATTTTAATATGAGTTACAGTGCTGCTTCTTATGCATTTCATACTTTATTTCATGCTTCAAATTTCCACTAACCAAATCGTATCTTTTCCCCTGCTCTTCTCCAGCTTAACATCTACTGTAGATCGTGTATACATGTATGATAATATATCTCATATACCTTTTTGACAGTTGTGGTTCTTTTTCTGCCTAAAATTAAAAAAAGATTCTTCAATTGTTAGATATTATCACTAAGCACTAGTGGTATCAAGATAGAAAAATAAAAGGGAACCTTACGACTTTTATCACAAAATCTTATTTGCAATACAAGTCTGTGAACTTGGTTACACAGGAAAGGTTAAAAAGATTGGTTGAACCTGTTTATACATGTACCTTGTATGCCTTTGCAGCTAGATACATGTACATAGAAGACATTAAAGGAAATTTGATGTAGCCCAGACTCCAGTAGCATTGATGGGATGGTGAAGGGGATGCTGGCCTCTTGATGCTAGTAATTAAACTGTGACGGTCAAATGTCATCCCTAGAAATAGCTCTCAAGCCGTGACTTCTACCTCTGTGGTAGTCTTAAGCTTCAGACTTTGTGTAATATCAAGTTTCCCCAGCTCTTTTGTTGGTAATGAGAGTAATGTGAGGTGTAAGACTTTTTTCACCTTTATGTTAATTTTACAATTAATTTTTGTTTTTTCATTTTTCTTTCTGCCTTTGTTATTTCCATTTTAGGTACACTTTATCCTTCCTGTTCCCCCCCCCCCCCCCCCCCCCCGTTTTTCTAAAATTATGGTTTCTTAATTTAATGCTAATCTTTATAATTTTCATTAAAATCTATTTTGAATTTTAAGAAGAAATGCAAGTGTTTCTTAGTAAAAAAAATATCAATACATGCAATATTGATATATAGATGGTGTGAAGTATGTATAGCACTAAAACTATTAAAGACATTACAACTTGTTTCTGGCTTATGTCAACTTTAATTGCATTTGAGTGAAAGCTATTAATGACTTTTATATCATACAGAAAGCCTATTGTTAGTGTGTGAGATTATTTTGTTTACAAAATTTTTCCGGTTTCAATAGTTGGTTGATACTGCCTTTAATGATGTGAAGCAGCCCTTGTCAAGACATGCCTCTTCCCTATTTGAATATGAAGCAGAGGTTAGTCTTCACTCACAGACTAAATTATAAAAATTCCTGACCAAAATATCATGCTTGACAGATGTACGTTATTACTTTATCTCTTATCATTGCTTTTGTTAATATCTGAGGTACTGTACTGTAGAAACATGTCATCATCACAATTTCTCTTTGACTTTCCAAAGTATATCAGACAGGTTAATATTGTTGATGATGTTGTTGTTGTTGTTGTTGTTATTATTATTATTATTATTATTATTATTATTATTATTATTATTATTATTATTATTATTATTATTATTATTATTATTATTATTATTATTGTTATTATTATTATTATCATTATTATTATTAATATTATTATTATTATTATTATTATTATTATTATTATCATTATTGTTATGAACATTATTATTATAATTGTTATTATTATCACTATTATTATTTTATTGTTATTATTATAATTATTATTATTATTATTATTATTATTATTATTATTATTAATATTATTATTGTTATTATTATTATTATTATTATTTTTTAATTATTATTATTATTACTACTACTATTATTATTATAATACCAACCTGAGATATTTTTACCAGTTCATATACAGATCCAGTTCATGCATTATAATTTGTTAAATCATTGTGTACATGTTAATCAGTGAGGTACTGTACTGTAGGAACCATTACACCATCACACCTTCTCTTTGACTCTTCAATGTATAATAGACAGCCATTTAATGTCTAAAATGTTTGGGTTCCTCTCATTTCCGTTCCTATAAATCAACAAGAAAGATACCTTAAATGTCTCATGCAAGTATATTCCACGCAATCTCATAAATCATATACTCCTACACTTCTAGTTTCCTATCTCCGTGTTTGCGGTAGGAAGCTATTTTCATTTCAAGATTTGTGAACAGATTTATCATTGCCCACTCTCGAGGCAGACTCTTATCCTATTCACCGGCTTTACTCAAATCTTGTTTGTCGTCTTCAGGACCCATTGCCAAGGCGGTTTGTGTTTGTGAAAGATGAAGCCCAGACTGAAGCAAAACAAATTCAATTTGTCCATACATTGCATTGTCGCATTGTCAGACATGATTTGTATTAGGAGTTCTACAAAAGCATAATATTGGTTAAAGCGAATTGTAGGCATATGTTCTTTTTTTCTGTTACTCAAGTCAGTGATTTTTTTTCTCTTTCCTATTAAAATCAGAGATTTTTTCCTTTGTTACTCAAATCAGTGATTGTTTTTCTTTGTTACTCAAATCACTTATCTGTTATGGACTGACTCTTTTAACATAAAGTTCATTTTCATTACATAAATGTATTCCTCAATTTCAGACACACCTAGCCTTGATCATACCTTAGAGGAAAACAAAATTTACATTGTTTTTAAAATACCATGCATTATTGTAGACAAACGATGGCTTGTACATTCTATAAAAGTTGTAAAACACAGCTATGTAGCCTATTATTGACTGTTCTTTTGCTGTATTTTGACTTTACTTCATCTTTTATATCATGTTCTATTGTAGACACACCCTGACTATTCCTCGTGCCTTGCCTGAGGATAAAGGTTTGTACATCGTCAGGGCTGTGAACACTGGAGGAGTGGCCCACTGTGGAGCTGATATCGTAGTTGATGAGACATTTCCTGAGGAAAGTGAGACTGAAGAATCAGACATACATGAAGAAGACAGTGCAGCAAAGAAAGGTACAAATGTTCTTTAACTCAATTTATCAATGATTTTTCCAACAGAGTCAGCAAGTTGGATTAATGACTTGTACCAATTGGGTCCCTTATAATGAAAGTTTTGGTCAAACCAAGTTACAATGAACAGCAAATATCATACTATTACCCATTTAGAAACCATCTGTCCATAGTTTGTAGTGAAAATCTTGCCTGTGATTGGCCAACCAGAATCTAACCTCTCTGTTCATATGTGACTGTAGAAATCTTGATTGTGATTGGCCAACCAGAATCTAACCTCTCTGTTCATTTGTTGCTGTAGAAATCTTGATTGTGATTGGCCAACCAGAATCTAACCTCTCTGTTCATATGTGACTGTAGAAATCTTGATTGTGATTGGCCAACCAGAATCTAACCTCTCTGTTCATATGTGACTGTAGAAATCTTGATTGTGATTGGCCAACCAGAATCTAACCTCTCTGTTCATATGTGACTGTAGAAATCTTGATTGTGATTGGCCAACCAGAATCTAACCTCTCTGTTCATATGTGACTGTAGAAATCTTGATTGTGATTGGCCAACCAGAATCTAACCTCTCTGTTCATATGTGACTGTAGAAATCTTGATTGTGATTGGCCAACCAGAATCTAACCTCTCTGTTCATATGTGACTGTAGAAATCTTGATTGTGATTGGCCAACCAGAATCTAACCTCTCTGTTCATATGTGACTGTAGAAATCTTCATTGTGATTGATCAACCAGTAGTCAACCTATCCATGTTACAGGAGAAAGCTTGGTCTTGATTTTCTATTAAAATGGATTTAATCTTTTTGTTTTCATTTGCATAATGAAAAAAAAATCTGGCTTTAAATGTGCTCAGACCCCCTTTTAAAAACAAACACTCCTCTTTATGACAAATGGAAATGATTATTATGAATGTGGTATCATACAAGGCCTTTTCTAATGGATGATGAAAGAATATATTATTTCAAAAACTTTTTTATCTGATGTTTATATTTTTGTCAGTACCTGAACACACTTTTTAAAATAAGCTGTGTTGTCGGAACTTTGTAATGCTTTGAAATATTTCTTAGTAGCAATATCCATTTTTAAAGTATAGTGAAGTGTTATAAAATCTACTTTTGAAGCTACAGTACATCATTTAATATTGGTTTTACAATTTAGAAAAAAAAAACATTACTGGAAAAATCATACACAAAATGCCAATTAAAGTCATTTTAGAGATCATTCGGGGTGAGACTACAGCTTGTAATGAGCATATCGAGTGATGACATGTTTTGTGCCAGAGAATAGACAATCTTTTAGAATATAATTCAATTATATTTAACGGGTGCCAGTGCTGAAGTCTGTTTACAGTGTATATGCTGTGCAAATCAGAGAAGTGTAGTCCTGAAGGGGATCATTAGTCACCAAGTTGTTTGAGTTATGTATACATTATTTACTAAGCCAAGTCTGTTTGTATAACTACCTAATTGGACTGACATGTTCCATCCATCCATGGGTTTTCATAAGGTCATGAACCTTTCAACATACTATGTTAATCTTCTTACCAAAAATAAAAAAGGTTAAAAATGTTAGTACAAATCTGTTTATGTTTATAGTATATTTTTGCATCTGGGCTCTGTTTTATAGAACGTTTTATTAATAACAACTCTAATAGATCTATGGCAAATCTGCTCATAACCAATCAGATGTAAGGATTTCAGTTGCTTATAACAATTATTGTGTCTCATTGCTGATAAGTTTTATGAAACAGGGCCCTGAGGTTAATGACAAGAGATATTCATGTTACCCTGCAATCAAAGCTTTTGAAAGTAAGTAGTTTTGAATTCATTTTAGAAATGTCCTACTTTTCAACCACTATTCCATATTCCTTATACATTGGATAGTAAGACTTCGTATATTAAAAAATATGTAGGCTTGATATTTAGCATTTTCAATCAAATCATTTTCCCCTATCAACCTTATCATTTAGGTATTGAGTATTCTTCTCTCACTTTTGATTTAGTCTTTAATTTATTTTTAGTAATTCTAGTTTTACTCTCTTTTCCTTTTTTTATTTCTTTTTGATTTTGAAGGAGATATTGTTATCACAGCTACTGATCAGAGTTCAGCCCAAACTTCTGTGACTAAGACTGGAGCCAAATCAGACAAGATGCAAGCACCTTGGTAAGATATCACCAAAGTAATGTTTTCCCTTAAACATAAATCACTATCATTATAGATATAGAGTCTGTTTGATGTCAGTTAGGTACTCCATATCAAGTGGTAGCATGTTTTGTACCATTTACATGTAGATAAGGATAAAGCTCCTTTTACTATTATATGATTTCTTTACGTTATTGACAATTGCATAAATCTTCTGAAAAATCTTTTTTATGATCAATACAATCCTGATTGGTTAAATGTAACTTGTAACTTTGAAAGTAACAAGTGAATATAATTTGCTTATAATCAGCAGATTTATGTTATGTAACAGGGCCCTAAATTTCATTTAAAAATTTTCTGTTGAGTATTTGTAAATAGATGAATTGTAATCACATTTGATATGATTTGGAAACACTTTATTTGAAAATAGCTGCCTGTTTGAAACATGTTGTAAAACGTTGGGAGAGGACTGCATATTGCAGCCTATGGCCCTTTTCCTGACTTTGAATTAGCCAATCGGAATCTACCTCCAAACAGCTATAGCAGAAACAGTATAATGCTGATTGGCCAATGGAAGGAAAGTTGTAACATATTTTCATTTGAAACCTTCCCTAATTGTGTCTAATGTCTATGGTTCAGTATGAGGAAGTTTTAAAGACTTTTAAAATGGTGATGTCACTTTAAGAGCTCTAGTGTTAGGAGCATTACCAGAGCTCACACACCTTCTAAGTGTAATAGGTTTCTAAATTGGTGTGGCTGCATATGCTGAAGTCATTATGATGACGTGAGCCTTGCCTTACCCAGCCTGGCTGATGGGCTTGCATACCGGTGGAAAGGGCGGACAGTCAGCCAACAGTGATGGGTCTAGCTTTAGTATTGATTTACACATGTATGAATTAATAGTTCATCATCACATTAAAGGTCTGGTTCCACTGTTGGATTGAATGGTGATGGAGTATGTTTTCTTTTTGCTGCAATATCTTTATGCAAAAAAAAAAAAAAAAAAAGACATTTGCTGGGCTTATACTCTCTGAATACTACAGCTATTCTTCTTGCAGTTGGCTGTTTACTGATTTAAATCATGAACTCTTTACAACAAATCTTTCAAAGATCTTTAAACTTTACATCGAAGTTGTGAGAAATTTTTTAGACTCTCTAATGACAATAAAAATGAAACTATACCTTTAGTACTGGTAGTTTGACTCAATTCTGTCTTTTTAAGTTTAACCCAATAAAGGAAATATCTCTGACATTTAGTAAATGTAGTTTGACTTAACTGTGTCATTTTAAGTTTAATCCAATAAAGGTAATGTCTCTGACAGTTGGTGAAGGTTGTTTTGACTAAACTATATCTTTTTAAAGTTTAATCCAGTAAAGGAAATGTCAGTTTCACTCTTTACATGGACCTCATAATGTCAACATATTAACAAGGACCTGGGCCTATATTCAATTCAATACTTAAGTATGAAATAAAAGCATTTTACTTAGTTTTTGGCTAAGATAAATTACTTAAACAACTTTGGTATTCAACTGAATCTTTTGGCTAAGAATTTTACCCTAAGTCTGAGAAAGCTCACCAGCAGACTTAAGCCAATACTTGATTGGCAGGTATTTTTCTTTGAAACATAACAGAGCTGTTCAAGCAAATTATAAGCGCATATTTATTGTGAACGATTTTGGAATGGATATGAAATGTGACAAATGTCACATTGGCTATCAGTAAGCATTTTTGCCTCTTAGTAGGCTTGATATAAAGTAAAGTAATTAGATTTGATCTTAATCTGAGTTAGGTCATTTTACTTAGCCAAGCCAAATGCTAAGTAAAATGCTTACTTAATGTGCATTTTGGATTGAATACCGGCCCTGGTGCACATGGACCCCCAGTATTTTGTTCAGAACAAATATTTAGAGTGGAGGCCTTGTAGTGGTCTTTGAAACAGAGCATCTGAGATTAGACACAAGTCAATCTGCTTGTGCATATAGTGTTACGTAGTCCCTTTGTAAGAACTTTAGCCCTAAGTTCTCTGGAACTTACAAAGATATGATTGCTCTATGGTTTCATGAACATTGAACAGTCAACAGAGAGGAATAATACATATCCTATCCTCAATCCGATTATTGCTGTTTGAGGAAATGTAATAATTTCCTTATGTCATACATGCAATGAACAGTGTGTTTTGATATGTGAGTTTGGTTTTTTGTGACAGATGGATGTCAAAATATATTTTGTCCCTTTTGGATATTGCACAGAAAACAGTTGAAATGGCAAGATTATACTTTTGATCAGTACTTGGATGCTTATTATAACCAGACTGTTTTGGTTTCATGTCATAAACTACAATTCAGTAGGCTCTATCATAAAGATGTCACTTTCCTGGATGTGAAATTAAAGAGGAAGCAAATCAAAACGTGTCCTCCAAGTCTTGACCTTAATCAAGATGTGTCCTTTAATTAGGTCATTATAGAGCTTACTGGTATGTGGCCCGCTGCCAAGTGGAAGTAGTATAGATTCACAGACGTCAGTCTAGTACATTGTTATCAAATGTGGCCCAACTATTAACAGTTAATAAAACATCTAGTGATGAAATTAATTTTTAGAAATTAATTTTTGTCGTACCTGTAGATGAGACTGTGTGATTAAAAAAAAACCCACAAATAATACAACCATGATCATGATGCAGTTCAACTAAGTTACAGATTTTAACAAAACTCTATCTTTGCAAATGTGTCATTTGCAATGCTGAAGTTGACTATTCCTTATATTGTTTTTCATGTCATTTTCATGTGATATCTTGAAATGAACTTGAAATAAATCTTGTTAATATCCTGAATTTGTAGAGGAATAGTAATCAGTTAATTAGGTTGAAAAGTTTGGTAAATGTTTATAATGTGCTGCCATACAAGCAAGCTAATGTTTCAATATCTTTAACTCATATTTGATCAAATGTCTCAATGATTGTGATGACACATGAGTTTTTAAAAGGTATAATGTCACAGACTATAAGTGCCAGTAACTTAGTACAGAGCTACTGTATTATGTTCTCCTTCTCTGAGCATTGCCCATATTCTGATTTTTGTCAAACCCAAGAGTGTACACTTGTGACATAGTCAGTGTTAGTCAGTGTTACTCAATTAAATCATTAAAGGGAAGGTTGAGTTCTGGGAATGGTAAAACATAATTTGTGAACTTTCCCTTTTTTTTTTAATGTCAGTTTGGAAGAACATCATAGTAGAAATGTCCCCTGAAAAGGATTGCTCTTCAAATGCCCTTATATTAGAAATTTGATGGGGAACTGCTGAAATGTTTGGACCGAACATGTGTATGTAGTCCCATATACACATTTCTGTGTGCAGTGCATGTGACTCTCAGCAGGATTGAGTCAATTTCTTCTCGTTTTGGTGATTCCAAAACCAGTTACAGCATACACCAATTCTTATGCACTATATAATGAACCTTTCCCAGTTGATTTGAGACAGCTTCTTTCACAATGTTATCGCATGACCAGAACTCAACATTATCTTTAAATGAACAAATTTGTGTAACTAACATTTTTATTATGTATATTGCCACAATATTTTTTTTAAAAATTTGTTTATGTGTTTTATTATATATTGCCAGAATGTTATTGGATATGACATGGGATGCTTCTGATAATATAATGTATTTCTAATGGAGAAGAGTGAGAAGGATAAACGTTCCCCCTGGGATAGCCGCCGATGATCCCACCTCCCTCCCACCATCTACCATCAATAATCAATATCTGTTTTGTGTTTTTTCTTTGATTTTTTTTCTTAAGTTCATATTTAGTTTTATGCTATTGGAGGCAGGATAGATGTAAAATGAATTCCAGATTCCATATCCAAATAACCTGAGCTCTGATGATTGCCTTCATAAAAGATAACATAGAATGAGACATATGGGAATATGATGTCACAGTTGCTAAAAAATTGTGCTACAGTGGCATTAATAAATACTGAAAAAACACTCAAAGAATAAAGGTGCCCATTACTTAGTTAGAATTATGGAGGGCTTAGGACTAATAGGTGCCAGTGGGATATGGGCATCTATTTCTAATTCTGGACCCCTCCCCCTCAATAAAAAAGACTGTTAATAAAAATCAATACAGACCCCTGCAAAAAAATTTAAAGTGAAGCCCTGCCTTATGGAAGAAAGATGATTATCTGTCATCGTAATACTTTTTCCTAACCATAATTTGATGCTTTTGATGAGTGAGTGTTGACTTTGAACAATAACATAAAACCATACACCTGGGACTGCAATAGATATCACTTTAATGATAGACCCTGCATGCAGTATATATCCTGATGACCTATGCTCTAATGTTAAGGCAATCGTTTGATGTCATGAGTGATTACAACATATGCATTGAGAAAAGGGCAGCACTGAACAGGACACAGGAATATATAGGGAGTTGGTTCAATTAAAGGCTACATTGTGGTCATCCTAAGTACCACAATATCATGTTCATAACATATGGTCACCCCTTTTTCATGTACTACGATGTAGCAATTCTTCAAAGTGGTTAAGGAAAGCATCCTACAGAAATCCATCCATACAAATGTTAGTTAAAAGGTTTTAAGATTGAATTGCTGTTCAAAATGTCTACTAGGTATTGGATACGAGGGCTACACATTTTTATTTTCAAGTCAGTTTTTAAAAAGTTTATATTTAGGTTATCTGTAACAGTAATATTGTCTGTTTGATGCCAGAAGGGCATTAGTTCACAGCGTTAACACCCTTCTGGCTCTGACAGTTTTCCAAACTATTACTTCTGAAAGGAAACATTCTTTGCTTTACAGATTATATATTTTGTTTAACCTTTTTTTTCCATTCTTTTTTACACATACTTAGAAACATAATAGTGAATGAAGAATGAGATTCATTTAGTATGATGCCATGGGGCAAATGGATTTGTAAAGTTGAACAAGTAATGATGGAATATGGAAGAGAGAAAAAAAAGAAGGAAAATTCCTTGAATTGATTGATTTTGATGATTTCAAAATTGTAAAAGATTGAGAGAGCAATATTGTTTTTGAAATCTTGAAAAATGGGTAAAAGAATAATTGTGGCAAACACTATTGAAATTATATGAACTTATAAGATTCATTTTAAAAGATAGCATAGGGTATTTTTTCCCTCCACTCTACTCTCCTTCTTTAGAAAGAAGAGAGAGAGAGAGAGATAGAAGGAAAAACATCAGGAAGGGGGTGAGAGAGAGAAGGGGAAGATTAAAAAGAAGATTGTATGGCAATTTAAGAGCAGCCTTGTGTAGCCAGATAGTGATCAGTGAGTGTTAGTGAAGGCATTGTTTAGGCAGGGCCCCCCTGCGCTGTAGGGAAGCCAAGCCCCCAAGACCAGGCGGTATGCCGGCTGCTATTTGTGGCATGTTTTAATACCCACAGCTTGTACTAAACCCAGGGCTATACAAGTACATGGGGGATAGGTACTATATGATGCGTCCTATACACAAATACACACAGAAGGCTTAACCTGACGTATCATGTACATTTAAAAGGGGGTAATGCTTCCATTCAGAGGTTTGGTAAACTTTGGCGAGTGATGTGTGATTGTCACATCTCTATTGACCATTCAACCTGACGTCATTTGTGGAAGTGGAATTTATCAACAAAGATTTCTTGGAATATGGATTCAGTCTCAAAATATACATTGAAGTTTACTGTGAATTACTTTTACTGTAGAATTATTGAGATAGTACATGCTGTAGTCTCTCCTTAGTTCTTTCTTTGTTGTTTTGGAGCTATCTTGATGCCAGTGACCTCACTGATTAGGGAGGGTAAGGAGGCAAGATGGGTGTGCTTGTTATAGCAGTGTAATACTCGTAAAGTCTTTCCATCTGTACGGAACGCATCACTGTCTCTTGAAGAAGCCCTAGGGTTTGTACTGGAAGATATTTCATTGTGGATGGAGTGCCTTGCCTACTGGAGTGGGATACACCCTGTGGTTTTGTTTATGGATTGGTAGCATTGTGAGGTGGGAAGGGTTAATGTTTGTGCATGTATCTGAGAAGGAAGAAGGAGATCAGGTCTTGGTTTTGAACACCTGGATTGTATTACCAGGTTGATTGACACTCCAGGAGAGCTTCTACCAGCAAGGATTCATGCTGCTACACAGAGGGTGTCGAAACAAACAAATACATGCTTAACAACTTCAGTACATATAAAAGAAGTAAGTCATGATTGGGATATCATGTTAATTTATATGTGAATGCAGCAGATATACAATTCAGTGCTATTCTTTTAATGAAGTAGTGTACTGACTTAAAAGGTTATCATGAAACAAAACACATCACAAGCAAAGCATGATGAAATGTTTAAAATGTTTAGCAATCAATCGGTCCTCTGTATACTGGATTGGTGGGGGGGGGGGGGGGGTTGTGTTAGCTGTCTGGATTCAAGGCAGACATTGATTTCTTTTATGTGCATTTAATGTGTTTTGTATTTGTTTATTTGTGTTTATTCCATAACATGAATTCTAGGGTTAACCTATAAACTGTCATCCCAGGACACTTACCCTGCTTCTCATGAAACTGCCTCAAGAAAAAAACAACAACTAAAACTATACTGTAGGACTGATTATCAGAACTTTGTAAAACCTTGAAAGACTTTTTTTAATTTGTTAAAAATTTAAAATCGACAAATAAAAGCCATCGTCATAACTTGGGTACAAGGAGGAGGAGGGGAGGGGGTAATTGTTTAAGAGGTTAGTTGTTCATGGGGTACCAACATGTTTGTCTCATAGGCCTTCTGACAACTTTTCTTAGAATTCACCAGACCGACATTGTCAATCTCATGGGCTGTCGTCGTTGTGGGCCGTTGGTCTACAGACTACTGAGCTGTTAGTCTACTAGAATGTCCCTGTATTTTTTTAAAGAGGTTGGAAAGGAATTGGTTTGAGGGGAGAATAGTAGTTCAGGAGGTAGTTCCTAACACTCTTTGTTGCCATGATCACTGTATAAATTGAATTATCTATGCCACTGTCAATTGGCACAACTCCGTCTGCATTTATGCAGCCCATATATTTTTATTCAGATGAAAAAACAAACAAAAACAACATGATGTCTGTACAACATTAATCTTCTTTACCCATACGTAAAGTGTCTTTCTTATTCTATGTATCAATGAAAATACGAAGGGTTTGTTGTTTGAAAATGATAACTACTTAATGTTACATCTATGGAATTTTCACCTTTATGTAACCGTAAATGCAACAGATTTTATTTGATTTATTTGAATCTTTAAAGTCACATGTATGTACATGCCTTTACTTAGAACTGAAATGTTTAAAATTGTGAATCACATTTGTCTTTGCCTTTTTCATGTGCCAAGCATGGATTGCCATGCCTACTCATAGTAATTTTTAGGTCAAGGTGTTTGATTCTGGCCTGTCATGTCCTGACTCCCCTAAACAATTTATTCCAACTATATGTGTGCTTATCAAGTCATTATAACACTGTTTATATCTTACAACCTTATCTTGTTTTGATGTAAACATGCTTTCTGATTGGAATAATGCCAATCACTCTAGCTAAGGTAAGAGGGAGGAGATTCTTGGTCTTACATTGCTAAATGGGTACAAAAATAAAATATCATGCACGTTCATCTTAGGTAGATGTAAACATTCTCCTTTTTTTTAGTATTTTGTTCAGCACACATTAAAAAAAATACAAGTGAGGCTAGTAGAAGTGTTTCAGAGTAATAAGAAATTCTTTTGCTTGTGTAGATCTCTTCCACAATGAATTTATCCATTTTTTTTTTCTGGAGTGTACAAGCATGTCCTTTAGTCAAAGAACACAGTGACAAACTCATCCTATATAATTCATTGCACCTATGACATCAGTGTATATTCATGTGACAGTAATTATACTTCATTAGCATGACCAAATTCTGAATTTGGTTATATCTGCAAATATCTATTCTTATGAGTTCCGAAGTCCTTATCTTGTTTAGATGTAAACTTACCACCTAATTCATGTTAGCTGCATTTTTGCTATTTTAAAAATCTGTGATCAGGAGCATTTCATAAACTTTTTCACAAATTAGTTTAGCTGGAGGAATGTTGGAATAGGTATTGCTTTTTTTTTCTACAAAGCTTTATGGTGTATATTTGACTCCTGAATGTTTATCTTGAGTAGATGTAAACATACTGCTTTTTTTCTTGTTTTAAGATAGTATTATCAAAAGTATAGCTATAAATATTCCTCTTTAGGTATAGGGTATTTTTCACTTCTCTGTTGTTTTCTTTATGATTTAATTGGGTTTTTTTTTCTTTCCAAATATGGAGCTAAGTAGAGAGTTTGTGACTCTACTTTTAATGACCATTCCTTCCGCTCATTGTTTCTTATATTTAACTCTAATTGACAATATCATGTATTCAAAGACTGTTTCATGTAGTATCAGACTACAGGCATAGCAATCTTTAGTCAAAGCATTGATTTACATAATTCATTTTGAACATTTAATGTTCATAAATATTTAGTGTTAATACTTTGCTATCATGACAGATATATAAATGCAGTTATGTCTACCAATATCATTTGTAACAACATTCTCTTTCATTTATCTGGCTAGTATCCTGTTTCATTCTAGACATACCAGAAGACAGTGAATCATGCAATCCTCATCTGTCTAATACATTTTTTGTTTGTTTACAGTAGTAACAAGTTATGTCCATCTTGTTTAGATGTAAATATACCTGAAAAGTTCAATGAGAATTATTTCTCTCTCTCTCTCTCTCTCTCTCTCTCTCTCTCTCTCTCTCCCCCTCTCCCCAATGATAATTACTTTAAAGGTAAAATCTACTTATTGTTATCTTATGTAGATGTAAACATACTGGATTTTTTTGGTGATTCATCTAGATATTATTTTGGTTTTCTAGACATTTCTTTGCACACATCTTTTTATCTCCTTGATTGTAAGAAACAAGGAAATCAACTGAAATGCATTTTTGGTTCAAGCAATCTGTAGAAAAAAACTGTTTTTTTTAATATAATGTCTTTATGTAGGGATAAATTAACTCTTACTGTGCCAAGGGGTTTAGCTCTCTTCAAAATTTTAACAAACTGTGATTAATGCTTACTTTTCAAATGTCTGCACTTCATTAACAATCTGTTATTTCACAAAATGTTGTGTACAAAACTTGTAGGAAATTTACTATCATTTCTTATGACTCCAAACCCAACTTTATGCATAAGAATTATTGAAAATTAGATTTGTGTTTCTTTTTTGTTCATTATAATTTTGTTTCTCATTTGTTTACCATTGTTTAAAGTTGAAATAAGGCAATATCTTTTTAAAAATCTGCAATTTTCTCTGAAATTTTCTATGGTAGCATATAATTATAATCATATATTTGGAATGCTTGATTTATGCTAAAAATTTTGATATACATTGACCACCATGTACCTTTCCTGTGGTCTAGCAGTTGGTGAATGAATATGACATGTCTGTCTGTCACATATACATGCCATCGGCACTGAAAGAGTTAAATAGAAATGTCTTTATTATTATTAGTCATGTGTATCAATGTAATGCAATTGTCTATGTAGTGTACATATGGGGTTGAGGAGGTCAATTGACCTTAATAGTGTACGAACCTCCCTGCATCATACCAGATTAGGATAAAGTGGATTTGACTCGTCTTCTAAATAGGGTTAACCCAAGGGTAGACTACTTCAATGTGGAGGATGGCTTTGTGCATGTATTTTACTCATATTGTGGAAGAATAATGACATTGTTACATTTTTTTTTACTTGTACAGAGCTTAGAGGGAAAACTTTTATTTTAAAGTTTGGCATGAAAGTACTGCATTAAATGTGACTAGCTTTTATTTTAAAATGGTATTTGCTAAAAAATTTGGTCATAAAAGAGGCTGGTGGTGCTTTGTACTAAAGGATTGAATTGCGAAATGATTATTCCAACATTGACCTAACCTTTAGTACATTAGAAGTTGTAAGCTTTGATGATCTTCTATTTGTTCATAAAGCTCTACATTTCCTTTTCAAGAAATTAGGCCCAGTAAGCACAAAATTTGAATGCAAGCTTTCTTTCTAGGATTACCCTATTCAGTCATGAAAGATCAGGTAAAAAAGAAATCTTCCCAAATATTTCCTAGCCAAGTTCAACCCTCCAAAAATGAATGCAAGAACCCACATCACACCCTCCCTTGCCAAAAATATTGCAACATAGACACATGCATTACACAGGAGGCAATTTATTACATGTAATTAAGCAATTTTTTGATGAATTTCTAGTACAAGATTTAAGATGTCATTATCAGGTACATTTCATTAACATGTCCACCTTCCTTTTATACCGAAATGTTGGTCATTATTCAATGATTTAGAACAAAACACTGCTATAACAAAGAATATTCAGTAACTAAAAAAAAACCGAACAAATTTCACTATGTTGCAGTACTTTTGGCAAGGGAGGGAATTGTGTACTGTGTATTCATGTCTATCATTTCTGAAATCTACAATAGATATTCATTATTGTCAGGGTCAGTGTGAGGCATCAACCTTGAAAAATCTTTATTATTTTTTTTCAGTTGTCCATTAGATCCATATTACCCAGCCCCACCCCAATGTTGGTGAAGGCGTCAGTATGTCAAGAAGTAAAACAGTATAGAGATATTCTGTGCATCTTTGCATATGGACCATCATGCACCTGCAACATCTGTGCGACATTGATAATGTGCTTGTCTGACAGTCTAACCACATACAAGTACACTACTATTTATAGTATACATTCATGTATGCTGGCCAATGCGTCATATGCTGGTATTCTATCATATACTTCAGGTGTTCATTGATCTCCCACCTTTTTATGATGTCACCTTATATATATATATATATATATATATATATATATATATACGATTTGGATTCAGGTTGATTAAGTTCTCTGTAGACAAAACAAAATATAAAATGAGGTAACTTAACTTGATGAAGTTGTCATGTTGGATTAAAAAAATGAATAGTAATATATTTTGTCCTTTATGAAAATGTAATGTTAAGCTGTTATTTTTTCCAACATATCATGCAATATTTCTTAATGGTAAAGATTCAAGATTTATATCCAGGATCTAGTCTTATTATTGTGAGTGTTGGTGCATGTATCTTCATTCATCCTGCAAGATGTCTGTTGTTACTATAAACATGAATTGGATTTTCTTTCGGATTACATAAATGTACATTCTTATATCAGTGATGCAGCGGAAGCTTACAATGTACATTTTCAGTTTCAGTTTCAGTTTATTGTTTCATATTTCACATTTGGGAAAGAAGGTGGTTACAGAAAATCAGAAAAGAAAAGGATTATGGCAAGATGTAAAGAGGATGATTGTGGAAATATATGAACAGGATGAATATAGATTGTCTTTGTATGGTATAAACCCATCTGATAATATGTTACATGTACCTGCCTTTATTTGGCATACATGCACCCCATTTCTCATAAGTCTGTACTGGCTACCAGCATGCACAAGAATAGAATTCAAAATTTTACTCCACACAGGAGGATTACCCCAGGAATTTAACCCCCCCCCCCCCCACCTTACAAACCAGTAATTGTCCTAGGGTTAAATTGTCTTGGGGGGTAATTGTCCTTAGGGATAATTGTCCCTTGGGTAGTTGCCTCGAGGGTAATTGTCCAGGGGTCAGTTTTCCTAGAATCGTACTAGATCGATGGCAAATTATAAATGTTATATTTATCATTATTATTATTATAACTGTTATCATTATTACATGTATGCATATTCAAAGATATCATAATGGGAATAGTATAATGCATCTGGAAAAATGCCTTATGTAGACAAACAGTGCATGATACATTAATATCTATTTGTCATCTGTTTGCTTAACATTTTTTTCTGCAGAGAGGTAAATAATTTTGACAGCAATTTCACAGTTCACTAGAAGGTTAATGACATCTTCTCCCACAGCTTAGCAAGATAGTCCTAGTCTTGACATATCCTCAAGCTAGTCTACTTTAAGATGTTGATAAAAGATCCCTTAAAATATACTTCTTCTACCTTTATACTAAATTGATCTGGTTATTATTAAGTGTTAGACTTTGTTTCTCTTCACATCTTGGATTTAGAACTTCATGTTTTTAGCACTCCTAAATATGAAATATTATTATTTAACAGTTATTGTTCCAATTTTTTATTATCAGGGTAAAGAATAACAGTAAGCCAGCTACCAGCACACCAGTCAAGAAGCCTGAGAGACATAAGATTCGTCATGGCGATAGCGGAGTTTACTCCATGGAGATGGATGATGATGTTCCTATAGGAGAAGAGAAACAAAAAGAAGAAAGCAAAATGAAAGGTAAACAGAAATATTAAAGTAATCATGTGGAAGAAAAATTATTCATGTAATTCATTTATTATGTGGCTGTTAATTAGGAGGTAAGAATTGGATATCTGTCAAATTTTCCAAATTTAATTTTTCCAAAATTGATTACATAAATTTGTCTTTTCAGTTATGGTCATCTATTTTTTTCAGTAGGTAAGTTAGTAAGTAGTTATGGAGCCTGTGTAAATTCACTGCAGAAATGTGATTATTCAGATTTGCAAAATCAGTTCTTTTTTTTAAAATATAGATAAATGTCTATTATTTCAGAATAATTTTGACTCTTAAAAGTGTAACTCTTATTGTGTGCTCTGCAGAAGGGTACGTATACAAATTTGGGTCATATGTCAAATATGTCAATTTTCTGGTTTTGTAATGAAAGGATTGAAAAAATATAGAGAAGTTGTACCCTATCACTGTTAACCATTGAGAAAATGTAAGGACTTTAATTTGTTGTGAAGATGTAGTCAAAGAAGGTCAAAACTTATAATGAATATTTCTAGAAATATACACCTGCTGGTCATGCATCCTTCACACCCTTTTATGTATGAATATTCATTGTAGATTGTATGAACAGTGTTAGTATAGAAATGACAGTAGATAAGATGACTTCTTGATAGGTTGGATACCAGGCCAGGGGTGGTGTTAAGCTCTTGTCTTGCTGCTCAAACTAGCGGGCGCACTCACTGAGACAGGACTGGAATGCGAGGATGGCATGCCTGCACGCTGGGATAATACCCGCTAAAAATAATGGACTGGCAAATATGATGCCACTCTAGGCTTACATGGCTTCACATTGTTTTACGCCACATACTCATCAGCAGTTTAAAATCATTTTACAGACAAATGTTTAATGTCATGCTGGTATTGGTATACATGCAGAGGAATGCAGTGTATAGGAAGAGTACTCTCATCCATGATTGTTGTAAGCTAGCATGGCTAAACCTCATGGCATGATTAAAATGTATCTGGGATAAATGAGAGTGCATTCTTTGTGATTTAATGTTGTAAGATATAACTTATCTAACTACCTATTGTAATCCTAATTTTGGAAGTGTAGGCCTCACAGTTACATTGATTAGTATTTGAATGAAGTTAATATGAAACCTGCCTATTACATTAACCTTATCCTTCCTGAACATGGTTTTTCTTCACTACTAGATCATGCAAAGCTACCCTAGATCCCAAAGTTTTTATAATTGTAACTGACACATTTTTGTAATACACTACAAAGTCTGATTAGTCAAACAGTTGATGAGCATTATTTGAGACATGATTATCATTTTATCAATCCCAATTCTGGAGTTTTTGCAACTGGTAAACATGAAAAATAAAAAAGAATGTATGGTAGAATTAAGATAGCAGTTCCTAATATCATTTAATTTGAATTTAATTTTTGCTTTCATACTTTTTTCTTTTTTTACTTAGAACGAGTCCAGTGTAGAAGTAAACACATCACCGCTTTGTTAAGTCAGCCAAATTGAAAAGCTGATTGCTTAACAACTCTTTCTTTATTTCTTCTCTTTATTCATATGTATGTGTCTACAGAGAAGAAATCCAGCCCTAAGGTAAACACCTCACCAGCATCTTTCCTCTCCCAAGTGAGGGATGTTATGATTAAAGAAGGACATGAAGTCAGATTTGCTTGTCACATCTCAGGTGAACCTAAACCACAGGTATGCTAATACTAGTCTTCATCACTATAGAGTAATTAACCCTTTCAGGACAGGAATTATTCAAGGGCTAAATTGATCACATTTCGTTCTTCAAATTGGCAACAATAATATTTTTATTTTAGTGCTAGATGGTTCTAATAGGTGTAATGTCTTTAAGAACAATAAACATGGTTAGTGATTTTATCGATACGTTGAAAAAATTGCCAATTTTGATGAAAAACAATGATTTTGAATCTCTCAATGTGTTGCCAATTTAAGGATTTTGAAGCTTATTCTCCTTTTTAAAATTCCTGACATCAAACGCAATATGGTCATGTAACAAAAATGGACATAGCATGTGCAGAAATTTTTGCTCTTTCTACTCATATATCTGGTATATTTTTTAGAGCTCTGAATCAAAACTTATTAAGCCAAACCACAAAATGTGGTCAATTGTCTTGAAAGGGTTAAAGGATAGTGTTTTCGGCCGGCATGAGAATTCGGCTGGTACGATGTATGCATGGCAAAAAATCAATTTAAAATGCATAGCATGAGATCATATCACATATCACACACATACAATACATACCAAAGTCACAGGGGAACCGCAGTAGCAATGAAAAAATATCCTTAAATATCACATTTTAGTGATGTAATCGGCGGTCCCGCTACCCTAATCTGAAAATTTGCGTATCTTACGTGTGTCTGTAAGGAAAATGGGTTCCAAAAACTGAGGTGTATTTCAAGAAATTTTCAGTTTTAGATCGGGATTTTTCGTATGTCACAAGCTCAAAAGTGTCCAATTGCACGTTGCTGTCAAAGATAGTCGGTGTGAGAGACGCACACACAATATTTCCATTAGTCTTGAGATTTCAGGTTTTGATACCGCAGGAGCAGTTTTCGGCTGGGTTTTACACGGGAGAGCTCCGGCGTTGGATGCTGGATTGGGCCGCTGGGACTTTTGATCAGCCGGCGAACGCATGGCCCGTGTGCTCTCTCCCCATTGACTTTGTATATGCGGTCGAAAACTGATCTGCTAGGCCAAAAACTGCCTCCAAGACGGTAAATGAAAATAAATATTACCGTGGCAATTCTTCATTATTGTCCGGGAATATTTTTAGGGTTAAAATAGTAACAATATTTGCTTTCATGATATGAGTAAGAAGTGAAAATAAATATGAGATAAAGAGTAAAAAAATAGGATTTTGTTTTAAGTGGCCGAATTCTCCCCCACTTACTCTACCCTCTATTCCTCTGCAGCTTAGCTGTTCTGCTTAAAGCATACCAATCGCCTAAAAATAATTGATTTACATCAAGAATGTATAAAGTCAACCTCAAAGCACTTCAAAGCATCCTGTGAGTTACAGTTAAGGAGTAACAAGAAAATAAAGGATAACATAAGAATGCAGTGGCAGATCCAGGCAGGGGCGCCAAGGGCACGCGCCCCCCTTTAATTTTTTCTTTATTGTGATTTTTACCATGGGGGGATATCCTCCTCCCACACCCTCTGCTCCCTTGCCGCTGGCACCCCCTCCCCCTATTTCACATTCCTAGATCTGCCACTGAAAATGTACTGCACTGAACCAAACTCAGATTTAGGTTCCATGTGGGCCCTATCCTATACCTGTGCGTACGGGTGAATTCACTAGTCTACTCTCGAGTTTATGTTTTTCGAGCATGTATTTAAAATCGCAATATTTCTTTATAGAAGTAATATTTAAAGCTTGTATTTTGAATATAGTATAGGGACATGGAACCACCAGCACATAGAGTAAAATTTTTTTTAAATGATTGGTACCCTTTAAAGTGTCCTAGCAAAAATAGGAGCATGTCTACCCACTGCTTATCCACTGGTTTAACGCATCTGGTGAAAAGGCAATTGTCTTTCACCTATTTGGATGATGCCAGTGCTTGCTTGCCCAATCCCAACTTGCTAAATCCTCGACAGCCAGGACAGAGATGATATTAATTGGCCAGATGTGTTCCTCTGTTAAAAGGCTGAGGAAAAGACAGGTTAGATGTTGCTCGTAGACCTACGTTATCTTTTAACCATGTTGATCCTGATCTTAACCCTATATTCATGTACCTCCTTCTAGTACTTGATTCCATGAAATCAAAATGACAATTTATGGTAGATAGAAATCTGTTTAGACTGTGTCACATGAAATTGTCTTCGTGTTAATGAAGTACGGTGTAACCTTATATGAAGAAGATTTGTTTTTGACAGACTGAACATTACTCATATTGCTTAAAGCATGAAAATTGTTTAAAAAATTCATGCTGGTTTGCTTTACAATTTCACAGTTCTGACATTTTGTTCTAACATACTAAATTAATATATTTGACTAGTTAAGTACAAATTCAATGACTGTAATTCATTATCATCTTCCAAATAGGTAAAATGGTTCCACAATAGCAAGGTCATTCACTCCACCCATGACCCAAGGATAGTAGAAGATGGTTATACTACCACCCTCACCATATTCTCAGCCCAGCTCACTGATCTAGGAGAGTACTCCTGTGAGATTTACAATGGAATCGGAGAGAAGCAGATCAGTTCAGCCAAGCTCACCGTCCAACCAGACAGGACAAAGAAGTCTTCAGGTCGTCCTCCAGAATTCCTGGACTCCTTCAAGGACATGTCAGTCTGTGAGGGTCAGGATGTAAACCTGGTCTGTAAGGTCAGAGGGACACCTGTCCCCAAGGTCATGTGGCTTTACAATCATCGCCCTATCCACGAGAGCGGTGACTTTAAATTCTACCATGAGAATTTCAACCACCGACTCCACATCGTGGAGGTGCTTCCTGAAGATGAGGGAGTGTACACTTGCAAAGCCATCAACTCCCTTGGGGAAAAGCAGGTCAGTGCAGAACTCTTTGTCGAAGAACACACTGGAGGGGTGGACAGCAACAAAGGGCCGCATACTTCTGCGCGCCCTTCGTTCCTCATACATGTGGAAGATGCTAAGTGCTGGGAGGGAAATGGTGCTACCTTTGACTGCAAGGTGACAGGGTTACCAGAGCCAGAGATTCAGTGGTATCATGATGGAAAGGAGATAGAAGCCTCCAACCAAGGCCATTACATCATTGACAGAGGGAACAATGGAAACTGCATGCTGATCATCCCACATGCCACAGTAGCTGATGCGGGAGAGTATGCTTGTATTGCCAAGAGCAACCTGGGAACAGCTCAGAGCATCGCTGAACTGGTTGTCATTGAAGGTAGGTTTTCATATCCCATAGTTTATATGATTCTCACATAACCATACAACTTACCTTGGTTGTACAAATGCTCCGACAACAACTGCTCTGTGATCAATTACATACACTAACTGAATCTATAACAACAGCCCTGGACCAAACACTAACCTAAAACCCATTAGCAATCCTAACCTTAGCCTTCTATCTTTGATGAAATAAAGCCTGGAGCATTTTTCTTTTGATCAAATTTAGAATCTTCTGTGTTTAGTATTACAGAATATGTGATATACAGATGGGGAGAAAGAAATTGGTGGAAACCTTAAAAAACAAAAAACATGTGCAGCTTTCAGTGTCAGCTAGTCCGTCACATGAAAAAGAAAATAATCATACTGGCCTGTATTCTGAACTCCGGTTTAACTGACACTAGTCTAAGTTAAACCAGAGCTTTAATCAAAACTGACTTAAAACCGTAAGTCCCGTCTAAATTTCTGTACAAAGTTAAGTCATACTAGAATGGAGTTTAAGTTAAATTTTCAGAATGTGATTTTCTAAAACTCTGGTTCAAAGGGCAGAACCACAATTAGACCGTGGTTTAGGTTAAACTGGAGTTCAGAATATGGGCCACTATGTTTTGATGGCATAATTTAACCACTTATGGGAGAAAGCATGTTCTTAAATGTGTGAGTTCCTGGATTTCAAACTGAGTCTGTACACTAGTTTTATTTAAGCAAGGTAAGTTTGTTTGTATTTCCATTAAGAATAAATCAGTAAATTATTTTTTCCCCCAAAGGATGTTATACCCCAGGATTGTTTCTGTGATTTAATTGCCAAGCCATCATTTTCTTATATACTGCCATCTGTTGTTAACAAACCTTTGGTCTTGCTGACATGTCTTGGCCTACTCTGAGGTATTTGATTTCACCTCTGGGATTCCTTCACTACCTACCCTCCAGCTTGACTTCCCTTCATCTTGATTTATCTTCTTTTCCAGACAACATTTCCATTTTTACTTTTTTTTCCCAATACAAAAAATGTTGGAAGTTTTTTTTTCTCACAATTTCGAATAACACAACACCTTCACCTGTCTGTGATGAAGAGAGACATTTTAATTTGTTTTTTAATTGTTTTGTAAAAGTTTATTTTGCTTTACTAAAATATTAGTTTAAGTTTATAACCAGATGAAAATGAATAGAAACACGGTTGATGTCTTTTTAAAATTCAGATAGATTTTGAAAATCTGTTGAAGAAGCTTTATCCATGACTGAAATTTGACATTTTCAGAACATGAAAAACATGAATATCCCTGTAGACTTTAATGAACTTTGAACTGGCATTTATATTACAGACTGTCCTCCAATCCACATTACCAAAATGCCTTTTAGTGATTGATGATTAGGATAACACAGGTTCTAGTCTGGTGGATATTACTGCCTAGGATGGTTTGTTTTTCAACCATTCATCAAAACTTTGTGTGGTAACACAGATGTGAATGCTACCAAGAGTTATTACAGGAGCTATCTGTATGGTCTCCAGTAGGCAGTATTAACCTTTTCTTATTCAGTGATGTATGCCAGTTTGATGATTGTGTCAATTGTATGTGGAACACTCGTGCTGTAAGAAAATTTGTATTGGCTATCAACAATTTATCTGTTCCTTGACACATGCCTAAAGAGCAGCAACCCTCACAGAAGGAAATAATAAAGATGGAATGAAATGTACCAAGATTGTAAAATCGTGAAAGTGGAAGACTCAATATTGGCTTTTGAAACAATTTAGATAAATGAACACTCAGGAGTATTTCATATAAATGATCAGTGAAAAACAGAAACTGATTAGCAATTTAGCTGCAGAAAGCTTTTGAACTCAAGAAGAGCTCTTGTAAAAATGTTAATATCTCTTTGTAAATATCTCATCTTTATAATTCCAAATGCAAAAATGAGCTCCTGTGAACAAAAGGTATTTCTTTAAATTGATGTAATATGATTACTTCAAAGTGTACATGTATAAGCATGGTTGGTATGGGGGAAACATGTAAAATAAATGAATTCAAGCATTCAGCGATGAAACAGAAGCCATACCCAGGACTACTCCCCCTAGACAGAGAGATGAGGATGTATGTATTGTGCTGACCTGTCTACAAACTAGACTGTATACATGTACTCCCTGTTTATGACCATTATCTTGCAAATAACTATTTACTTTTCATGTTTGTGGTATGCACTGCCCCAAACAGACAGATTGTTAATACCATGTGAAGTGGACTTAACCCATTGTCGATGGGTACCCATGGTCCTGCTATTAAACTTATGGAAATGAGAGAATTCAGCAGTCAGTGGGTTAATTGTGAAGAATACTTTGGAATTTGTTAGAAAGTCAAATAATATGAACACGCAACAGTGTCACAATGGTTCTGGTTTCAGGTTGATATTTCTACTGTGTGGACTAAAGTAAAGACAGTAAATGATGGGTTTTTTATGTCACGCCTGTCCTCAGTGTTTCTAGGATCATCTAATAGGTCTCTTTGATTGACCAAGTATTGTGTCAAAATGGATTTCTCAAATGTCTTATGTAAGTACATATTTTAGAGCATTTCACATTCACTAAAATAAAATGTTTATAAGTTAATTCAGATTGTGTTATCTATGTAACTTGTATTAATACCTGTAGATCAATATGTAAATCATTTACATCTTCTTATATGTATTCAAATTAGTTTACACCTTCTAAACTTTCTGTGCATTAGAAATACTTATTATTATTATATTCTTATTATCTGTCTCTGTCTCTGTCTCTGTCTGTCTCTGTCTCTATCTCTCTCTTTGTCTGTCTCTGTCTCTGTATCTGTCTCTGTCTATCTCTGACTCTGTATATGTCTGTCTCTGAACTCTGTATATGTCTGTTTCTGACTCTGTATATGTCTGTCTTTGTCTCTGTATATGTCTGTCTCTGTCTCTGTCTCTGCATCTGTCTGTCTCTGTCTGTCTCTGTCTGTCTCTGTCTCTGACTCTGTCTCTGTCTGTCTCTGACTCTGTCTCTGTCTGTCTCTGACTCTGTCTTTGTATATGTATGTCTCTGTCTCTGTCAGTTTCTGTCTATGTATGTCTCTGTCTCTGTCAGTCTCTGTCTGTGTCTGTCTCTGTCTCTGTCTACGTCTGTATCTGTCTGTCTCTGACTCTGTCTCTGTCTGTCTCTGTCTCTGTCTCTGTCTCTGTCTCTGTCTGTCTCTGTCTCTGTCTGTCTCTGTCTGTCTCTGACTCTGTCTGTCTCTGTCTCTGTCTCTGTCTCTGTCTCTGTCTGTCTCTGTCTCTGTATATGTCTGTCTCTGTCTCTGTATATGTCTGTCTCTGTCTCTGTATATGTCTGTCTCTGTCTCTGTATATGTCTGTCTCTGTCTCTGTCTGTCTCTGTCTCTGTCTCTGTCTGTCTCTGTCTCTGTATATGTCTGTCTCTGTCTCTGTATATGTCTGTCTCTGACTCTGTATATGTCTGTCTCTGTCTCTGCATCTGTCTGTGTCTGTCTCTGTCTCTGCCTCTGACTCTGTATCTGTCTGTCTCTGTCTCTCTCTTTCTCTCTCTGTATACATGCATACAATAATACACACATAGTATATCTGTAAATAGGCAATAGCTGGCTTGTCCAAAGAACTCCTTTCATCTACTGCACTCATTTCATCTATTGCACTCTGTGTTCCTATTGCCCTTTTTATTTATTTATTATACCCCCTCCAAATGAAGTTTGAAGAGTGGTCGGGCGGGCGGTCGGGCGGTCGGGCGGTCGGTCCGTTGCAAATCTTGCGCATCGAACTACTTCCTCATTTGTTGAGCAATGCTCATGAAATTTGGCACACACATTGGTCTTGGGATGGAGATGTGCAAGACATATTTTTTGAATGTGTTGGAAAATCCATTGCCATGGTAACTGCATATTATGGCAATGAATCAGGTTGAAATCTTGCGCATCGAACTACTTCCTCATTTTCGGAGCAATGCTCATGAAATTTGGCACACACATTTGTCTTGGGATGGAGATGTGCAAGACATATTTTTTGAATGTGTCGGAAACTCCATTGCCATGGTAACGGCATATTATGGCAATGAATCAGGTTGAAATCTTGCGCATCGAACTACTTCCTCATTTTCGGAGCAATGCTCATGAAATTTGGCACACACATTTGTCTTGGGATGGAGATGTGCAAGACATATTTTTTTAATGTGGCGGAAACTTTGGTGCCATGGTAATGGCATATTATGGCAATAAATCAGGTTGAAATATTGCGCATCGAACTTCTTACTCATTTTTCGAGCAGTGCTCATGAAATTTGGCACACACATTAGTCTTGTGGTAAAGATATGCAAGACATATTGTTTCAATGTGTGGCAAACTGCGTTACCATGGTAAGACACATGGCAATAAAACAGGAAAATATTGCACATCAAACCTATTCCTCATTGTTCAAACAATGCTCAGGAAATTTGGCACACACATTGGGGCGGGGGTATTAATCACCTTCAGTGATATTCTAGTTTTTATTGTTTATATTTTCTGTCTCATTTTCTTTCTATCCCTCTTCTATTCTCTTCCCCTCTCTCTCTTTCTCTTGTTGTAATACAATCATATATCAGAAGCGGGAGAGTACGTCTCTTCAGAATTGGACTTTACAGTCATCAGAGATCGTGTAAACTATAAATCTTCCCAAATCTTCGCTAGCGAATTTCAGCCAGAGAGAGAGAGAGAGGGAATACAATCATTATTCTTTCTTCTCTCCCAATTTGTTCAACTCATCTCTCTCATCTGCCCAATATCCTCACATTCTTCATCATAGAATTAAGCATGTTTTGTCATGTGCCTGCCATTCTACAGCTAAGACAAACACACTGATAGGGCTAAAAGTTAAACTTGACTTGAATAATGTGATAGGCATTTCTATTTGCTTAGTGGAAAGCTTGAAATGGGATTCCTTCAAGAACCATAAATAGTATTTCCGGAAGAACAGACATTATGTAGTCTACTGGATGTGCAATGAAAGCAGGGTTAATCTAGATAGCTGACTAAAGGTGAAAATTAGTATAGTGTTCATATGAGGAGAAAGTAAGAAAATATATCAGAAGTCTAAAATAATGAACGAATGAGGTCATACTCTCAGACAGAAGGAACATCATATCTGATGTACATTAGCTGTTGGATGAATCAGGACATCACTATATGTTCTGGATGGACCTCAACCTAATAAAACCAGGTCATATATTAGTAGGAAAATAAAAAGGAAAAAAGGGGAAAAAAGGAAAAACTTAGAAAATAGATACCTGCTTTCCCTTTATCCTCTACAAATTATATTTTCATGTGATTGGATGTAGAAGGGACTTTTCTTTGCTCATTGAAATTTGTACAGATTACAGCGAGCAGCTGACTCAAATTGGATAAATGGGAAAACCATTCCAACATATTGATGTCTCATTCACTAGATGTCTGATGGAAACATAGTCAGTACATGTATGCAGGTGAATCAAGGATTAAGGGGCCTGCCTGTTCACACAGGGATTGACATAATCTGAAAATTTAGAACAACAAAACATTGTTTCTTTGTATTAAGAGAATAAGATTTAAGGTTAAGCTTGGTTGACCAAAGCTGAATCCAGTGTGAATACAGCTATGCAATAATGAAATTCACTGTGGCAAGATTAAGGGTTCAACTTTCTTGACCATATCTTAGCCCTGTGTGAAAAGAGGAATTAAGACTGGTTTAACAGTGGTAAGATAAAGTGTAAAGCTTGCTAGACCATTGCTTAATCCAGTTTTAATACAGCAGTGCAAGACTGATTTCATAGTGACAAATTTAAGGGTCAAACTTGTCATGCCATATGGCCCATCCAGTCAATATTGTTAATATGAGTACAGCAACTTGAGACAGATCTCACATATGCAAGATGATGTGTCAGACTTGCTTATATAGTCCAGTCAGTGTGAATACAGCAACTCCAGACTGGTTTCACAGCGGCAAGATCAAGGGTTAATCTTGCTTGGCCATCGCTGAATCCAGTGTGAATTCATCTCCCAAAGATTGATTTCCTGGTGACTAGTTTGATAGTTGAGGGAAGGAAAGAGAGTTGTTGTTCCATCTCGAGAGTGACGTCTGTATGCCCTGCTCCCTAGCAGCCGGACCTCAAATGTCATCAAACTCGATCTCTCCTCTTGTCTTCTGGGGGTGAGCAAAGCAAGAGCAAGGCTTTGAACATGGTGGACAGGGGACAGGTTGAGCCAAGACCAAGCTTGGATTACTTGTCAAGGCATGTGTGAGTGTTGGATATCTAGGGATACCCTACGTCATCAGACCAGGATTTGGGAAATGGTGGATTTAGTCCCCTCAGGCTAGCAAGCTGTGGAAATTGGATTAATGGTGTTAGGAAGGACCAAAAGACCTAATTGGAGGGTTTGAGTCTGTATATAATAATATTATTTCTTCCTCTTCTGTCTATGTGGTATGATTATCTGAAGGGAAATATGTTTGAATGAGGTGAGTGTGAAATCAAAGTTATTTTACCCCTTTTTCCCCTTTAATGTTATACTGTGTTCAGTTTCTCTTGTGTTGATATGAAGCTCTTGATAGTAGACAATTAGACACACCTCGGAAACAGTTTATTTATGTAAGGCTTGAATGTTTATGAAGTAATGCAAAGGTCTTTTGAGTTTGAGTTCATTTGTCGGTGATTCCCTCTACCTTTTTTTTGGGGGGTGGGAGGGCAGGGAGTGTGTAGGAGTTAGATTGGGTGAGATGCACTTTCTTTGATGTAGTTTGTTTATTTTTGGTCATGAAAATTAATTAAATTTAATTATATTAAATGTAAAGCTGTAATTAAACTTTTTTTTTTTAATGTGAAGTATCTCAGACACTTATTTACTTCCAGGATCATAATGAATCATTAATGCTTTCCTGGAATTATGGATGCTGAATTTACATCATTTCTACATATCATTTTTTTTTTAAATTTGCACTCCATTACCAATAATTCTCATAACAAAATGAATGAGGGTTGCTTTAAAAAAGCCAAAGAGAAGGTGGTTTCCACTTTTCAAAGAAGTTTACCCTTTTACAACAGCAAAATCAAATCCAGTTCTATTTTTTAAATTAAAATAATACTGATAAGTGTACAATAAACATAATCAGTGTCTATGAAGAGAGTTTGATACAAAACCTTATAGATAAACCCTTCTTTCTAGCTATCTTCATCATTTATATAGATCCTATGCAAAATCTATTACTGTATACCAAATTGCTTTTTTAATGTGTTATAGATTAGTAAAAATGAGAAAATAATTTTTTTCCCCTCTCTATTTTGGATATAGAGTAGTTCAAAATTTATGTATCAATTGACAGAAAGTTCCACTGAAAAATCTACATTAGAAAAAACCAAGCTCAGTGTGTACCACCGTCAAATAAAACTGCCACTTTGATGTGTTTGTTATCAATGGAAGATATGAAAAAGTCTATCAATCATGTCAGTGTGCTACTTTCTCCCTGTATAGAGGCCCAACCTCCATCTCTACCAGGCCTCTTGGTAGCTATGTTAATAAGCAGTGGTGAGATCACGTTTCTACCGGAGCTCTACAAAGATTCATTGGGCTTTAGAAACATGATCGTTAACTGAGCCAGGATTGACCTATACATCCCCGGGAGCTGGTCTTTAATAGTTTTCAATAGGCCCTTGCTGTCTTCTATACATCTCTTGAATGTATGGTAGATTAAATCCATATGTAAGTCATGTACCAATGTACATCTGTGTGTATAAAGTTTACCATATTAAAACTTTGGGTGGCATCATACTTTCTCATAATTAAAAACTGTACAATACAAAGAAACGTATGTATTTTTCACACAGGCATAAATATGTATTTGCTTTATAATCTTGACTATCATATCCATTTTTTTTCAATAAATTTCCCCAATGTCTTGAAAGGGTTTGATTAGTGTTATTAATGCATTAATTTTTTTTAAGGTATATGGATAATATTTTTTTTAAAGACATCACACCATTTCTAAATTATTGCAAATGATTACATTTTGCAATAATTGTAATTATTATATTTTGATTAATAATATATTAGAAAAGGAAATTTAAAATTAATAATTAGCCTTTCTCTTTTTCTCTACTTTTGATTATATTCTGTTTTTCTGTAATGCTCTCTGTCTCTCACCCACTTTTGTTATTCTCTTTCATGTTTGTTCATTTATCAGGTAACGAGGATCGGACATCAGTACATAGAGGGAATAAAGGAAAGGAAGGCAAATACATTGAACAGTTTGGAATCTCACCAAGTAAGTAAAAGTTTGTTAAACTTTTCTTCCCCATAATGCAGTCATGTGGACCTAATTTTTTGGTATCATTTCTAAACAAAAGATTCCACAAAATTCAGTGTCAGTTTCAGTTTCATTTTATTGTTTCATATTTCACATTTACAGTGCTTTTACAGTAGAAATGGTACAAACAATATAAATGGTACAAACAAACACGAAATATATTGTCAGAGAAAATAAAGGAAGGTGAGTACCTCATAGCAATAAGTTTTCATGCAGTATCAGTTGAAAAGACTGGGCTAGAATAAAAGTGATAAGAAATGAGAAGGCTACGCTTGTGAGTTATAGGCCCCAAAGAGTAATAAGAATTATAATAGTCTTAAAAAAATAGTGGGAACAAGCAATGCATGATGCAGCATTATGAGTATATAATTCAAATCATTGTGTTGCAGTAATTAAATTTGCATTCAAAGAAATGGTATTGGATGGTTTTGTCATATTCATTACAACAATATTACAACATTTCACATTATTAGGATAAATAAGCATTTCCTGTATGCTGTGGCAATTTCTGAAGCATACCAAAGTGCTGACATGAGTTATCATTTTTCTCAATATTAACCGATGGCTTAAAGCAATGCACGACATAAAAAAAGAATATAAAACAGCAACCACGTATCCACCATTGTAACGGGATTATGATGTCAGCATTTTGGTATAAATAAATAGAACATCATCAATATGCAGAAAAAAAAAAGCTATCTCTAAGCACCCAGCGACAAGCCACCACATCCACCCGCAACAAGTCAGAACACACATCACTCAACTCCATACACACACTCACGCTGGTGCTGCATCAGGCAAGCTATTATTTCTATCCGATACAGCAAAAACCAATAGCTACTGAGGCTCAGCAACTCGCTGTAGGTGAGTGAAATGCCCTGTCCCCTGCCACTCGGAGAAAAGGCATACAATCATAATAAACTGTAGGTGTGATACGAAAATGGAAAATGGCCTCTTAAAAAGATTCTTTTGACAGCACTACATGTCGGCTTTTGCCTGTGTGGCATAACCATTTAGGAGAAGAAGTTTCAATTTCTGTTTAAATATAAACAATGAGGTGGATTCAGTGATTTCATAAATAAATAAAAGTCCTGTACTCTTTTTGGTATAGATTAGGGTTATCTACTTTAGATATGACATTAGACTTACTTATGTTCATTTTATATCATAATCAGTGCATTCTGATGCTCATGTAGATTCCTTACCAGATGACTTAAGATTGAATCCCTGAGGTCAACATGACTGTATAATTTTGATGATTGATAATTTGTCACACTGTAAGTCTATTTAGGTAGCTTAGCGAAACATAATGGCATGTTAAAGATGCAGGAAAAATGCAAAGAGCAAAATTGCTATTTTTACCTGTGCATCTAAAATCACAATCAGACTTATCTGAATAAAAGTTTACATATTATTTTGCTTAAAGGTTTTAACAGAGTTAAATACTAATTCTGCATCCTAATAATTTAGTTCGACCTCCATAGAATAATATTATGATTTTGAATAATTTTGTCATATGGATCTTTTATGTGCCATCTCGTTTCGCTACTACCTTATGGACAATCAGTTTACTGGAACTGTGTGATTTTAAGTGAAATTCATGTGTATCAGAATAAATAAAAAGCAGCCCCTATAGAGTTGTTAATTTTATTGTTTTTATAAGTTATCAAATCCCCAATATGAGTATTAGAGGTGTACTGTAGTCTGTGTGTTCTGTCCTCATTGTCTATTGTCAACAAGGTAAAACTGATATTTCATAAATTTGCAAAATTTATTTGAATTTCCAATATTACATGTCATTGTTTATGATTTTTTGTTGTTAGGTAACTGTGGAAAGTATGGTTGTTAGATGGTTTGATCGTCAGATTGATCTGTTTTGGGATGCATACAAACTCTTTGGAAGAATGAATTGGGAAAATGTTTTGTAGTCACTTCAGTCAAGAGATGCCTTAGCAAAAAAAAAAAAATGCTTTGGGTTCAAGCCCTCTGAAAAGTTAAAATTTAAATATAAATTTTGTAATATCCTCAGAAGGAGTTTAGTAGCAGGGGCATTCTCAAAAGTTTAATACAGTTTGTATTCTAACGAGAGTTCAACAAGTATATATAGGGTACATGCATTGTAGAGAGAGAGGTAAGAGATGAATGGTACACCTTTAAGAAGTGACGTAAAGTGAAGTGAGTGAGTAATCAAGCTTTAGGAATGAGACTAGTGTGTCATCTAACTGAATGTAGTAGCACTTAACCCAGCCCCCTGCTGTCTGCCTGAATTATACCAACACATCAGATGATGGTACCAAGCCAAAGTATTCACTAGTCTTCTCATATGCAAGCAGACCTTAAGTATGATGTCTTTTCTCAGTGGAGGTTGTAAGGTGCAGCGGTTAGGCTAACTCCCTTGGAGAGTGTCATATGGGGCCAGAATCTTGTTCCTTTGTTGTTAAAAATGGAGCACTGGAACTATAACTTATCATTATCTTATCAATGGCAGACTTAATGCAATATGTTTGATAATAGTTATGAACCCAAGTATTCTTGCCATACTCCCAAAGTACAGAGATAATACAATAGTTTTGTACTAATTGAGTATATTCCTACCAGGTCTATGGTCTTACTATCTTCCATCTTCTGGTTTATTCTCTTCAAGTGTATATTGGCTTGCTCTCTTAGAATTACTCAATAAAGTTATTATGATTCACACATCTTGTAATTCAACACTGATGAGAAAGCTGTATGTTATAAATCTAAACTAAGAAAATAGGTCTTTCTATATCTATGGTCAATAGTGCCCATATTTTTGCCTTGTTGATATTTATACATTGTCAACATGATGTAGAATCGCATGCATCACAGTTTAGGTGAAGTCTGTGCCTTGGTACAATTCAGGTGCTATACCTTTAACCCAGCTATTGAGGATATTGTAACATAATACGTCAATGGCAACAGGCAACATTTATATCCTTGTTTTCTTTTTTTTAGGGGGCAATTTCCCCATTTTTTTTTAATGAGGGGAGGGATTTATTTCAGTGATATATTCGCTTATCAGTTATACTCTTTTTTCATGTCCGAACCTAAGTCATTCGATTCACTTTGACGCCCCCTCCTCGACCCTACCTCCAGTCCAGCTCTGTGCTTCCCTCTCTCACCTCTTGATAGTTTTACCAGTCCTTACTATATGTGTAACCTGATTATATACTGTGCATGTAGGAATGTGGTTGGGAAGAGGCTAGACCTTGTCATGCTTGTACCTACATCACTCTACATCGTGTCTTCTCAAAACCAAGCATTAAACCTTCCATTTTCACAGGCCAGTCCAATTTTCCTTTTCTATTAGAGTTTGAGTTGATAGTCCATACGTTGTCCTACATGTACATGTACATGTTAGGTGGTTGTTGATATGCAAGGTATCCATCCTATAATACAGAAAATTCAAACTGAAATTTAACCTACATAGACATTCCAAAGATGCATAGTTTCATTGAAAATGTTGTAAAACTGACCTTATTGGATGTCATAACAGGGCAAAGATGTCATCATTTTATCATATATAGTTATCATTTTACTAGATATCTTCTTTATACATCCATACATTGTGTATCATGCAGCTACTTCCTTATAGAGAGCAAGCATCAATCAAATGTTAAACTAGAAAGCTAGAATATAGGATTAAAACATCTGAATGTATCTGAATCATGATAATATGATCAGCCACTAATACTCATGAAATTTGGTATTTGATCCACATTTATGCAACCCTTATTTCATTATGATTTCTGTCTTGTGTCATGCATTCACTTTATAATCAGAATATCTCTTAGATTTCTAAAAATGTGTGATTCAGTAGGAAAATAGATATGATAATTATACATGTACAAGACAAAACGAAATTGCATGATTGACCTAGATCACAAAACATCAATTCAAAGAAACCTTAGTGATGTAATTGGAAAAGAATGATTGAGAATACTGAGGTGTATGTAGAACTCTTCACATCTCATGAAAATTAAAAATCCATGCAATACAGTTATAGAGAGTCATGACAAGAACAGATATAAATTGATATATCATTGGAGTGAAAGTTGAATGTCAGGAATGTGACAAGTTCAACAACTTCCACTTCTGGATTTTACAGATTTATTGAGTTCCTTCAAGTGATTCAGAGATGAGGAATCCATGGAATTTCACATTGGTTGACTTCACTTTTTGACTGGTATCAGAATTAGGAAGCATCTGGATAGTTCTTCTTTTAGATTTGAACATTGGGTGAACTTTATTTTCAACTTGGTTATTTTTGACCTGTGGCAAGACCATCGGTATGATTTGAAGAAATATATCTAGATGAAGAGGAATTTATTGAACATGAATTATAGATGATGTGCAGTACAAGAAAATCAATGTAATCAGTTATTTATTATTCTGAGGTGCACCATCTTGAGAATTAAAACATATAAAGACAAAAAGTAGTGGAAACGAATATACACTGTCCATAAAGTTATGTAAAATTTAACCATTATTGATTAAAAAAGATAATATGCATGTTTGCTGGGTAAAATTTTATGAGATATTGAGTAAAGTTTACACAATTGTGACTATAGTTTATGCAGTATTGGGTTAAATTTTACCCAACAAACATGCAAGTTCCCCTTTTTACCCAATAGTGGGTAACAGTTTACCTTACTTATTTTAGAGTGTACAAAGATGTAATTAAAAATTCCAAAAGGAACAAATTAATATGAGTTAATTTTTTTTTAAAGAACTGCTGAAATAAGCATAACAAATAAAGTAAGTTCCACCCTGAACAACTCCTCATAATTTCTAAACTGCAAAGTTTTGAGGAAAATTACCTAAAAAGGACTGTGCCTATGGTTCTTATGTAACTTTTGTGTGAAAATGGGAGGTATCCTTGAAGTCATGCTTGAATGAGCATTCTTTAGAGACAAAATGACCACATTTCAAAATTCACAAGATTAATGTGTACTGAGAGACAGTCTTATTCATGACTGTTGGCACTGTGTGTATCCATTAGACTGGTTAATGATCTCCTTACACCCTGCTAACCTTGAATACGTCATTTCATGGTTGACTAAGCACAAGTTAAAGGAAAACATAACCAAGATGCAAAACATTACTGCAGTAGTGTCTTTACTATAGTGTTACTGAGAAACAGGTTTCATAACCTTGTAAATTGATCATCTGACATTGTATCAATAACTTCATGGTGCAAAAATCAGAATTTGGTTATGTTTTCCTGTAAACTTTCCTTTCACTTGTGCTCAGTCATAGTCTCTAGTAGATGTAGAATTGAGTCTTTAAAAGTAAGGATAGTCTCTAGGGGATGTAGCATTGAGTCTCTTTAGATGTTAGGATAGCCTCTAGTGGATGTAGAATTGAGTTTGTAAAGAATTCAGGACAGTCTCTAGTGGATGTAGAATTGAGTGTATAGAAGTCAGGATAGTCTCAAGTGGATGTAGAATTGAGTTTGTAAAGAATTCAGGATAGTCTCTAGTGGATGTAGAATTGAATTTGTACAAAAGTAAGGATAGTCTCTAGTGGATGTAGAATTGAGTCTGTTTAGAAGTAAGGATAGTCTCTAGTGGTTGTAGAATTGAGTTCTGTGTAGAAGTAAGGATAGTCTCTAGAGGATGTAGAATTGAGTTTCTATAGAAGTCAGGATAGTGTCTAGTGGATATAGAATTGAGTCTGTATAGAAGTAAAGATAGTCTTTAGTGGATGTAGAATTGAGTCTGTATAGAAGTAAGGATAGTGTCTAGTGGATATAGAATTGAATGGGGTCACATTCTTCTTGGTCCCGTAAAATACCAGTGCATGTAAGTTGATCTTGTCAGAGCGTGTGTGTGATGAATGTATTGCTGTGTAGCTATAAACAATTTGACATGAAGTTGTGTTGATAGGTAGAGGAGAGTGGAAGTAAGAGAGACTGTTGGAGAAAAGGGAGGAGAGAGAGAGAGAGAGAGAGAGAGAGAGAGAGAGAGAGCAAGAGAAAGAGAGGGTGAGAAGGAGGAATGACAGGAAGACATGTGATAGTGATAATTAATTGCCAAAAGCTTAACAATACTGTTAGTGAAGTTGAAATAATTTCGAAAATATATTAGATGAAAATATAAACCTGCATGAGAAGGGAAACCAAAGTTGAAGAAGACAGAAATGTGCAGGGTAAGTGAATGGAATAACAAAAATGGCTTCTATTCAGCATCTTCAGTAGTTTGATAGATATCTTTTACTTCAAATTCAAATTCAAATTCAAAATGAACATTTATTTCCATCTTCAATTAAACAATCAATCAACATTCAGAACAATTGTATAATAAACTGCAGAGTAAAATAAAGGTAGTCGTACAAAAGACTGAAGACTAAATACATGTGGTTCTGCTAACAATGTGGATGGGGGCACACACAGAAAAGCAAAAGCTTGAGTTAGGTGCGCCTACAACATTGAAACAATGAATAACAATACACATGCATGTGCAGAAATTATGCACATGTACATACAATTACAGATGTACAAACGAAGAAACAAAGGAAAGAAAAGAAAAGAAAGAAGAAAAATCCAGGACTGTTATCAAAAGGCTTGTATGACCCTTAGCATTACTGTATGTGCAATGCTATGATACTCACTACGCATTGCTGCTAATCTCATTATGATGGCTTGAAATTAATAGTTTTTTTAGTTTATACTTAAGGGTATTTACTCTGGGTACATTCCTGACATTCTCTGGTAACTTGTTCCATATTTTGGGACCAGTGAAACGGATGTTTTGCTGATAAGCCTTTGTTTTGTGACTTTCCTGGTGCAACCACGAGGATGAACGGGTATGGTAATTATGATAATTCCTATTAAATGAAAACATTTCTGCAAAGTGTGAAGGTTTCATTTCATTAATGCATTCATATACAAAAATAGCTTGTTGTAGTAATAAGATGTCTTTTACGGAGAGCAAATTCAAGTCATAAAATAGTTTGTCACTTCTGGACCTAGGAGGCACACCAGCTATCAATCTTACAACCTTTTTCTGGAGAACAATTAGTCTATTAATGCGAGTTTGACAGGCATTGCCCCAGACAAGGGTACAATATGATAGATACGGGAGAACAAGTGTACTGTACAACATTTTAAGAATATCTGCAGGTACAACCTTACTTAACCTGAATATAATACCTATATTTTTAGACAATTTTCCCTCGACTGCTTTAATATGATAATCCCATGACAGTTTTGCGTCTATGTATACACCAAGGAACTTTGTACTATCAACCATGGGGACTAACACATCATTTAATTTTATTTCTATCTTTTTGGGGTCATATTTTTTACGGTTACAAAATAATATTAAATTACATTTTGAGGGATTGACTGAAAGTCTGTTTGCACAAAACCATGTATACACCTCATGCAGATTTGCATTTACCTGCCTTTGTAGGACGTCTAGATTATTGAATACAAGAGGTATACTTAATATTGAATAATTTGCATTTTCCAAAGAGACAAAAAGGAGGCAAACATGAGAGTAAGTAGCTTCAACATTAAGACTCAGTAAGAAACATTCGCAATAAATAAAAACATTAAAATGTATTTAAATTTATATGATGATGGGAATTGAAAAATTGCGGAATGTATATCACCTTAGAAAGAGTGAGAGAGAAGGGAGAGAAAGGGAAATATAAGTGAAGCAATATTTAATGAAAAAGAATACAAAACAAAATGTTTTGATGGTCTACATTTGAGCTATGATAACAGACCAAGGCAAACAGAACATATTCAGTGCATGGACATTCCAGTGATTCCTATAACAGAGGGATACAACACATTCATGTGACCTCTAAACTACACCCCGCCTTGCTGAATTACCTCTCCTGTAGAGCCAAAACAAGGTCAATGAATTATGAATTGCAGTTGAACATAGGATTGAGAAAGAAACAGAAGGATACCCAAAGGCAGATTTGGCAGATTTCCTACTTTGTTCCAAGTGCCATAAAAAATATATTATTGAAATCTAACTTTTGTGCCCTGTGGTAGGCTGTGCCATTAAAAATGTATCATTTCAATTCTGCTTTGTTTATTACACATTGTTATATGTAATTCAGGGAAGATGACAAATTTATTTAGTCTTTCTTTGTAAACTCTATTAATGATCTAATTTTCAAACAGTCTATAAATCTACTACATCCTTCTTTGAGAGAAAGTTCTTATCTCATGACTGTTCGGACAAGTGTATTGTAATTTTGATTAAAGAATGGTGATGATGAGTAGAACCCTGGTTGTGTGTATAATCTGTAGTAGATTTGAACTTATCAAATACTCAGCATGTCAGATCTTTCCAAGAGCAAAATGAATGGATTCTCTTGAAATATGATTTATTGGACAAGAAAGTGATTAATGTACATAATATGAGTTGCCTACAAAGCAGAAAGAAGTGAATATCAACATGTTTTTATGATAATGATCATTGGTAGTATGCTTATATTCTATAGCTAATAAAAATCGAAATATTTGATCCTAACGTTTCTTTAAACTGTCAAAATCAAAATACCTTACTTTTATGGTCACACTGTGCAATGTTTTTCCTAAAGTTAAAGCATCAAATAATATGATTACTATCTTTCAGAGTAAATCCGTTTTGTTTTGAAGCCATTTGGAGATTCTTGTAGTAGTATGAGGCCATAGAGAAATAGGTCAGATATATGTGTGTGTTTATTAGTACTAGCATGGTAGCAGGAGAGAGAAATATGGGTGCTATTTATATTCAGTCTTGGCCAGTGCTAATACCAAGGCTTCTTGCTAGTAACAGCTGCATGCTATATATTGTGTGTGATTCTACTCACTAGTAGATATGATGTACTTGAGAAGGTATTCAAAGAAAGATTCAAGGGATAAATCAAACTGATTGCCATCTGTGTTTTGAAGCATTTCCATTGGTTCCCTTTGACTGAGATTGATGTATTTTCTGGACAGTAGACCCCAGTGAAGTTGCGTTTCCTTTATCTCTTACATTTGTCTATACCAAGAAAATGATTGAGGTAAATAAAGGTACAACATCCAACTTTACCAAAATGAAATAGTGATTATTATGTGTATTGATGAAGCTCTGTACTCAATGTTACCCTGTGACTGAAGGATAGTGCTCCTATGGTTCTTGACATGGGTGTGTCTTTTCATGACATTGCCCTGTTTAATACTTCTCTTGATTAGTGTTTGGTATATGGGTGGTACATGTGTATATATTTAATTTAGACTGTAGTTTAGAATTCTCAGTCTGTGTGTTAACGATGTCTTTAAGGTATGTGAATCCTTTCTGTGTGCATTTACTTCTCCATTTGAATTCTAACTTTAAATGACAAATAACAAGGACTTCTTTGGACTTCTTTGATATTCAATAAACATGCCTTATCTTGATGTGGAGTGATTAAGTTCCTAGACCTCTCTATCTATTATATCTTTGCTAGGTAGTAGTTTGTGTTGTCTATGAAGTTCAAAACAAAGAATATTTATCCCTAGGTGGCTGATAACCTACTTCCATCCCTGATGACATGATTAGAAGGAAGGGCATCAGCCATAGTGATGTAGTCCCTTTAGTGAAATACCACTTTTTTAATTGATATTTGTGAAATTCTCTTTTCTTCTAGCTCATGGTGGATGGATTGGTAGTAAGCCTCGCATCTCTGACATCCATCAGAGTGGTATCACCTTAACGTGGGGTGCTGCACCTGTCAAGAAGTCCCGTACTCAGCTCAATTACATCCTAGAAGCTAAGGACACCTACAGCAAGCAGTGGACACTCATAGCTACAGACATCCTTGACACCAAGTTCTGCGTGGAGGAGTTGGACCCACAAGGTGCCTACATGTTTCGGGTGCGTGCTGAAAGCGAGAGTGGGATCAGTGAACCAGGAGAGGAGTCGGATCTCATCAAGCTCAAGGATGTGGGTAAGAAAGAAGATGTGTGATTGGAGCAGGCAGCATATAGTAGGGGTGTGACTGGACCAAACAGGGTGTGCCATAAAGGTGTGACATGGTTAGGTACATGTAGTTGTGTAACTGGACCAAAGAGGGTGATGTAGGAGTATGACTGGACCAAACAGGGTGCAGTAGGGGTATGGCTGGACCAAAGAAGGTGTGGTGGGGTGTGACTGGTAAAAACCAGATGTGGTTGGTACGGATGCAACTGGACCAAAGAGGGTGTGGTGGGTGTGACTAGAATGGATCAAACACAGTATGGTATAGGGCTGTGACTGGAACAGACAGGATATAGTAGGGGTGTGACTGGACCTGGTAGGGTGTGTCAGGGGCTACCAGTGGATCACAATCACATAATTGTCTCTCTTTTCTCCCAGTTCATGGTATCCCTGCATGTTATCCATGTAGTACATGTACATATATATCTCAAGTCTCTTGTTTATAATTTATATTTTTCGATATGTAATTGACAGTTATTCCAGTTATTTTTGTCAGTAATTTGATGGAAATAACAACCTACCATCTCATTCTGTTCATGTTTATATGTATTTTTGCGACAACTATTGTTTCCTGTTAAAGCTATACTTCTATTCTGTATTACAGAAATATCTATACTTTTCTAATTCATCCCCTCTTCAATGTCCAATGCATGTAATTTCTTTTCTCATTAGAACAGTGAAGACATGGATAAAACCCTAAATCTGACTGCATGAATTATTTTAGGTATGTCCGTATTTCCTTTCGACCTTGCTCTCTTTCTCTCCTCCAATCTTTCAGGGAATAAGGCAAGACATTCGCCTTCACAGTCACACAACACAGCCAACAAAGGTTACACATTATTGTTTTGTTGCAATTAAATTTTGCTGCCATTTTGCACAGAGCTGCATTGAACCTTAAGCTTCAACACCAAATTCATCTGTCCAATTCCTTGCAATTTCTGATGTGATTCTTCCACTTCATATTTGACCACTCCCGCATTCTTCCATCCTCCTTTTAAGCTTGTCTAGATGCTATTATGAAAGATATTTTGCAATATCTTTACCAAGATCTTTATAAAGACGATTATAATGATCCCACCATACAAAGACTACCAATATTCTTAAAAAGAGTTGATGATTTGAGATAATTTATTTTTTCCAAGTCACACCCAACTCTACTCATGCCTGCTGAATCATCACATAAGAAAAGTCTTAATGGGAAAAATTTAGATTCAGATTCTACTGCCCAAAGTGCAATACTGTATTTGAAACATGTATTTGTAGAAAAAATACTTTTCATTCTCTTTGAATTTCAGAACAGGTTTACAAATTGTTAAGTTGGGAGTAATGAAACACTGTTTATGTCAAAATGAACAGTGAAAAAAAAAAAGATTTTTATGCCTCCGCCCACCGAAGGTGGTGCCGGAGGCATTATATTTTCGGGTTGTCTGTCTGTCCGTCTGTCCTGCTTTCTTGTTTGAGCGATAACTCAAGAACCACATAAGGTATGAACTTCAAACTTGGTGTTAGTATGTATCACCATAGGAAAACGATCTGATTAGATTTTGGGGTACGTAGTTCAAAAGTCAAGGTCACAGAGGCCAATTTTTCTAAAATTTTAGGTGTTAGGCTCGTTCTAGCGATAACTCAAGAACCATTTGAGGTATGAACTTCAAACTTAGTGCTAGTATGTATCACCATAGGAAGACGATCTGATTAGATTTTGGGGTACGTAGGTCAAAGGTCAGGGTCACAGAGGCCAATTTCTGAAATATCAGGTGTTAGCCTCATTCTTGCGATAACTCAAGAACCATTTGAGGTATGAACTTCAAACTTGGTGCAAGTATGTATCACCATAGGAAGACGATCTGATTAAATTTTGGGGGTTTTAGGTCAGAGGTCAAAGGTCAGAGGTCAATTTCTGAAATTTCATGTGTTAGCCTTGTTAATGCAATATCTCAAGAACCATTTGAGTTATGAACTTCAAATTTGGTACTAGTATGTATCAGCATAGAAAGACGATCTGGTTAGATTTTGGGATACGTAGGTCAAAGGTCATAGAGGTCAATTCTGAAATTGCAGGTTTTAGGCTTAACGTGATATCTCAACCATTTGATCCACAAGATTTCAAGAACAGTTTGAGCCATCAACTGAATTTAGGTGGAGGCATATAGGAGACGCAGTCGCATTCATCTTGTTTATAAAATGTGTTTCAAAAAATCTCATTTGTGAGACCTGTTTGTAAAAACCTAATGGTGCTGTAAAATTTATAGCCAAAGAAGCTAAAATTTTGTCATGCAAGGGAATACTCTAACCTTTCTTTTGACTGCATCCAATTCTTTGCCTGACCCTTTACCCATTAAGGAATGACCTATAGGGTACCCAGTCCTAAACCCTTGAAAATTGCATGTTACTTTGAAGGTTTAACAGTGTCCAGTGAGTTTGATCCCTAATGAAGGAATGTTGGATAATCCTCCATTTATATTGTTGTGAATTTCTTAATACCCCTTTACATTTCTGATAATCAACTGCACTTTTCCTGGATTTCCCCCCTTTTGATGTTTCATCTGTTTTATTTGAAGTCTGATATGTTTTTCTTGTAAAGTTCTTATCTATTGTGTGCATCTCATCAAAGTTTGTCAGCTCTTTCCCCCAATAACCTGATGATCCCACAAATGCGTACCAGATACCTACAAATATAATTTATATTATATTCCTTTTCCCAAATAAGGTTCTGTTGTAGATTCATTCCATAGCATCCTTTAAAAGTATTTAGTACTTTTTGATTTATATTGTGTTCCTTTTCCAAAATGAGGTTCTGTTGTAGATTCATTCCATAGCTTCCTTTAAAGCATTTAGCACTTTTTAATTTTTTAAATTTTAATTAACAAAGTAAGAAATTAAGAATTAATGCATAAATCCATGATACATACTTGTACTTAATTTGAATAAATAACTGTATGCTGTGTTACATGCTGTGTATAGGTTTGTTTTCTGATACATTCTTTCCTGCCTTTTAGTTTTCTTTTTAGCATCAATGGAGTTGAAGTTTATCCAGTATTATATATAAGATTTTCCTTATGTTATGTAATCTTCAACTGATTCTATCATAAACATGAATTGATAGAAACTTCCGTGCATTTAGATAGAGTACAGGTTAATATAGTTTCTTTAACTTAAGAGGGCAGTATGCTTCTAGGGAGAATAGACTATATTAGAGATGACTTCAGCATAGATATAGCACAGCTGTAGTAGCTGTCAACTGGAGATTCAGATTTATTCAGAGTTACACATTTTCACCTGTAGAAGCTGCAATTATGAAACATCTGTGATCATAACATTCATTAAAATTATATTATTATCCCTGGGACTAGTGCTACATCACAGTCTTTGAAATGGAACTATACCATTGTTTCTCAGAATGTTTTGAGAACATTGTGTAAAATACTTAATCATAAATGTGACAGTCTTAATATAAGATGGATAAAACACTATTTTCTTTACGTGGATTTGTTAATTGTGTTAAGTCATAATGAAAATTATGGCATTAAGTTACTAGTAATGTAGGCATTCATGATTGGGACCAAAAAACAGTTATATACAAGTTTCAAATTATCAAAAACTAGCACCAACATTTTTTATGGAAGTAATATCAAGAATAGTACACATATTCACTGGACTTGATACTCCTTTTTTCAGGAGTAGGGTGTTATTGTCCTGGCATTTGTAACAAATACAAGGATAACAGCTTCCATAATACATTGATACATGGTAACAAAGGAAATGTTATTATCATTGAACATAATGTTGAACTTGAAGTGTTTAAAATAGGTAACTGAACATAAGACAGAAAAGGAAAGTATTGCTGTGGAAAGTGTTATTACTGTGGAAATGACAGACCTTTTAAGGCCATTTGAATTCATGGTTCTAAAAGAGTTATCTCACAATTCCTGTTTCTAGGGAACCAGCCCCTATTTGTAAAGACCACAGAGGAGGTCTTTGCTGTGAAGGATGGCAAAGCCACTCTCTCCTGCACCCTATCAGGTGAACCTAAACCCAAGGTGGTCTGGATGAGAGAAGAAGAGATCCTCAAGAACACAGACAACCTCAAGGTTTCATCCCAATCTAATGGAGTATGCTCATTAGAGATCTTAAAGGTCACCAGTAATGAGATAGGAGAGTACAGGTGTATAGCTACCAATGAACATGGAGAGGCTAGCTGTAGACTCTATCTTGATGTTGCAGGTAACATGTCAGACATTTAGCTCCTGAAATATTTAGGCAATTCTATATAATACATTGGCTGGAAGGAAATGAAATCTTTACCCATTCCAATTAATAATTTGCAAACAACTTAAGTAATTGTCATACAACTAATTCTTTAACATTTGAAGAAAAAAACAAAACAATTTGTTTAGACAAATAGACTGCATTTGGGACTTAAAATATGTGGTATTTACATATCCAAACTCTTCACAACATCATCAATTGTGATATGTTAACTTACTAAAGTTGCAGTAAATGAGAATTGATTTACATTGAAATTAGATCAGCTTGACCACTTCTGAATACCCATATGCTTCCTTTTGTTCCTTTTAAGCAATACAATTAAACTGGTTTTCTGTCCTTTTCTTGTTTCTTTCCTCTTGATTTTTAATGCTCCTTATCCATTTTCATGTCCTTCCTGTCAGAGTTGAATAGTAAATGTTGATGTGTGTTATCACAAGAGAGTCTCTAGTCTACATGAATAAGGTTTCATTTAAAAGAAGCTTCCAAGGTCCTAGGCATTGTTAACATCATCCCTTGTTGATGTTTGGTATGGATATCATTTTACTGAAGGTTGAAGGGTACTTACATCACTTCCTATTGCTCTAAGATTAGGAAAAGTCAGTGTGACATACAATGTGACATAGAATACTTGCCAGTATTGAAGGTATATTCACCATTGTATTTTTTTCTTCATTTTCTAATACTTGCATTTCTTTTTATATATTCTTCTGAACAGATTTTCAAAAAATTTCATTTATGGTTCATTTAATTGATGTTGATTTGTTGTCCTCAAATTCATCATTTATCCCACCTCTCATCCTTTTTTTACATTTATTTTACCGAATCTCCAGAAACCATCATTCTGAAACAACTTTAATTTTGATATTTCTGTAATAATTTTCACAGAGCCCCCTCATTTTGTGGAGACTTTCAAAGACACTGAGGCAACGATTGGTCAGTCCATTAGACTTGAATGCAGTATAGATGGCATCCCAGAGCCAGAGGTTATCTGGTCTAAAGATGACAAAGTTATTGAAGACTTTGAGAGGTATCAGTTCTATTATGAAGGTGAAGAAGGGTTTGCTCTTGAGATCAACAACTTTGACAAAGATGACTGCGGGGTCTACACGTTGGAAGCAACAAATATCGCAGGCAGTGCTTCACATTCAGCTGAAGTCTATGTCACATGTATGTTCCTGTCTCAAAATTTCTGTCATTCTCTTACTCTCTCTCTCTCTCTCTCTCTCTCTCTCTCTTACTCTCTCTCTCTATCTCTCTCTCTCTCTCTTGCTCTCTCTCTCTCTATCTCTCTCTCTCTATCTTCTTACCTTCCTATCTCTTCACTATGACATGTGCAAGATTCTGTTTATAGAACAATTAAAAGGTTTACCAAAGATACTGACACTTTGAAGACTCCTAAGCTTGTAAATTAAAGTGTTTCAATCCTTGATGTAATATATTATTATGAGAAATAGACAGAATCCACTTTCTGAAAAGCTAGTAAAAAGAGAACAATAACAAAATATCACAGTGATGAAATTTGACGGTAAATTTAGTTGATATTATTCTGATGGAATCTTGTTTATCTTCATCTCTAACTAATTTCTATTTGATTCAAATAATATATGATAGAAGGGACAGAAAAAAGCTTTGCACACTAGCCCCATTTACATCTCTTTTACACAATTACATTCACTTACTGAAAAACTAGTAGAAAGAGAACAATAACAATTTCAACAAAGCAGTACTGTGATGAATTTTGAAATTGAATTTAGTAGATATTGTTCTGACAAAATATTGTTTATCTTCATCTTTAACTAATTTCTAATTAATTCAAATAATCTATGTTAGAAAGACAGACAGAAAAGGCTTTGCACATTTGCCACACTTACATCACATTTCATGCAAATATGTTTTAACCTGACCCTTCTAACAATTTCTTTATTTCTCATCTTTTTTCTTTTGTTTCATGATAATCAGCTGGACCTGATGGATATAGAAGAGTTTTCATCAAGAAAGACATTAAGGTTGAAGATGAATATGAACTCCTGGCAGAACTTGGAAGGTAAAAATAGAAAAGAAATGTTCCATCTCATTTCTGTGATCGTCATCATCGAGAAATGAGTGGATGTGATGTAAATTAATCTGACTTCATTTCAGCAGGATGACACAATTGTTATTTTGAAAGGACTCTTTCCCACAATCCTGCATGTAATGAACAGACATATACTGGTAGTATTAAATAGCAAGAGCATAGTGCACTTACAGATTTATAAATTAGAAGATTGAACATAAAATGGGTACAAATGTTTTAAAGTTGTCTAAACAAGTTTCAATAGTGAATACAGTATTGACATTTTGAAGTTTTAAGGTGTGATAGTCTTGTGAAAGGGCTCTCTCTTTATTCTTTTGACCAAATAATGACAAATTGTTTTATATTAATATTTTGATCATATTTCAGAGGAGCCTATGGTGTTGTTCACAAGGGTATCTCCAAAGCAGACGGTAGTGAGTGTGCTGTCAAGACAATCCGTGTCAAGGCTGGCATGTGGGAAGAAGTCAGGAATGAGATTGCTGTCATGGGTATCTTAGATCATAAGAGACTTATCAAACTCTTTGATGCCTATGAGACCAAGAGAGAAGTCGTCATGGCTATGGAAATGTATCCTTTAATCATTCTTATGTCTTGATCTTGAAAAGTTTCAAATGAATTCATATTCTTCCCATTACAGTTTGCATTTAAATAGTTTATGTAATGTGATCTATTATGAAGTTTCAAATGTATCTTGACAAAGATTTCATTACATAAGTTTTAAGTCATCATTTATTTGTCCATTGACGAAAAAAGAGTTTTAGGTCTAAAAGACAAAAAAAAATAGTAATTACTATTGAAAATTTGACCAGTTAAAACCCCTCTACAGCACCGAAGAGGTTAAGAAGAGAAGATCAATGCTGCAATGAAGAAATTTCCTATGTAGGTGTTAGTCAACAAAAGAAGTGTTTATGTAAGAATTAAAGTGGTAGTCATAAATGTTGAATAAGAGGAAGAGAAAAAGAAAAACAGAATAGAATAAAAAAAATTGCAAAGCCAAACAAGTAGATTTATACATGCAGAGAGAAAGAGAGAGATAGAGACAGAGACAGAGACAGAGGCAGATAGAAAGAGACAGAGAAAGAAGAATAGAAAGGTAGAGAGAGATAGTAAGAAAGAGAGAGAGAAAGACCTTATCAAGCCTAATAACCAATAAAGAGACAGTGAGAAGGGAAGGGATTATAAAAGTCTGTGTTTCTTGTTTAGACAGTGAGCATGCAGGAATGGATGAAAATTGAATGAAGTCAGCTTTAAAATCACTTGTGCAAAGCTTGAAAAGCCTCTTATCTCCCTTTGCTTCTGTTTGGGTGCTACTGAACAATAAAACATTGAATGTTATATTATAGAGTAGCATATGTAGTATGGAGGCAGGAATACCTTGATGTTATCATTGTGACTTGGAAGGACTCATCCATTGATTTTCATGTAAAAGTCAGTAAAAAGGGGAAGAGCTAGGATAGTCATTCTCTAGGAGAATAAACTCTCTGTTAATAGGTAAGTTTTTTTTCTTTTGATTAAAAAATCACTATTAAAGGTTTGTCTGATTTATATGTTATTCCTTCTACATACTAGCTTGCCCTAGCATATAATACTACAATGGACTTTTTTATATTCTAATCATATGCAGAGAGCCAGAAAGGTGTTATCAAACGAAGACTATTTTCCATAGTGTTAATGTCCTTTTGACTCTCAGAAAAAAAAAAATGCTCATAACACACACTCACTGCACAGGAATATAATTAGAATATCTTGAAATCATTTAATATATATACTTTAGGCAGTTAAATTGAACTTTGAAAAACTATGTGCCAGCAACGTCCATTTGAAAATCTGTTTATTTTCCCATTGTTTGTTATCTAGTAACAATTAACCTTGTAATCTGCTATTTTCCTGTGTACATTGGGCTTCTGTTCAGTTGTCATAATCCTAATCTGTTGTTTTTGTGATAAATATGGCATATTGTACAACTGCATTACCATTAGTTTTGTTGATATTATCTATCTTTTAGTCCCACATAATCTTGTTTCATGTTTTGTAAAGTAGTCAAGGTGAACCTTTTCTCAATACATTTCTTGCTCATATTCATGTAGAGGAGATTGGTCAGAGAACAAGTAGTGATAAACAAAAACAGACACAGACTCTATTAGAATCTGGATCTGGTGCTGCTGGAAATTAAAATGTTTATTGTCCGTAAGAGAGACTATTAACCTCATAGATATAGCAAAAAGGGCATTATTCGTAGTCTGTGGATACTAAGAGTATTACAGAACAGAAAGAAAATGAGAAAAAAAATTGCACTAGTAGCTGCCTTGCATTGTACTATTCAAAGCTAATACATTTAAACTTCATTAAGTTTTCACAATTGAAGGCTTTCGGTAAGTTTGTAGACTGAAACCAATGACAAATGTTTGACTGTTGAGCTCGTGGTATAGCTATCTAATGACCTCGTTAAACAAATGTTATCAGTTCTGGGTCACAGCAACCGAGTTGTAATTGAGCAGTCTGGATTGTTTAAACTAAGTCAATCATTAATATGCCATGCTCATTTCAGCTTCATTTAGGGAAGTATAGGGATGGCATTCATGGTAAGTAGGGAACTATATCATTCAGATTTTTGAATATGTTTGCGTAGATAAATCATTTAGTGAACTGAATATTATGAGTATTGTTTGTTGACAAATGTTTCCTTTAATATTGATTTTACCCTACATGTCTATTTAGTAGTACTCTTTTATTGCTTTTACAAAATGCATAATATGTGGTAATATTATTGTGCACATCTTAAGTTTTGTACCGTTAATTGATGCAGGATATCGTTTTTGCAAATGATGTGAAGGAGACATGTTTTGAAATATCTGTAAGAGTTAGGTAAATCTTATCAAATATTTCAAGCCAATTCTTTTGGCTTTGGATATTAGCAACAGTACGTATGCGTATAAACTCATTGATCTATTAGATAAATGGTTGTAGTGAAGGCAAGTGTACTTTTTAGTTAGTAAATGAGCTGGGGGTCCAAAATCAGTGCTGATACAGGAGGGGAAGGAGGTTTCACAAGCCAATTATAAAATGTAATATATATATTTACTAATTAGTTGAAGGTTTGCCTCTGTACCTTATTTAGTCTATTAATTTTGCTGTCAGTCTGTGAGATTATGTTGCTCTTTCTCCCATATTAGCTGTTTGTTACTCCCAAACTAATAAACCCTATATGCTTTCTTTGTCTCTCTTGCTCTCTCTCTCTCTCTCTCCTTTTCAAACTCTGTCATTCTCTATCGATTTTCCCCACTTGCCTACTATTTCTCTCTTTCTCTTTCTCTCCATCATCTTCTGTTGATCACCAATGCCTTGATATTAACCCATTTTATACTAAGCAAGATATAACTATGTTATACCTAAATGTAATATTCAACAAGTTAAATATTCATACAAATAGTTTTAATTTTGGAAGGAGCAGTAAACTGTAAAATAATAATAATATATTACATTTATATAGCACATTATGTGAATACTTCAGTGCGCTTTACAAAGCTATTTATTATTATGGTTATTTTTAGACATATATTTTAATTTGCTTTAAGTTCAAGGTTAATTTTCTCTAATTTCCAGGTGATTTTTACCAATGATATGACCAATGATATGACCAATATACAGTAGTGTATGTATATCACACTGCTCATGATTCACTGGCCAGTTTGTTTTGTTTCCCTCACATATGGATCTTTATTTGCAAAACAAATTCAATATATCACCAACATATTATTCAATGTATCGTCAGCAATTCATTAGCAGCAAAAGGGTCACATGCTAGTTCAATTTTCTGTATTATCCTTCATTAAGTGCTTTGGCCAGTTTCCTGTTGTTGTTTTAGCACTTTAACTTTCCGCATGAGCTCAGATTTTTGTTTTTTTTAATGGCAAATGATGACTAGGTAATGAGAAAACCTACATGCACATGTTTATAGTTGCTGGCTGTACCAAGGCTGTACTCCTTGGCTGTACATACATTTTATGTCAAATTTAATGGGCAATTTTATTGCGGCTCACACTATAACATTGCATACGTGGTGGAGGTATTTGACTTGTAACTTATCGTCTGTTCCCTGTTGATCTTTGTAAGCAGTCTATAACTATTGGAATATTTCTGTAAAGGTTTGTTTTCATTTCATTTGTAAAATTCATTTTGGAACTATTTGATGTTTGATATTATGCGATATTGCAGTAAATGATACTTTTTATTAGGCCTAAGTGTTTATATACCATGGCATACACCATAGTATAGTGATAATACCCTATTAGAGCATTGCCCATAGATTGATTTTGTACATGTATCTTTTCCTGTCATTTTGCAATGGTTTACAATAACTTCAATAATAATACTTTTTATGATAATTTTGAGTCACATATTATACACCTTGGGGAATCCCTAGAGAAGATCAACAGTCTTTGTGCTATAGTGCTCAGGCTCGTTATAAGGAGTAAAGTTCACTTATGACATTCATAAATAAATAAATCTGCACATAGCATGGTGCTACTCCAAATTAACTGCAAACATTTAAAGGTAGTGTCTAATTTGATTTTGGCTTGGAAGCAAAACGTATTGTATCTGTTCTTAGCCCGACAACCAGTAAAAATATAAAATGAAATAAAGTATTTATCTAAAAAGGGATTCTTTTTAAAGATAATTGTGATGATCTTTATAAACTTTCTGACTGGTTGTTTCAAACATGTTGATATATATTTGTGCACAATTGTAGCACTTGTATATTCAATTCAAAGTGTTATATAGTACTTTTATGACTTTCAAGAAAATGCTGCAGTTACTTCTTAATAGATAAAAGGAAATGAATTGTGCACATGACATACTGAAGATGAATGTGCTGACTGAGTACTTTATTTTGAATTCAAATGATTGCTTCTCTCATTTATAAAATAATTAGACTTTTTTTTCACCGTTTCTTGGTACAGTATCACTGTTTGTTCAATTATAGAGTTCATTTAAATGACTTTTACGTGTGTATGAGGTGGTATGATAACAAGGAAGCTTGAAAGGAAGTTATGTACTGTTTATCTTGAATCCGGAAACTTTTCTTCTAGGAAACTAATCTGCATTAAAATAGGGAAATTAATAATCGAATGCTGCCTGAGAACAGTGCATGATGATGATATATATCTTTAAAAAATGATATTGATGGGGATTGGGTTCGCAGTGTATTTGGGCTGTGGTGAGTAAATCACAAATTTCTTGAAGTCAGTTGTTTTATATCATTTATATACTGCCTGTTATCATTGTCTGGTGCATTTGAGTGTTCATGGTCAAAACATAGAGCCATATATGCACTAGAATGACAGTTGTGCTTTCGCAAGCTCCCTCTTTTATATTCTGCAGACTTTCGAAGAAAGAGATAATAGACAAATTGCCTTACATATTATGTATAAGGTTTCTTAACCTTTTTGGTATTCCAATATCATTTATGATTTTATCATACCACAGTCATCTTAGGTACTTCTTTCTGATGTGATATAATTCATGTTCTACAAGCTGCTTATTATATTTTTTTTGATGATTATTTTCCTTGACTTGTAACTAAATGACAGTGTGACAGGTGGAGAGTTGTTTGAACGTATCGTCCAGAGAGATTCCTTCTCAGAGAGTGAAGCTGTAGGTTTCCTCAAACAACTCATTGATGGCCTCATCTACATGCATGACAGGAACATTGTCCATTTAGATTTGAAGGTAAGTCCTGCATTACCATATATCTGTTCACAGTGATCTAACATTTGTTCCAGCAATAATTTCTCTTGGCTTTATTTCGTCAAAATATTTTGAAACCATGGCTAACTTCAAAATGTGAAAAAAATGAAGAGACTTGGTTTCCTGTATTCCTCCCCCCCCCCACATACATTATGTTTACTGATACATTTTACTTCCTACTTTCTCCCTCCCAGCCAGAGAACATTCTCCTAGTAGCCCCAGACTCTGATGACATCAAATTGATTGACTTTGGTCTAGCAGCTGTGTTGAAGGAAGGGGAGGAGGTGAGGTGTAAGTTTGGTACCCCAGAGTTTGTGGCTCCAGAGGTCGTCAACAAACAACCTGTATCCACAGCAGCAGATGTATGGGGTGTAGGTGTGATTGCTTATATTCTGTAAGTATACAGGAAACTCTCTTTTTTGGTTTTCTTTTTTCTTTCCTATGTTGCAAGCCAGCTTTCTTTATTCCCTTGCATTAGTCAGTCCTGATAGATACTCTGTCTTTCTGTCTTTTTCTCTCTCCCTGTTTTCCCTTTTCTCTCTTTCTCATATTCCTTTTTTCTCTCCCTCTCTCTTCCTTTTAGCTACATTTTGGACTTCTCCTTTTATTTCATGTGTATTTCAATCTGTCTATTTTTATCTATATTGTGCTTTCATTTCCATTTCTCTGACTTCCTCTCCTCTCACTCTGTCTTCCTAATGTGTCCTCCTTTTTTTCTTTATCACTCTTTCTCTCTCTCTCTGTCTCATATACATATACTTGTATATGACTTAGTTGGCCTTACCCCCTTTTATTTCTATCTTTTCCTATCTCTATTTGCCTCCTCCTCCCAGCAAGTTTACCTAGTATGTTTGTATATGCCACACATATAATTGTTACAATCGTATATTGCTAGTTGAATAAAGAGGATGATAAAGTTGTAAGTTTAAGTTCAATTTCAAATTTTCAGGAATATTCTATGAATAATCATTATTGATATCACTGAATATCCATTACAGCAATAGTTCTTGTATTGTTCATACTCTTTCTTTCCTAATTTTTTTTTCTTAATTTCGTGCCCTTACTCCTTGCTTCAAGAGTATGTTGTTGGTTATGTATGAATAGTTTTTGATCATCATGTACCAGTTTGATCATGCTAAAGTGTCATGCCAAGTGCTCAATATTACTTATTAAATTGACTCATGTTTGTATTGTTTTTGTTAGACTAAGTGGTATATCTCCGTTTGCTGGTGAAGATGACCGTCAGACCCTTCTCAATGTCCGAGGTGGCCAGTGGGACTTTGATGATGAGGTTTGGGATGACATCTCAGATGAGGCTCAAGACTTTATCTGGCTCTTGTTTGAGATGAATGCTGAGTGAGTATTACTGTACAAATCAATGTTAAGGTAGCTTATGGGGCCATTCCACATAGGGCAAGACCTCTGAAAGACCACTGAAAGACCGTAAAATTTGACAGATCTCTAAATGATCTTTCAGTGAACTTTCAATGATCTCCGAGGTCATTCATGATTCCTAAGTGATCTTTTATTGAATTTCATGGTCTCCAAAAAATTTTGAAATGGTTCAAAATAGTCTTTCGGCAGTCTTTCATGAAAATGGTCTTTCAGCAATCTCTCAATGAGCGCTCAAGGGTCTTAATAGTCTTTCAATTATCTTTCAACAGTCTCTCAAGAACTGCCACATTTTTGGAGATCACTGAAAGATTATTGAGAGATCATTGAGGGATAATTGAAAGACTAGTCTCTCAAAGATCTTGATTGATCTCTCGAAGATCTCAGGTAGTATGTCAGAAGATCTTTCAGTGATCTCTCAGTAGTCTTATTGGTCTCTCAGTGAACGTTCGGCAATCTTCAAGGTTCCACAGAGATCGCTGAGAAATTTGGTGGAAAATTACTTTTTGGTCTTTCAATGATCTTTCAAGGGTTTTTAGAGCCATTCCACATAGACACTATTTTTATCTGGTCTTGCAGACTGTTGAGAGATCTTGCCAATTTGGGGTCTCTCAGTGGTCTCTCAAGGGTCTCCATTATGTGGAATGGGGCCTTTAGCAGAACGTATAGTGGCGCATACATACATGTATGTACCCTTAACAAAACAGGCTTAATTTTTGGTGATGTCAGTGCCTCTTAAAATGTAATCCAACTTTTCTGACCGTTTTGTTATTATTTAGCCTAATCAAGGAAGCAGCTATAAATCCTAATATTACAGTTTTAACAGTTATGACTCCAAGTTATAAATTTGTGAATATCAACAATCATGCTTGGTAATAAGTGCATAATTTCAATTAATTTAAGTGAGCGAGGGCATTGGTATGCTGCATGGTGATTTGATCATTAAGACTATTTAGAAAAAAAATAGTTCAAAAAAAAATTGTTTGCTCAAGAAACTTGAGTCTATGCATGAAATTCTTAAAGGTTTTATTATTCCAGACTTGACATTTTGGATGCTGCACCATATATGACATATATTTTGGTGATTGGTCGCTAATATGAAGTATGCTGGTATTCATTCTTCCAAGAAAATAATAAAGAATTATAAGAAAGAGACATTTTGCCATTGGTTACAACACGATTCATCAACTATTGAGATTATCATTTATTTCTCCATTACATATGAAAATTCTGCATCACTTTCAAATGTTTGTTTGCTCTGTGTTTGGTTTTTTAAAAAAGTTTATAATTTGTTTACCTCATTTATTCATGCTCTACTCATATTTTTACTCTTTCCATAATCAGGAAGAGGCCAGGACTGAAAGAGGTATCAGAGCATCCATGGTTGAAGGTATGAAAACACTAGATGGAAATATATCATCTGATTAGTGCCAGAAGTTAACGCCCTTCTGGCACTCAAGAGATGATGTGCAAATAAGCTTATTAAAACATGATTGGCTGTACACAGACTGAATTGTACATGTTTTTTAGCAATAAAACACATGCAATAAAGTGCAGATGAAGGTCATTGTGTACTGAGTAAAATTGACCTGTCTGCACCACGATGCACACACCAGTATGATTTTACTTGTTAAACAATTAAGTAGCATGGCCACCTAAACAAATGCGTGTGCGTGTACAAATTGGGAAGCACTATATAGGCATCAATCCTGCGGACATGGCTCATGAATATTCATATTGCCATACGCGCGTGTCGCACATGTACAATACTGACTGTACTAGGTTCGGGGCCCAGAAAGCAAGATTGGTGCCATGCATAGATACGGTGCCAACTGTACTATTGTTTGTAGGCTGATGTATTTGTGATTATGTCGGGTAGGGGGGTGGGGAAGGGGGGAAGAGGGCATAGGCCTGTACATTGTAGGATATAGATAAGTTTGTGATTATGTCTGGGGGCCCGGGTGAGTGGAGCCATATAGTAGTATATAAAACACTGATGGGGAACAGTCAAAACCATTTTAAATCACATAAATATGAGGGCCGCTAATAAGAATTAGACCCCGGGCCCCCCCCCCCCACCCCCTCCTGTAGGTTTTGTGCCCATATAATGCTGGATTTAGATCAATGATGCGAGATCTGTCATCCTATTAAAATAGATCTACATGTATTGTAATTATTTTGGGTCCAACATAATTGTGAAGGGCTAAAATTGAAGACACGCAGGTTTGGTGCCCATATAATGCTGGATTGATGCCATATATATATATGGTTGATTTACCTTTAATTTTCCCTATGCTCAAGTTAGCAGGATGTGTTCACCTAGTGACAGATTGCTGAGTAAACAGATACAGATATGCTCACACAAAATTGCATGCCAGTTTATTGCAAATTCTATTTTTTTTTTTTGTTGTAATTAATAAACTGGATGGTTTGTGTGGGGCACGATTCTTAATTTTTGAAAAAAAAAGGATAATTTTCTGACATTGTCTGACCTCGTCTTGGCGTTCGTATGATTCAAGGTACCTCTGATACTCGGGGGGGGGGGGGGGGTACTCACATAATATGCTGAACTGTGTGCTGCTCAGTTTGGTCACTTAATTGATCCAAGCAATCACTAAGAATGGGGTATCAAATAATGGGTGTCATTTCTGTATCACTGCACCCAAAACATTGGTACAGGTTTGGAGGCTGCAGCGGCACATCGCCGTCCGAACCAAATGAGCACAACTCACCCCAACCCCCCCCCCCCCCCCCCCCCCCGGGCCCCCGGGTGGGGGCTCTGATGAGGTTGGCCTCTAAGATCACAACACTGACACACACACACACACACCGATATATAAATACATACATGTATATACAGGGAATACTCAGTATAATAAGATCCTTGGCACCAAGAAATTTTCTTTGTTATTTGACATACTTTGTTATAATCAGTAGCCAATAAACAATATAAAACAAAGCAATATTATTAATTGGGACCAGAGAAAACTCTCTATTATATCAGGTATTTTGATATATATCAGATGTTTTTATATCCAGTTTCCACCGTATAAATAACAATGTGATTGCCAAAATATGTCTCGCCCATAATGCCCAAAAGTTTATTTACCCCTGCCAATGACCTTTGACGTGGTTGTGACCTTCACCTCCCCAAGGGCCATCTACCATCCAAGTTTGGTCACAAACGGGCATATTAATCAAGTTATGAACCCATAATCAAAACTAGCTTAAAATCTTAACATTGAGCTCCAAAATTTTGACCTTTGACCTAAAGGTGACCTTCATCTACCTAAGGGCCATCTACCATCAAAGTTTGGGCATATGGATCAAAAGTCATGAACCATAATCAAAACTCGTCTAAAACACATATGGCCTCTAAAAATTTGTTGACCTGCTGGTGACCTTTGACCTTGAGGTGATCTTCATGTTTAGTAAAATGTGAAAATCTGTATAACCACTCTTTCACCCTCCAAGTTTTATTTAAAATTGAAGACCTGAGTACAAAGTTGTTCAAGTTTTTGTAAGCGTCACGGACAGACAAAATTGCGATCCCTTAGTCTCCCTCCACCTCCCGTTGGTGGGCTTGACAAAAATACAGGATACATACAAAAACAAAAAAATAACACCAAAAACTAAATGAAACATCATCACATACATGATCAGTGGAAGGGATGGAATCCGTTCCAGAATTTATTACATACAAATACATTATAAAGCTGATATCTAGAAGTTTAAAACTGCAATAATGCAGCACTCTGCAAACATTGATGGCATATTTTCCATTTTAACCCTTCAGAAGTCACAATTTTAATATACATGTGCAAGGTAGAGACATTATCTCATTCTAAAAAGAACCTTAACCTGTAGTATTCTTTAGACCAAAATTGACTGTATTCTTGATGAAGCATTTACAGTTATCATATACGCTATAACAAAGGGTGATATTGTTACTCCCAAGATAAAACAGGCACTAATTCAGTTTTGTGGGCACACAAATTGCATCTTGAAGTCGCAGTGCTAACCATTACATGATAATAGAGTTGATTACCTCAATATTTTGACATGCATATATCTAGTATTCCAGACACCAAACTTGCAAATGTTTCAGTTTCAACTTCAGTATTAGTAAACACATAGAATTATGCAAAATAGTGAAAAGATAATAATCTGTGATTCTTTTGGGCATAATAATGCATATGCATTACTATGGCTTGTTCCGACCATTACCAGTAGTTTGTATGTTATATTGAATAAATATAATACAAAATTATTGTCCTCATGTCCTCATTTAAGTAGGCACCTATTCTGTCTTCAATTTCCTGGGCAGAAAAAGAAAAGCATTTAAACTACTACAGCGGTTTCAGCCCTCAATTATGTGATATTAATAATCCAATATGGCACCAATCCAGCGTTATATGAGCACCAAACCTGCGGGTCTCCAATTTCAGCCCTTGAATATAATGTAAACAATAAAATACTATAGGATAACAAATCTAACATCTTCAATAACCCAATATGGCACAAATCCAACATTATATTGGAACAAAACCTGTGGGTCTCCAATTCCAGCCCTTGACAATATTGTAATTTCAGCCTTCAATACTGTGATATATATATCTATAACCTAGTATGGCACCAATCGTGCGTTACATGGGCACCCAACCTGCAGATCTCCAATTTAAGCCCTTGACACTGAGGTAAAATATCACAGGATAACAGACCTACCACGTACGTATGTAAGCGCGCGCGCTTACTTGCACGGGCAGTCAGATTAATGAATATTCATGACGGCTGCAGGATTGATGCCTATATAGTGCTTACCCTTCGAATTGGGGTGATTTCGGGGTGATTTTTTCCACTTACTACTTGCGATGTGACTTATTAAAATACAAATTGCAACAGTAACAAAACATGTAAAATAGTAAGTGAAAGGTATATACCATTAGTTACAGTGTGTTAGAAGGATAGACCATAAAATTAGTAGCATTTATCTTCATAGGTTTCTGCGTGTCTTTGTACTTCTTACAGCAATGAAACTAATGGGAAAAGATGTTATACATACACTCAGCATACACTCATTATTTTGAAATATATCAACACTTATAGCCCTTTTTTGTGTAATACTGTTAGCTTTTATGGGAAACAGTGTCTATCAGTTGTAAATTTGATAGGAATATAAATATTGCTGGTACTATCAGCGTATGCAGCTCAAATTTATTTTCACAAAAAAGCCATAAAATCATACAGTTGAATATGTATTTTGATGAATTGTATATATATACTGGCAGCTTCTATGCAATGACAATGATCAAGTGAGTAGGCATTCTTGTAACATACAGTCATTTCTTTGAAAGTACACATTATTCACGATCCCTCTCCCCTTTTCTGTCTCTTTCTGCATGTCTGTCTGTCTGTCCGTCTTTCTCTCCCCAAACTTCTAAACTATATTTGATACAAGAATCTAGAATATGGAATGAAAGTTACACTAGTTTGTAAGAGAATTTAAAAAAAACAATTCAAGTAAGATAGAGAGTATTCTTGGTTGATTACAGTATCCTATTTTTTGTAAATGCATATTAACTATTTGTGCGCAATTATTTTTGTCAATGTAGATTCATCATAATTCGGCTTTGCTACAATGATGTTTTTTTTTTACATTAAACAACTATTTATCTATTTATCTGTCTTTTTAAAAAATATCTCTCTTTCTTTCTCTCTTTTTCTCTCTTTCTCTCTTTTTCTCTCTTTCTCTCTCTCCATGTTGTCTGTTATAGTTTGATGAGCGTCAGGACCTTGGTGCTAAGATCAGCCTGGACAGATTGAGGACATTTAATTCTAGGAGGAAGTGGAGGGTGAGAGACATTCAGTTGACTCATATTTTAATTGTTGTTGTTGTTGATCAGAATTACACGTATGACAGATTTATCATGAATATCTTATGCTTGGAAATTTTACTTAATGACTTTGAAGTGCTCATAAAAGTTGCATGAATATCAGAGTCTATATGATGAGCATTTGTACTTATGATCTACTCATTATTCATGCTTATTGATGTGGTCATAGTGAATGATAATTTCTCTTTCGTGCTGTGGCTATACATTTTTGGAGAGTTTGTGTTTGTGATATTATTTCACAAGTTGTTTTGAAGGACTTTCTAGCTAACTATATTTTTTGGGTTTCTTGTCTAGTTTTTTTTTAATCAAAGAGAATGAAATTGCTGAGTAGAGAGGATGAAGAGATAAAAATCACATTATTGAAATAGTTATTTTTAGTATTCATATCAGGTTTAATTCTTTTCAAGTGAGATAAATGAGAATATAATGTACTCCTTGCTTTTATTTCCTTCACAGAAAGCTTTGACAGCAGTGAAGTCAGCAATGAGATTACGTCGTCTCTCCAGCCTTGGTAGTAATCTGAAGAAAGCAGCCATAGAACACACCTCAGGCCAACAATCATCACCATCCTCATCCCCCGTTACCCCGGATACCCCATCATCCGGAGGCAGCGACGTCTTCAGTGAGGATAACACTACCAAGTACGGCAACCTGTTATCCCCGACAAGCTGCGAGACCATCGTTGAGAGCATCAACGAGGAAGGAGCAGTCGGTGGTGAAGGGAAAGAGACAGGTAGAAGGAGTGATGCATGGAACACGTATCGACATTAAGTCAAAAGAGAAGGCATTTTCGCTTCATCTTCCATATTTAGCATGATATCCGGAATGTTGCACACACAGTGACATATATATCTACCTATCTATTGTGCCAATAACTCTTGTGTTTGACTGTTTTGAAGCTAACACCGCTCTACAAGAAGAACCAGCATAACAAACGTGTGCATCCAAAGTGTCCTCGCTCACAATATACATATTTCTGATGTATTTTGGTGAAATATTTACAAGCAAACGCATGAGACTTTAGAAGAGAGAAACTGCTGCATGCAAGACTGGCTTCAGTCCTATATCACTTTATTTGCTCACAAGATCTTTGATATCTCCTTGCATACTAACTGTCTCATTGACTTTCATTACACAGTCTCTTATTATTATGAAGGCTTTTCATTTCAGTGAGACTGTCAGTCTCTCAAAATCATTTCACCATGTGTGGACAATGAACGTCATGCATTCAGACAATCAATATCATATGTTGTTATGAGTGAAATTAAGCTTGTATTGTAGGACAGGTACTGGTAGTTTCTCAAGATATATGAGCCAAGTACTTTCACCTTTGTTAACTTTACTTTTGTTCAGAGTGGAATACTATTCAAAAGCTATTGAAAGGAAACTGTTTCTTTTTTTGAATATCAAAGCCAAGTGCCTGAAATCAAATCTGTTTGATCTGCAGTGAAAACAACCTCGTTTCAATTCAGGTTAGAGTGTATTTGGATTTGTTCCCATGAGTCCACTTGAACCAGCTGTGGGGGGAATTTATTGCCAAGCCTGTCAATAGGTTACTGAGGAAAGTAAGTTGGATATTGTTCAACATCTCAATCCCCAGTGGAGCTATGCAAGATGTATTTCTGTTGAGTGATGGGAACATAGTCTAAAAATGACACTTTTGTGGCAATTTATGGCCCAGCATTAGACCTCCATTGCCTGTATGAACAATTGTTGTGAAGAAAAGTTTGTGCTTGCCAGTGCAAGCAACATTTATAGCAAGAACCAGTTTATCGCTATATGGTGAAGGTGTTGTTAATGCTGCAAGAAGAATTCGATGACTGAAGAAAAATTGTACGTCAGTGAACAGATATTATTTGGAAGAGCCAGTGCCTTTATCATGTGGAATAAAAGGAAATAAGTGGAATTATCTTAATCATATTTTATGTGTTGATGTGCTGAGGATTGAATGTGCCTCATCTTAGTTGACAAAGGATTGTCCATAATTTAGTGACTCTACTGTAGTAGGATCAGGCATAATATTACTTTTATTAGAGAAGCTAAATCAAACATGTGTAATGTCAACAAATCATCAGGAAATTTGACAAATAGCAGAGAATAATGGTGGAAGCATGATTAATAAAGTAACGGAGAGGAAGAAGTCAAATAGCAGTAAAGATATGGCAGATGTATACAGATCACTGCCACTGAGAGACAGTGAGAATAACAATGGAGCCGTGTCACATAATCCCTACCCGCTCCTGTCACGGTCCAGTAAGCTCAACTTTGCCTCAAGTTTGCGGTGCATCACTGAGAAATCTGAAGGTAGTGGAAACTTTGAGCAAGTTGATAATGACTGGGAAATAGAGAAAGATTTGACCGAAGAGGTGTTTTCTCGGTCAGGAAGCGACACATCCTCACTGATATCAAGTCCCTGTACGCCATACAGTTTGAGGAACTTCTCCCAACTCTCCTCAGAATCAATGGATGATCTTGATTTTGAAAAATCTGAGCCGATACAACCACCCTCTTCGCAAGATCCTGACATCATGGCAGCAAGAAGAAGTTCAATGCGGAACAGACGGTCAGGTTTTGCGTTTCACTTTGGTGATCAAGCAGTTCCTGCAAATGCTTTTGTTAACACTGAGGTGGACCCTCAGGCACCAAAGATGCTTTCTGTGACAGAAATGATGATGAAGATCAATTCTGAAAAAAAGCCAAACGATTCAAGTAGTACATTACCAGCAAAAGAATCATCTCCTAAGGGCTATGAATACCCCATTCTAGATCCACAACGGAAAGAGAGTCTTCGGAAAGCAGGAGCTGGTCCTCAGCGTTTTAGTCTGATAGGACTTAGGAAAGTGTCAAGCAGTGAAATAGAGGAGGATTTAGGTTTCTTGCATTGCATAGGAGACCAAGGACTGCATCTTAGTTTGTATGAGCACATAGCCTTGCTTTGGTTTGATCGAAGAGGTCGTTTTGTTGCTGGGCTTATCGTAGGCATAGCACTTGCTGTGTTTATTAGGCTCATGCTAGTTATTACAGACTATTTCAATAGGAGCTGACAGTCTTAGATAAGATCTAAAGATCCATAGATGTTTGAATGTGTAAGAAGTTGGACATTTTTACAAAGTGCTTGCCAAAGTAGTTGCTAAGTCTTTTTATTGAATTATTATAGATATGAGATTGTATTTTTACTCAAATATCAAGCAATAGAACCTACGTGCAAGATTGATGCTTTTATCACATGCATCTTACTGCATTTGCTATCATGTTTTTTAATGTTTTGGTTGAGGTATATATATATAGTCCTTATAAAAGATACTTTCATCAAGATTTTTTTCTTATACAAAGCAAAGTAAAGAAAGATATATACATAGATTACTACCACCTGTTATCCTGAATATTATAATCATATCATTTTGAATTCATTTGATAAGAACAGGTTTCCACATAAGAGTGACCCAACTGATATGTCAGATGTGCTTATTATGTAAATTACTTTGTTATACCGTTTATTCATTATGTGGTCTGCAATTATTTGAGAATTTGCAAGAAAAGGGGATAACAAAATGTGTGGTAGCCACCATGAGTGAAATCAATTCCTTATATTTTGAAATATGTCTGTTAATGTTTAAACTCTTTTCTTTGCCAATTTCAGCAACTCAATAAATTGAAGCTCCTAATGCCGCCATCTTTCAACAGGATTTGAAAAGTGTCTGTGCCTCTAATTTTCCCATTATGCCCCATTCTAGTTTGTAGAAGCTTAGAATGTATCTGTGGGCAATTTTCCACATGTGCAACATCAAAAATAATAGTTTGAACTATAAAATGTGCCTATTTTCCAGACAGCTGTTTGTTCAAATTCAAAATAAAATGCGATTAATTTTCAAATTATGATCTCAATTTAGCAGTTACTGTAAGGTGGCGCTGTTCAAGTTTTGCCAGTTTAATGCCATTTTAAGTTGTTAAACATAAACTCATATATTGTAGGTTATCTATAATCATATTATGAACATAGGCGCCGGAAGCGGGGGGGGGGGCAGGGGGGGCAGTCGCCCCCCCCCAAACGAAAAAGTGGGGGGGCAAAATGCATTTTCGCCCCCCCCAAAAAAAAAAAAAAAAAAAAGGAGAGGAAGAAGAAGAAGAAAAAGAAGAAGAGTTGGAATGAAAATATTGTATATAACTTAGAAAAGTGGTTATTTTTCGCTCGCTCGCTTCGCTCGCTCGCAAAATAAAAGATTATATGTGTGATTTACGCCAGTGCTCATAACCAGCTCTGTTGCTTCGCTATCTCGCTTTCGAGTTTCTTCGAAAAATTTTACGCGTCTTGTCCCCCCCCCCAAAAAAAAAAAAATTCTGCGTACACCTCTGGTCACCTCCGAAAATTTTTGACATGAGCCCCCTCCCCCTCCAAAATAGTGAGCCCCCTGGGTTGTTTGCCCCCCCCCCAATCCAGAATTGCTTCCGGCGCGCCTGATTATGAAAGATTATTTAAAGTATTCCTTTAAAATATAATTTATAGTAGGTTATATGAGGGGTTTTGACATCATAAAATGCAGTAAAAATTGTTACAAGAACTGGGAGAAAAATCCTTTAGAAATAGTTAAGCCATTAAAGAGAGGAGCAGGTAGATATATTGTACAATTACCAAGCAAGACATTATAACTTATGGGCAGTCATGTTTTTACAACTTGTATGAATGAGTAGCCAATATGGCTGAAGTGAAGTAGAAAAGATGCATCCAAAGCTAGATACTATACAGTACTGCTTAATTTTTGACATACTTTTTGACATTGTAAAATGCAGTTAAGAATGTTGCAAGAGCAGGGAGAAAAATGCTTTAGAAACAGTTGTAGTTAGTTGCCAATATTTTCCATGATAAGGTTTCAATATGTGGCTTCATTAGGAAGACAATCAAAATATTTTCTTCATTGTTCCTGGAAAAATGGTCTTCATGCCATAATCCATATAGGGAAAATTCTTTGCATCACTGTTTAATAGTTATGGCTATGGTTTGTGTAAAAATGTATTATCCTTGACTGTTCTACACAGTTTTTGTTATTTCCCCATATATCTTAAGCTAGATTTTTTTCATAAAGATTGTCTTTCGATTTGAGTAGTGATGGAGAAAATAAATTTGAAATGAGATGTAGATATAGCACTTGTCTTTTATGAAATATTGTGAATGAAGGTACAATGTACCTTTTGCTATAAAAAAAAAAAAAGGAGTGCATATGGGTGCACCGAGTAGTCTACTCAAGAGTCGCTTTTATGCTTATAGCGAGTGTAATTAAACTTGCAATATCTCTTTTTAGAAGTAATATTTGAAGCCCATATTTTGAATATAGTATAAGGACATGGAACCTCTAACATACAGAGCAAAATATGTTTTGCTGATTGGTACCCTTGAACTATCACATTGTTTATATGAGTCTATTAAACAAATTTCAACAAACTTTAGAATTACATGCAAGTCAGTGATAGTTATTCAGTTGCTGATATGCAGTAACCTTTTTTACTTTGAATGCAAGATATTAATTGAAAATTGCTTTTATGCTCCTTCAAATATAACAAATGTTTATTAGTTTCTAAACTTAATGGATGTACAATTGGACTAAGGTTCATGAATATGCATTGTGGACAATTTCAGGACATTTGAGGTATTGTAAATGATACTTGTAAGAGATATTTATTTAAGAATTTAACAGTGAAGTGTGATGTGAAGTTTTGGAGCGTTGGTAAAGAATTAGTGACAATTGCGATTTCATGCTTAGCTGTATGAGGTGTATCTTCATCTTCATAGAAAATGGAGAATAGATATTATGCCATCTTTTGGTGTTTATGCCAACATGCTGAAATGTATAATTGAGATGATGAGGATTGAACATTACATTTGACCATACTGTCACTCTAGCATGTTCCATTTGGTGTATTTATTTGTGTCAGGCATTGTGACCCCCTCCCTATTTCCTGCACAGACCCATCTCAGCCTCCACTATTCCTCCTACCTCTCCACTACCCCCACTACTCCCACTGACCCCCCCCCCCCCTCCCTCCCCTCTCTTTCTTCAGTTGTTGTTTTAGTCACTACATACAAAGTAATTTAAAACCCATTTAGTGTTTCATTAAACAAATACCCAACAATCCTGGGCGCCAATGCATGACCCTTCTGTGTTAGCCAATGACTTGATAGAGATAACAATATAAACCATGACCTGAATGTATCATATGTATGTATAGTACACCAGAATTGAAAATGAATTCATTCATACTTACTTTTCCCTCCTTAACAGTGAAATTGATCATATTTTTGAAATTACAGTACCATGAATTTATTGAATTATATATTTAAGTTGAAAACTGTCCGTGAATGACAAACGAACTGAGGTAGACATTTAAATGTTAATTGATTTAACATTAGTTTGTATGATTCACTGCAATGTAAAAAAAAAAATAATAATAATAGCCAGAAATCATATCTATTTGCTCTTAAAACAATGAAAAACACCTTACATAATTAAAGGTGTTTTACATTGTTTCAAAAACACCATATTAAGGAGATTTATAAAATTGTTTTTATGAAACCACTATAAAAACACCATGTATGAATTACTATTTAAATACAAAGTCAAGATAATTATCCATCATCATAACTTTGAAAGTATACACATTTTGTAACGGGTTTTTATCCTTGTCTATGAAATCAGTTTCGAATAGTTGAATTTTTTAATATTAAATGAATTAAACCTTTCTTTGAGTCCAATGTCTTTAAAACTCTCAAATCACGAAAGTGTTTAGTAGCTGTAGAGTGTATTATGAGCCTGAAAAAATGTATACTTTTCCATCTCTGTCCTCTGCTTTCCCATTATATTTCTTACTATTTATTTCTGTTTCCTTCTTTTTCGCTCTCCTTGGCGTTTCGTTTTCTTTGTTTTCCATCTGTTTTATCCTTTCTTTTTATATTCCTCTTTGTCTGTCTGTCCCGTTCTCATGTGTACTTTAGCTGACATATAAGAATTTACTATTCCCCTCTTAAAAACTATTCCTTTATTTTCAATACACTAAACCACTTCCTAACCCTGATGACCCCATTCCATTCCCGTTCCGTACACCTCACCACTCGCCCTATTGCACTACCTAAACTCAATCCCGTCCCATACTTCAGTCATGGATCAAGCCCCCGTGTTCGAGCTTGAGTTGAAAGACCAGATCATCATGGAGATGAGTCAGCTGAAGTTGACGTGTAAGGTGAACGCTCATCCCAAACCCACTATGACCTGGTACCACGGAGACAGCAAGCTCACCAAGGCTTCTGGTGGTTCTCGAGGAGTCCAGATTGGAATAGAGAAGGGCAAGGCTTTTATTACCATACCCAAGATTGGCAAAATAGATGCAGGAGTGTACAAATGTGTTGCTACTAATAAAGCAGGGACAGCCGAGTCCACTGCTAACCTCACTGTAGCTGGTAAGTTTGTTGTTATTGTTTTTTAATGATGTAATAGCATTACTCCATAGCCCTAATTACACCGACGAGATCGATTACCATGGATGGGCAAGAATCGGTCGCTCTCGGGTCGGCACGGAGTCGGTTTGGGTGTGTGATTGTGGTGTTACAGAGTTATTCTCTGTGGTCACCTCGTTATCGTTCTATTCCGGAGTGTCGGATCAAGGAAAATACATTTCCCTGATCGGATCGAATAAAACGTCAATATAGTACGTGGAACTGAATAGATAAAATGATTTCTTTTTTTTTCATGTTTGGTAAATTGTAGCAAAACTTATATGTACTGAACGATAATGTGATAATGTCCAATTGTTCATTTTAGGAAGACGTCGATGATCATTCAACTACAAGATCTTAATCAGACTAATGTCAATCTTTTGTTGATTTGTTTCTCTATGTCTTTCTGTTTATCTCTTCTATTCGTATCATATAATGCAATGAGATCTTTATATACTATTATTTCATTGTTGCTGTTTTAAAAATTATGCTTAACACAGTAAGATAAAATTGCCGTTCATTGGTTGGTACTAAACTTTCAAAATACTCTGAATTAAATGTTATACTGTATATCATTGTACATATACTCCCACCTCAGAGTTATTCTTACCAATTTTCAAGAGCTTAAACTATTTGATTTGCTAAGAATTACTAAATTGCGTTTTTGCATGTGTGCAATCTAATTGTTAAAAAGGTGAATACCTATAACGAATTTTCATTTTTGTTTACAATTGCCGAACTCGAAAGATATACAGTCGTGTATTTGTACGTTCTAAGACAAATTCCTGTAGGAAACCCGAGAGATAACTAAAATGATTATCTAAGATGATAATTGTCAGGAGGTTTAGTTATCTAGGAGATAATTGTCAGGAGGGGGGGGGGGTCATAATGTTATTGACGTATAAGATTATAAGGAGTTCAGCTTACATTTCTCATCACAGTTCCTTCATTCCACGCAAAATATTGTGATAGATCTACACTGTAGGTGCATAGGAATGAGAATCAAAAGGACTTTAAAATTGTATTATGGAACAATATACCAGGGTTTTCAAAAAGAATCGCCTAATCCCCTTGTTGCAAGTTTGGGCTGATGCAACAAAATGTAGATCAAAGCCACATGCTTGTGTTATTTTAGTCAAAAATCCTTTTAAACATTATTTCTGATTCGTGCTTCGATGATATGTGTTTAAAGTCGTTCATTTTGTCTAAGATTTTATTGGGCCGTAATTCAGCTCATGTTATAAGGCTGATCTTAATTCATTTTGTCTATCTTGCAAACTTCACGTCGTTTAATATCATCTTGAAGCAAATGTTCTCCCGATTTGTCAGTCGCACCTTTTCTCCTGCATAAGGTACTATCTCGAATATCGCGTTAAATCAATGGTTTACTAACTAATGAGAGACTAATGAAATGTAATAAAGGATAAACATGTTATTATTAACTACTAAAGTCAGTGACAGTGGAATTTCATGATAAAGATGGAATCCCGAATCATCTCTGTTCACTGTGAATATTACTCAGTGATGAAAGACTTATTAAACAAGGGATGTGGAGGAAGCCCAGTTTGTGTTGTCATGACAAGGAGAGTATCATAAATTTTACTTGTAATGAGTATTGGGGGGAGTTTAGTTGATATTTTGTTTTCAAAAAGCACAAAATCAATGAAAAAACTTAGTTGTTTCAGACTGAAACAAGTAATGCATAATTTCATTGATGGCTTTTGACACGCTCGCATTGCTTCAGCCCAAACTGGTACAAGGGGACTTTGACATGATCTTTTTAAATTCCTGGTACTCATCTGTGGCAGCAAAGTTATGAATAAGGTATCAATGGACAGAATATTAGTTACTCTTTACCGTATAATAAATCTAAAGGTCACAAAATGTGTAAAATTTATGACGGAGGTACTAAAGTTGGTTATACTTTTTTATATGCACTGTATACATGTATAGTCGATATGAGTGAATCAGTAGTGGTTATTACATGCATTTATTTCGCCGTCGTGTTTATTATTAAGATTTGACCTTATTTTCTATTTTTGTCAGATATGTTGCAGGACAAATATTATTTTATTTAAAAAAAAAATTGTTTCTATCAAGTCAAAAGAAAATGACAAAATATATCTCAAGTATTTTTTCTCTCACCTAAAAGCATTTTTTCCAAACAATATCAAAATGTATCTAGGCTAACTAGAAATCAATTCTTCTTTTTTTTTTTCTAAGCTGTACCTGAGGCTCCATCTCGTCCTAAGATCCCACTGGTGTCGGCCCACGAAGCTTTCGTCTCCTGGAAAATGAACCATCCACCGAAAAAAGATGATTTGGAAGGATATCTATTACAGTGTAGGAAAGCTGGTAAGATCATGAAGATTCCTCTCAGTCAAAGAGTTGGATCATTACACCATATTATCTGCTCTTAACATGCTTAACGTACATCTGCATTTTTAACTGCTATGGAGAAAACACAAAAGATTCTATTGAGACCAACAAATCTTTCCTGTATTCTCATGAATTTATATTTGATTTATTTTTATCTATAAAATTATGTTTAAAATATATTCTCCGTTCTTTTGCCTATTTAAGCAGTTTGAAGTAGAAATTTATAGTGGAAATGAATATTCATTTTTGTTTCTTTGCCCATAATATCTGTATGTCCCTATTGCCTCCCTTATTTTCATTGTCTGTGTATTTCTGTGTCCCCTCCTCTAACCCCTCTCCCCTCTCTTTCTCTCTCTCTCTTTCTCTCTCAGGTGACAAGCAATGGCTTGTAGTGTCTGATGTGATCAAAGATTGTAACTTCCACGTGAAGTCACTGAGTCCTGAGAACGAGTACCGTTTCCGAATAGCTTGTCGTACCCCACATGGATGTGGTCCATTCAGCAAGTCTTCTGTGCAATTCAAAACGCTTCCAGAAGGTACCAAGATGACACTGAAAAATATATAACTTATATAGAAATGATAATCGAATCTTCAAAAATTAAGTTGTAATGTCTTTAAGCTTTCACTGAGAAATTATTTTAGGAAGGTTAATAAGGTAAAGCGGTTTATTCATTTTAATTTTTTTAAAAACTAATCCCCTTTATTATGGTGCAACTTTCTAGTGACTAATATAAATTCTATCAATTAACAAATGTGAGATACGACTAAGCTGAATAGATTAATAGTTACTTAGCAAAACTTTTGGGGAAAATCACTTACAAATTACAAATGTCTTATCTCAGACTGTTTTCGTGTTCTGTTTTCGTGGCAGAAATTAACTTCTTTAAAACTGAAATGATTGTACGATCTGATTTTCTCAACCAGGAGCCGATGCTCTGAATATGGAGTCCATCACGAAGCTACAACATTCAAGAACGAGATCGTTGTCGAGAGAAAGACACAACTCACGGGATGAGGTCCTCTCGGAGCTCATCGATGACGAGGATCTTGGTCCATTGGATCTATCTCTCAAGACATCAGTTATGCCGCAGAAGATCTATGAGATGCAGGAAGAAATCGGAAGGTTAGGGCTCACTTATCATGCATGTCATGGACTTTTTAAGCAATCTAGATTTGGTTGTGCGTATTTAAATGATACTTTGGCACTCCTGAAGTTTGTACTAAACCAAGAAGCATAAAGTTATACATCTTATCATGAATATTTTTAAACTGTTTATGATATAATATAGGATTTATATTTCATAACCTAGATGATTATTATTTTTTCATGACATATGTAAAGTATAATCAGTTTTCTTATTTTCTCCAAATAAATAAGATTTTCCCCCTTTAAATTTTGCACAAAAATTAGCAAAAATATCCTGTAGCGTTATAAAGATTGATTGAAGTTTCTAAATCATTACAACTGACCTACAATTGCTCGTAACATTGTTTTAGGTCTTGGGACGTTTCACGTGAATTTGGCACACTTAAGATTCCGTTTGTGTAACCTTCAGTGAAGAGTAGGACAGGATGGTTAACTTGAATCTATTTTGAAAGTGAGTATTGTTGATTTCTTACAGAGGAAGATACTCAGTGGTGATGAGATGCAGGAAAGCGGCAACATGCAAGGAGTATGCAGTGAAGATCCTAGCTCACACCAAGAAGACCCAAGACAAGTGTTTAGCTGAGTATGAGCTTCTCAAGGAACTCTCTCATCCACACATCCTTCAGCTACGAGAAGCTTTCCTTACTAACAGGCATGTGATGCTGGTCACTGAGCGCTACTATGGAGGCACAGTACTCAAATATCTGACCAGGGATGAGACATACACTGAGTCGACAGTGGTCAGAATAGTTGCTCAGGTATGGCTTATGTCGGAAGAATAAATAGACCAAATTAATGTTAGGTTAAGAGTGGCACAAGCGGTGTGATTAATTTTCTTGGTAAGGGGGGGGGGGGGGCTATGCCAGTGGTTTACTTATCTTTTGTCATCAAAATGACGATAAGCTTTGCATCTAGGGCATATCTTTTGCATGTAATATATTTCAAAGACAGTAAGAGAGGGTGAGCGAGTGGAGAGATAGAGCAAGAGAGAGTGAGAGAGAGAAAGAGAGAGAAAGGGTGGGGGAAACACGAGATGATAAATTGAACACAATGAATAATTGATGTCCATTTTGACCTCTACTTCAAAGCCGTTCTTGAACCCTTCTTATATCCTGCCAGGTCTTAGACGCACTTGAACATCTTCACATGATGAACGTAGTGTATCTCGACCTCCGACACGACAACCTTCTCATGGAAAGCCGAAGGAAGGACGTCGTTCGTCTTATCGACTTCGGTTCATGTAGGGTCATCCAAAAAGATGGAGGACAAAAGATGAAGGGCATAGATGTGCTACCAGAATTCTTAGGTTGGTATTCCATGTTGAAAATATTTCGCCTCTTTTCCTTCTTAGTCCCTTTTTGTCGTATCTCATTCCCCCTCGTTATTTCAATATGTTACTTCTTTCTTCCTCATTGTATTTTCTTTTAATTTTCTTCTTCTTATACTCTTTGTTTATTGTTTGGGTTTAATGCATGTAATATGTCTGTTCTTTCATCAGCTCTGTCATCCTCGTCACGTATAATAATATTTGTTTAAAAATCCTTCTTATAAAAAGATGTATATGCATATGAATACATAATAAATAATGATATGTAAAATATCCTGTGTCCCCTATATAGCACCTGAGCTAGCTGCCAAGGGAGGATCGATAGACTATGAAACAGACATCTGGCCACTAGGTGTCATGGTGTTTACATGGTAAATGATTTGATTCTTAAATAATTATTACGATTGATGCATTGATCAGTAACAGTTTGACGATCGCCTCCCATGATATAGAGTATTTTTTAACTCATGCAGTTGACGATTCCCCGATATAATTATTTACATAAAAAACAGAGCGACAGATTTCCTAATGACTTCGACATAACGTTAACCACCAGAAACCTATTGTATACGTTCAAGCATTCATTGCTAGTTTTGTTATAGTTAGATTCATCTTAAGATCCAATAACTGTACCCTTTAATACTTTTACGTCCTGATAAGCCCACCGCACACTATATGATCGACTGCGATCTTAACAGATTTTGAAATAAATTGCAATTGTATTAAATATGGGCATTTAAGCAAATAAAATCTACCTGATTTAGGTCCTGAACAGTATGAATACTAAACATATGATTTCGGTGCGCTGTCAGCCTTAAACCAGGAATAAAGGCTGAATCAGTTACAAATCGTAGACAATCGTATGACTGATCTGACGTCACCACGACTCGGAGTCGATATGGCCTTTCCTAGGACTAGAAAGCTCGCAGTAGGTCGTATTTTCGATTTTACTAACTATATGACTATTCAGAACCTTAATCAAAAATATTGTATGTGTTTAAAAATGTTTATATCAGAGCCTATTCCATTTTCTTCTGAAATCGGATGGCAGACCGATCGTATAGTGTGTGATGGGTTTATGACTACCTCTACCCTTTACCAGTAGTCCTCTGTGATTGAACTGATTTTTTTTTTTCTTTGAAATGTTTGTATGAATAGGTTGAGTGGTACGTCACCGTTCCTGGGTCGTAACCAAGAGAAGACAATCTACAATATCACCAGGATGAAGTATAATATATCTAGTCTCTTCCCAAACGTGAGTCCAGAAGCCAAGGCTTTCATCCAATCCATCTTCAAAGAGAAACCGGTGTAAGTATTTCTGTATAAAATAACTGTAAAACTACAGGTTTTGGGGCCCTTGAAATTACAAGTTATTGCCTTTATTTCAATTTTACAGTCTTTTTCCTGTAAAACAACAGCAAGTTTGTTGGTTTACCGGAAATCAGCATATATTTACAATCGCCCAACAAACTTCCTGTTGTTTTATTGGAGAAAAAAAACTGTAATTTTATGTCGGCGATTGTAAATATATGCTGATTTCCGGTAAAAAAAAAAAAAAAAAAAAAAAACCTGGAAAAATGGGCATTCCCGGCATCCCGATTGCCAGGAAATTTCCCGTGAAAACACGGCAAATTTTGTTTGCAGTGTATGGATGATGAGTTCCAAATTATTCCATTAGAAATGATATGAATATAATATAACAGAACATGTATATTTATCGTCACATTATTATTTGATATGTTATTTTACCGTGTGATAATGCTGTTGTGGTGTCCTTTTCCTGTATCAAATATCTTTCGAAATATTTCAGCAATGGCGTTTGTGCAGCAAAATTTATTAAATTTATTGAAGCTGAGTCGTCATAAATCAAAATTGCTGGTGCAGGAAGCACAGGGCCTACAAAAATAAATATGGAGGCTGCAAATGCATTAAAAATAAGCTATCACAGATTTTATAGACAGTAAGAGATCAAATGAATGAAATAGCCTTTAAAATATTAAGGAACTGTTTTAGATGCCCTTTTGTTTATAATTGTCGATAGTACAGGAAACTTTTGATGGTCTCGTCTGGGTGATAAGGGAAAAAAAGCACATGGCCTGCCGCCCCTGAATTATCTCATGCTATTTCTTTTTTTGCTGCAGGGACCGGCCTACGGTTGCAGACTGCCTCGAGCACGCTTGGGTGAAGAGTATCAACAAAGCTGGTTCCACCCAGTCCAGGTCTTTCCTTGTCACCAAGCTAGCCAACTACAGGACTCAATATCTGGCACGTATCGTACAGAACCACACACTAGACAGTGTATCATTGAGGACGTATGGCAGCGAGGAATCGGACGACTCATAATGGTACCTCTACCATCTACATTCAATCTATAGTTGATTTATGTAATATAAGATTGTAATTCTTAGGATTATGATGAGTATTATGATGAGTACTCATTTGTGTGAATATATATTTATCAGTGTTTGAGAAGTTAAGATGATGCTATTTTAAAGAAAGTACTCGAAAACTTTGTGCCGTGTTTTAATAAGGTTTACTCCTCAAGAAGTGCAATGAAAATGATTTGTTGTTGCACGCGTAAAAGTCTCCAGGAATCTCTTTCTTGAGATTTTCCGAACGAAATCATACAAGTACTTTTGCATCAGTGCAGGATATTTACAATTTGGTGCTATCGTTGGATTTATTTTAGGGCTCTTCGTATATCTAGAGTATAATTAGGCATTTCTGAGATGAAATATTTAGATACGCCTTAAATATTAAAGACTTGTGTAAAGCAGTAACCAGATATGCCTGTAATTTGAAGCTGTAGGAGGAAGTGAGTCCTAATTGATTAATATTGAGATGACAAGTTAACTCTTACAGGACTGGGAAGCAGAATGCATCCCTCCCCCTGTATTATCACTACAATGTGTGCCTAGAACAGTTGTGAAAATACGCAATTTCCAAGACTAACACATCTTTCGATATCATTTTTTTTTTAATTACCGCGCTGCGTAACCAAAAAAATCACAATGCAGAAGATCGTAAATTACAATGTTAATAATTCATGAATGATGATTTCAAAGTAATGTGAGATACATGCATCATATTTCATTGGCATAATCGTGATATGATTCTCTCTTTTCTAGGTAATATTCAGTGCATTCGATTTTTGGAAGAGGGGCAGAATCCGCCCCTCACTCTTTCTCCATGGCTGTAAGATCATCAAAATCACACGGCCCATTTTAAGGTGAACTCACAACTGGTGATCTATAGACAAATTGTCTCATAAACTCGGAGTTTGGTTTAGGTTTTGGTAACTAAATATCATATACCGACAGCATTAAGATCTGCAATGATTATTTTAAATAATAAATGTGAATTGCCAAGATCTTTCCTTTTATTCTTCAGTCGTATGCCTTATTTTAATCTGTATTGGCAGATCAAGATCTGAGCGCCAGGTATTAAAGGGCATTATCTGTTCCTAGATTGGTATATGCCTTCTGACATTAAAAGCAAACATGCTTATAGGTATATACGCTCGTTATAGCATTAACACTTGTCTTTTCAGACAAATAAATCTTCATGTTGAAAATAAACTGGTCAGTTGATTATGTTCACATAAGCAGCTGTAGCTAGAGAATATTTCTATTTTCTTCCCCCTTCTGTTTTATTGTGCTCGTAGTGAAAAAAGACGAATTGGCTCAAGCATGCCAAGTGGAATACATTAGTAAACTTAGGAAATGCAATGTATTAGGAATGGAAAGTTTGTGTGAATATTAATTTTTTTTAAATTTTTCTGTCAATTTTCTGGATATTTATGGTGTTATAAAGTAGCGAAAGCCCGAAATGAAATTGGCAGACTAAAATATTTATATCGCGTGGATAATCTAAAAAAAAGAGAATGTTACTTACAATAATGGATTTAAGTTCCCACATAAAGCGACATTAATCATCAATTAATCCCTTATCAAAACTATTGCATGTACATAAGTACTGTTCAGAATATAACTTTAAAAACAACAAAAAATGAAATTTAATAGTATTGAAAATAAACTTGAAATATGCAAATATATATAGGTATCTAAAAAGAATATTATTAAATTAATGGGGATGGTTTAAGTATATGTGCACCCGCCATCCCACATGGCTGTACCATACGCCATGAGGAACATTGTTAATATTATGAAGATATTTTTTCTTCATCATTTTATTTTCACATTAGGATGTTAATGAGAGGATATGAGAGAGTGATGATGATACCTAATGAGGAGATTGTTGAATCGATTTAAAGACTTACTTGTAAATAATCATGAGGATAATGTTTGTCTTTTTCGATTCATTTGTGTTTGGGCTTTCTTGATGTAATTTTTTTATATAAAAACCCTGTTCATCTGCTAACAATCAGTTCAAATGAATAAAATATTGTATTTTTTAAAGATAAATATAGCCGAGGTAAGCACAACTCACTCTTGAGAAATTTTAGTTCACATCTGGATAAGAAGTGAAATACAAATGAAGTTTTAAATAGTTGTGCTTTCGCTCGGAGCTGCAGTAACTTTTTTTATTCACAATTAAAAAATGTATATATATATATATGTTTGCAATATCCTGGGTTGCTTTCGTTACATATAATTCTGTACCTCTTCTAATTAATGGCAAAGCACCGATGATTATTGAAAACACAATGTTAGTTGCGCAATTAAAACTTCCTCCTTACTTTCGATTCCCCCCCCCCCTTTTCTTCCTTTCTATACTCTGTCTCAGTGCTTCACTTTCATCTTCTCTGTCTGTGTGTATGTCTAAATCTCTTTCTTTCTCTCTCTCTTTCTCTCACTCTCCCTCCACCCCTCCCTTCCTCTATCTCTCCTCATCGCCTCCCCTTCCTCTTTCTCTCTCCAATGTAGGATGTAGGGGAAGGGAATATCTGGTGTTCAAGGATTTTATTTTTGTGTTTCGTTGTAGATTGTAAATGCAGGGACGAGTGAACAATATCTTATCACAGTAAGCTTGTGTGGAATTTATATTGTAAGAACTCCACATGAGTATGGTTTAACTTGAATTGTTTGAAATGATTTGTCAACGAAATCTCAATCAAGCTGCTCACTGAAAGATTATCTCTGTACGTGTCTTTAAAATCAACCTCTATAGATGATACTGCATGTTAATTAGCAATATGGAAAGACTTGATTGGCATTGAAAACAACTATATATTTGAAACATTGATTATTTTATTACGTTTGATTATTGAATTCGCTTGATGTGCTTTGTAACTTTGCTACATTTGCCAAAGTGTACGGAATATGAGAAGAGAAAAGTATATGAATATTATGTGTGTTTTTTCATTTATGATAGGCACTGGTATAATTTTCTTTTGATTATCAGTGTACTTGACAAATTAAATACGCGTGTACATTCCCTTTCACGGGATAAATGATGTGGTTATATCGACACATGAGAAATTAAATTAAAAAGTCGAATAATTTCAGGAGGCTCCTTCCCTCTGGGGAGTTATGTGGAAGGAAGAATTATTATAAATATTATTTCATTTTGTGTACAGCTCGATATTACCCAAGATCATTTAATGTACATAATCATCTTGATGCATGGATTTTAATAGACTTGAATTGATGATGTGATTTCTCGTGTGCAACTTTTCCGTTTTCTTGTTTTCAAAGAGTTTTCTCTCAGTTGTGAGCATTTAGATTTCGTTTATAGGTCATGTAGGTCTTTGCTGCACTTGCTGAAAAAAAAATCTTTCTGATGGTAAAAATCGAATAAATATATGGCTTTCAGAATTTAAAAAAAAAAATCTTTCTCCCTGTTTGTCTTCTCTTTCTGTTGAAAGAACATTAGGAATAATTGTGATTTAGTTATACTTTGAAGCTGGATTGATGGATTGATGTAGACACATTATGAAATTGAAATGTAATGAGATACGTAAATGCTAATTTCTTGTCAAATTACGTGTTAAGAAATATCAAAATGATAAGAAAGTTTTAAGTGAGGTTAAAGTAGTTATTACGTGCTCATTTAGTCAAATGGCAATGCGGGTTCCTTTTAGAAATTTTCAAACGTTTATAGATTAGAATGTAATGGTAACCTATCGTAACTTATTTCCCCTTTCGCAATAGCATTGTCACTAAGTAAAACATATTGTTACTATGGTTACTGTCTAAGATCATGAGTGTCTCGTCTATTCACGATGTAGACACCTACTCTATACTCTGAATACCAACACAAAAATTCAAAAGTCGCCGTAAGTTGTTGTTTATTCATTGAGAAACTCCGATATACCATTAGACATTTGCAGTGATTAATGTACAAACAAGTGCAACTGAAATAGGATAATCCGCAGGTGGGTGAATTGATATAGTTTAGCTGGTGAATTATCTGTTTTGATCCTCTTAATACATGCAACTAAACTAATGTTTTTTGTTTCTTTTTTAATCACATTTCTAATAACCATTGATAAGATCATATGATGATTACTATTGTTACATCATGTATGATGCTTATTGATATTATATGATTGATATTTATTTCTGTAAATGTTATCTTTGATATATATTTATTTTGATGAATTCGTACACTTGACAACCCTTGGGCTGCAGTGTGATATTCACGGATTTCAGGTAATTTTCTTTTATTGCTCAAAGGGGATAGTAATATTTTTGTTTCTTTGTAATTTCTGCAACTGTAGCGAAATTAAACTAAAATTGCAGCATTGCTGCTTAAGCCTTTAGTTTTCATTGTTTTCGAATTCACTGTATTACCTTCTGATAATTTACATATTTGTAAATGGGTTTGAAAAATCAGTTTATGTATTCAAATATCTGAATGTTTCCTCATATGAGACTACTATTTATGTTATGTGTGATAGCGTCTGCTTTGACTGAATTCCACCTCGCGTACAAACTTTGTTGCTTGGTCAGGCAGGATCCGTGTAAGGTTTCGGTTCCTCAGAAACAAATACATGTATGCATACAACTGGATTGAACTGGATTAAAACTGGATCTTTGCTCACTTTTGCGGAGAGGGTTTATGCATGGTATCAAGAAATATTAAAAACACGATGAATAAATATAAACGCCTTGTATTGTTTCTATGAATACTAATAGTTAAATGTAAGGAATGACAAGATCAGGATAAATCATTGTAAGGTAAAGTAGACCGGTTAGCCATGGGTATTGTGCATGAATACGATCGCTTGCAGACAACTGTCCATGTTGGAGTCTGTAAAATTTAAATAATATTTGCTCTTGGTTTGATTCATCATCCATTTTCTGTTTCGTTTTTTTTTTTTCTTCTTTTTTTCCCCCTTTTTTTTTTTTTTACTAGAATTGTTTTGATGGGATGTAGACATGGATAGATGATAGATATTAATAAATATCATTCTTCATGATTACAACAGCTGCTTTATTAATGTGATACATCTTTAACCTATGTGAGTACATTATTGAAGGATCAAGTCTACCATTGCACTTGAGGTAAATAGGAGAGTGGGTTTTTTCATGGAGGGAAAAGAAGAAGAAGAAGAAGAAGAAGAAGAAGAAGAAGAAGAAGAAGAAGAAGAAGAAGAAGAAGAAGAAGAAGAAGAAGAAGAAGAAGAAGAAGAAGAAGAAGAAGAAGAAGAAGAAGAAGAAGAAGAAGAAGAAGAAGAAGAAGAAGAAGAAGAAGAAGAAGAAGAAGAAGAAGAAGAAGAAGAAGAAAGAAAAAGAAGAAAAGAGAAAACATGTATTAACACCATGCCCACAGTCTCTGAAGAAAGAGAGAGAGGGAGAAGAGGGAGAGCGTTGAGTGAGAGATTAAGGAAAAGAAGAAGATATAGAAGAGAGAGAGTAAGATAGAGAGAGAGAGAGAGAGAGAGAGAGAGAATAACTATTATAATATATCACCATGATCACTGTACATTGTGCTTGTACTAGGTGTTAAAAACACATTTGACACTTTTGATTGCTAATAATTCACAAGTTATGAGTTGTATCAGGCTGAGGTTTTCATATTATAAAGTTCAAGGATGTTAAACATTTTTGGAGTAAGTTTTGTGAAATTTCTTAAATTAATATCCTTTTAAAAAATTCTCTACATTCTTTAATTTGATTTTTTTACTTTTTGTAAAATCGAGGTCACGAAATCTGTGTGTATCAGTAATTAATTGAGAACACCATAGTACATTGCACCTGTAGTTTTTGCATACCTTTTGCTATCCAGTGTCATTCATGATTCATGACTATATGTTAAAAGAGGTGCTCTGGAATTTTGCAGCTACGATGCGCAATGGCAATTATTGTGTTTTAATATTAAATAATTATAATAAAGTAATCTTTAAATAGGGCATTGCAATAAAATCCCCATGCGCTTTACAGAGTTTTGAAATAATTACCGATATACACAAATTTTGTGGCCTTGATTTTTTTTAAAGTGAAAATCTAATTGATTATTCGGAGATTGTTTTTAAATAGTATTATTACTCCAAATAATTTGACATCCTTCAACTTTGCAATCTCAGTCTCATACAAGTTATAAATTTTCAGTTATTGATAATCAAAAGTGTCAAATTGTATTCTTAGCATCTAGTACTTCCACTATTGTATAGATCTTTTCATTATTTTTCCGGTAAGATAATGGCAGTTGTCTGCACAACATGTATTACTGTGTCTTTTTTCTTCCTTACTTATTGTATTTTATTTTAGTTTCTTATGTTTCTCAAACGCTTGTATTTTCTTATTCCCCTGTCTCTCTCGTACTCTCTCCTCTCTCTCTCTCTCTCATTTAGTCTATCGGCATAGTCTCTCTCACTCATGCACTCCCCTTTTTTCTCTATCACCCTCTCTCCTTTGTTTCCCCCTCTCTGCCCATATTGGCCTTATCGCAAACTTCCACGCACGTGCCCATAATTTTTAAGACGTACATCATTCTACGCAACAATAGCTTTCTTGAAAATTTTCAAACTATTCCTTTTTCTTATATGATATAGATCGGGAAGATTTTTGAGTCTGATACTTTGCTTCATTCCATATTCTTTCTTCTTTTTATTTATTTTTTCTTCTTCGCACTTTTGGTTTCCATGCCTCTTCTGTGATGTCTTTGATTTTTCCCTTCATATAAAGTGTATTTGGACAAAGGGTAAAATATATATTTTCTCAATAGCTATGAACTTGACCACAACTTAGTTTCCTTTAAACCTAAATAAAAACACAGTGTGACAATTTTCTTTCCTCCACTGTTCTCTGTATATTAACTATCACACAGTAAAATTTATATTCAAAACATCCAGTGTTTGAAAATGATTAACAGTATAAGGTAATAAAGAATGATTCTGAATGACTCCTTTCAACATTAATAATTGTTCTTTTCTACAATTTAAAAAAAGGAGATTGAACTCAATTTTCTGAGCTTGAAACACGGGTCTTCTGAATAAACATATACGCTAAACCAAAATCACCATTTCTTTTATATATAGTTTCCCCTTAAATTAGATGCTCATTTTAAACATAATATCCGTGATATGTAGAAGTAATTACTTGATTAACCCAAAGGTAAAGATTCATTTGAGAAATACAATACTAATGGACCAAATAAATTATACTGTTACAAAATGTCTTTATAGACATTTATTCCAAACTTGATATATTATACACAATATTTTCAAAATTACATATCTATCTAATAAATAGGCACATATTGAATGTATACAAGTATAAAGATGACTATACAGTTGCCAGAAAAGGGGTTTTCGTTATTGTACCTTCCAGCTGGCTTTCAATCTCCTTGAAAAGAAAAATTGTCAAAAATGCACAACAAGCGCAACCTAAAAATATGACACTAGGTCGAATATCTACTGCAAGAAAATCTAGATCAATCCCGTTTTACACCGACATGTCTAAAGATGAGAAGGATGCGCTTTGTACGTTCCTCTTGTACACAAAACTACAATAGAGTAAACAGAATAACTCGATAGAACATAACTTATTTGATTCAGCCAGAGAACTTTTCATGATTCGAAATGATTTTGTGTACCATTCTCATTTAATGCGTGTACAACAAGACGGCTGTATGTTTAGACTTCCGTTTCAAATACACTTACGGCGTCTGGAAAGAGAAATAACTAGTCAAATAAAGATAAACATATATATTTTCATCTTTTCTATTTCACGGTTAAGAAAGATATGTTATATGAAGCACAGCATACCCAAAGCCTGATACAAGAAAGTAGAGAAGTGTTTAAATACCTGCTATCAAACATAGTCATTATTTCATATTCATACAATAGTCAGTTGGAATGAGACTCTATCAAGTTCTATCAATAGATATATTTTATTATGGAAAACCCCTTCAAATCAAACACCATTAATCGGATTCCTCAACTTCAACACGTCTGTAATTTATGTGAGTTCAGTTGCACCATGTAGTCGACTGGTAGCCATGATTTCATGTAAAACCTACATCCATATAGGTATATATAGATGAAAATGACACACCATTTCCAATGAATAACATCCGTATGACGATGATTCTTTCCAGAAAATTCAAAATCAAGGACTAGACATCGCCAAAGTTCCTTTCATCGAACAAAACAATTATATCGTATACTTTACTGAGCTGGAAAATCATCTCAATTGCCATTACCACTTCTTGGTCGAGAACGTACATTTCAATTACCAATTATAATCTTTCCTCAACTCCGATTTTGTTCGACAACTTGGAAGCTTCTAAAATACTTTCCTAGTCTTTTTAAAAAGACTTCAACGGAGGGGTTTTCCATACTGATCACACTTTTTATGGCTCAATGCATTCCAATATCGTTTTCTCTACCTAAGTGCACCAGTGCAGGTCTGGGAAAATAAGACTATCTACACAGCATGTGCATCATACTTTTTTTTCTGTTTTTTCCCTTCGTCTTTTTCGATTTTTTTTTCTTGTTAATGTCATACAGACTTTGAACGAGATCTGTTTCAGTGTATCATTTTGCACATATAATTCTACAACATCTAATTCACTTGAATATCTATTACATACTGTTCCCTGTTAATCTGTTTACTTTAATCTTGACATTCAATTTTTGACACATTCATTTTGCTGTAGGTATTCGATACACACATAGATATGGAAGACTCCAGAAATTTCTACAAAACCACAAATTCACATAAAAATCACTTTGTCCCTTATTGATTTTTATAACTTTCACGTAAAAATGATAAAATACATCACAGAATATGAAAGAAAAACAAAAGAACAATGGAAAGAATACATTATTTCGTGCATCTGATATTCACTATGCCAACATTTCATGTTAACCTGTCACTTAAACTGTCCAGAAAATATTTTGCCTGTAACTGGGAAGTTTAAAGATAATTTATTATGATTTTTCCCGAAACGTAAAGATGGTAAATCTTTATAATCAGAATGTTTTTGTTCGACCTCCTTTTAAGGATTCAAAGCTAATATATGGGAATACTCCTCTGATCATACCTATATGCTAATATTAAAAGAATACTAAATAACCTCCAGATAAACGCATGTTACTGGTATATATACTAATTCACGGGTTTTGTTATCAATGCATGAAAAATGTAATCTTTCACTTAGTCTTTGCACAGTGCATTAAATCAAAACATCAATCAATAAATCAAAAGATTGGAAAGCATCAGTAAGGTTTGCCTATGCAAAGCCCTTAACAAGAGAGCAAGAAGATGTACAACTTTTGTGCACCGATATCTCTCCTAAACTCTTCGTTGAGTTATGACCCGCCACTAAAATGGAAAGAATTCCACTTATCGACTGCTATAGGTCGAAAGAGCAATAGTTGATTTCCAGAGTTTGTATTTCTTGCAGATAATTATACAGACGCATGTATTCTTATTGAACCTTGGACTGTTTTAATGCACCATGTAATATCTTTCTCTCTCCCATGTTTCCACCCTCTCTCTCTCTCTTCCTCTCTTTCTCCCTTCCTCTCTCTCATCCTCTTGTCATGCTTGTTCTCTTTCTCTTTCACACACACACTGTCTCATATTCTCTCTCTCTCTCTCTGAATCATAAATGCAATTTTGGATTTCTGTGTTCATTATTCGATTTGATATAGCATTGTGGAATAGCAAAGAGGTTCAAGGCGGTTTCATTATAAACAGCCGTTCTCAAACACCACACAATTATGTTTCTTACCCAATAAAACATATGACAAAGAAATTAATCTGTAAAGAAAAAAAATAAATTGTGCTGGACATCTCCATTTCAAAATAAAGATTGGCAAACAGTTTCAAGCCAGGTTAATACATTGGTTTGAAATCGATGGATTTAATCAAAGATGGTTCCAATTTGGCGTCGCATGTAATTTTGAGGTGCTTAGCAGAGATTCAAAGTGTTAAACCTGTATTCCAGATTAAGAATAAATTCTATGAAAAGGCTATTTTTCGCGCTTTCAATCCGATTTCGCTAAATCCTGACTTCAAAGTGAATGCCTTAACGTCCGTTGTGATTGAATCAAGGAATTCCAATGGCGGATAACATTGAGCGTGTCTATTGACAACTGGAGTCAGAATCCTCCCCTTCCAAGTAAGTGGGCGGGTCTTATGTTGTGGGAGGTATCCATGACAACTGTTGAAACGCTCAAATCGTAATGTACAATCTCACACGCTCGTTCTTGAAACTTTCATTCGGTGAGGGTGTTATTTAGATAATCCTTTTTACACGTATCATGGCTCTTACTGCGTTGAACGCTTTCTGCAAAGCAAAATATAAAACAATAATAAAATATGAATATACAATAAAAAAAAAACATGTTATCAAATTTGTTGGAATTACAGTTTTGATGTTTTAAACGGTTAACAATTTATCATATCTGAAAAAAGGGCCACCCAAATTTTCCAATCAATTATCAGAAATATGAATATATGTATGCCCTGATAGAATTGTGTTATTAATGTCAAAGGTCAATTCATCCTCCTCCATATGACACAAAATAAGTTATGATATTGAGATGCATGAATAGATATGAATGATAGTTTGCGCACAGGAGTAATATACAATGTAATCACTTTTTACAATAAGAATAATAATGATGAAAAGGCTAAGCATCTTCCTTGGGACTCCCAGATCGATTTCACTCAGTAACGAGAAAAAAGCCATTTTGTTCGGGAGTCAGCTGCATGGTCAGGCAAGCCATTGATTCTCGCTCTGTGTTCGTCATCTCCCTTCTAGGGCACACATAAGTAATTCATCCCCTCGCAACATTCTTGTGAGGCGGAGCAAAGTTAGGATAAAAATTAAATTTAAAAAATTCATATAAAATCGAGTAACTGTCTTCTGTAAATTTAAAGAAGGTAAATGATGTTTAATAGAGTCATAGGGTTTTCGATTTCACCTCAAGGATGAGGTGAGCATGTCTTTGTGTACTTTTAAAGGGTTTATATTATCTCAGTGTATTTCCACTGTTTCAGCCTGCTGGTAGGCCAAAGTTATTTTTAACCGCGTTTCAGTCTTCATAAATTTCGTTATAGCCGGCAAAATGCTTAAATAATGCAACTCATTCAGGAGATTTTTATATTTTGTCTCTATTCTGAACATTATACGAATTCCTCTCCAATGTTTTGATTACTGTCGATTTAACACGTGAGCGAATGGGAGCCTGAATTACTTATGTGAGCCCTTCTAGCGATGACCATTCTTTTCAATAGCCTTGTTCATATGCAGGGTTTCGTCATAGGGGGCGTGGGTGTGACCTCCCTCCCGGGGGTGTTCACGCTCTATAGAATTGTTGATACACGACTGTTCTAGGTTTTCAAAATTATCCCCATCCCCTATTTTTGTTTCTTCAGAAAACAGATTTTTACGTGAGTCCCCCTATTCATATGACTAAAAAGGAAAAGGAAGATACTCTTTTTTCCCCCAATCGAGTATTTTTACACCAAAAACACTCCCAATGGTTTAGCCAAAATGTGCCCCCTCCCCCGCTTTTTTTTTTAACCATCCCAAAATGTGAAAAGATTTTTTACGTTAAGTCCCCCTTTCCACCGACTTTGGAACAGGCTCCCCTTTACCCATTTAAACTAAAACGAATATTTGAATTTCAAGCCTTGTTTTCCAATTGCAAAAAGCGATGTCTAATTTGATGTGTAAATTTGGTTTGACATCCTTATTCCAAACGCCCCTGCTATTCACCGCTGTACTCCGACATACCTGCCATCTCCTCTTGATAATATATTTCTTCAACCTAGCCTTAGATAGAGCAGCACCAGTACCTACATCCTTCTTCGTCAGCCATTCAGATGATAAGCACTGCTGTGATGACAGTCTTTCACTAATATTAGCAAGCGAAAAAAAGAAGAAAGAAACATGGAGTTAAATTACTGTCCTTGTTATTTTAATATGGAGGTAGTGCACAGTGTGTTATAAGACAGGCATCCATATTGTATTATTTTTGCTACACCTACAGGTACAACGATATTAAAAGCACTCCTTCTCGTGATACAATAATCAAATTCGTACTACTTTTGTGGGTACGGGTAAGAAAGCTGTTGGTCTTTTACCGATTATGTAAGTATCCGATGCTCATTGTATGATAATAAAGTTGATGTAAAATATCAAGAAAAAAAAATCATTTTGGATAATTAGGAAAAACTTCCATCAATGTTGTAAATTACAATGACTCTACAAACCAATAGATACTAGCGTTATAACCTAAACTTGGTATACTACAGGGGCGGATCTAGCTTTTTTCCAAGGGGGAGGGTGTGGGAATACCTTTTAATAACATATGAAAAACACACATTCTCCTCGTAGAGACTCGCGAAAAAGTAACTTACTCCTTATCTTCCACCAGAAGATTTTCAATGAATTTCTTGGCGAGGTCTGAGATCTCATCGAAACACTCGTCATCGAAGTCCCATTCAAGCTTGAGGATATTGCTCATTGTTTCACCTTCATTGTCACCCATGAACGGAGAGAATCCACTCAATCTGGAAGAAACATTGTTGAGAAACAAGGTGAACACAGTGTGAACAGTTTAGAAAACGAACACCAATAATCAGTGTGATTTGAACTCGAATAATACCAGATTTGAACTCGAATTATTATATAGTGTCACTGTAGGAATCCACACAATCTGTAAAGATAGCATTAAATTCGTTGCAATTACAGTTTCTAACAGTGTGAAAAAGTGTGTGAAAATATAGTGTGAATATAGTTTAGAAACATTGTGGACATAGTTGGGAACAGAGTGAATGTAAACAAAGTGGGAACACAGAGTGAAATGATTCTCAAAAGTATTCATACTGTGTTCACAAACTTTGTGACATAATGTTACACACTGTGCTTCGTACACAACAGTGTGTAACATCGTGTTCACATCGTTTTTCTTAACTGTGTTCTGGCGTTCCAAAGACAGTGACTTGCGCTTCAAAGACTGCATCAGTCGCTGATGCAGCCCCAACCCAGGAAATAAATGACGCCTTGTGTGCACATCCATTACGCAAGAGGCGTCACTTCAGTTGCGTTATTATACGTACGCTAATCAAGCCTATCTGTTTGCAATTAGTGCATGTGCCAGTGGTACTCTTCGTTTTCAAATTTTTTTGTACGTCACTCCCACATGGCCCATCAAAAATGAAGAGTGCAAGCATTACTTTGAACTACTGATGCGTTCTCGAAAGTCCGGCTCACACGAGACGCCATCTGTTGACGTTGGGACGGGGCCATTGACTTCTACGGTCTTTTGCATGTCGTCAAAGAGTGATATCATTTTTTAAAAATGGGACGTTCTCCTTACATTTCAAGTTAGATGAATTAGCAATTTAGCTATTACTCCTATTACTCACAAGATATAGCAGATAACACCCACACTCCACATGTCTGTTCCGTAGGCAACATCGTCATAGGAAACTACTTCTGGGGCGAGGAATTCTGGTGTACCACAAGACACCTGTAGACCCTTAGTATATTTCTGAGCAAGACCGAAGTCGATGATTTTGATTTTGTTGCTGTTTTTTCGTACACAGAGAATATTCTCGGGCTACGAAGGAAACATATGAATATGTATTAATAATGATGTGAAAACATTAAAACAACGACAAAAATCATGAAATTCTTATTGTTTTATGATTCTTAATGACCGTCATGAAATTTAGTTCTTCGCGACCTAACATTAGAAATACAAATAAAACGCAATATTGTTTCTTGATAAACTTACATTCTATAAATTGTGTACTGGAAGGTGGTATGATAAAGTACTTTGAAAGAAAAGTGTGTAACTACCTTCATATCTAGATGAAGAACTTTTTGTTCGTGCATAAACCTGACTCCTTCACATATTTGCCTCATGAGGAAGACGACTACGGCTTCTGTCAATTCGAACTCCTCGTCGACCACACGGTCGAATAACTCTCCTCCTGAAACACTGGGGGAAAAGAAACAATAATCATGAAGTCAGTATGGCTGGGGGAAATTAACAAAATGATCAGTCTCGACTGGATACTGTATTGTGTGATTTTATATTACAACTATCATGCATATTGGGATATCATCTTTTTCGATGAATACAGCTCACAGTCCAATTAAGGCATAAATTTTATGTCTCACAGTCCTGCACTAACCGAATTCCTCATTTCACACTCTACCAAACCTTACTCTCAACATAACTAAAACTAAACTAAGTGCAACTCTTACCCACACCCTATATCTCAGACGAAATAAAAGTTGGAGCACATGTCGATAGAGTAAAAACATGTCGGGTAACCCATTTAAAGTGATGAAAATAGTAGAAAGTAACTAAGGTTAAACTCACTATTCGAGAATCATAACCATGTTAGGTCCGGTGGCGAATGCATCGTAGAGTTGGAGAAGTTTAGGGTGCTGGAGGACCATCATAATTTCGATTTCATGTTCAACCTATCAAACGTAAGCAGAATAGAAGACATCATTTAAACTCAGTAAAGTTCGTTTAGATGTCTAGCTGTCGTTTAGCTGACACGACAAGAAAGCAAAGTTACTTCAGTTTTATTTGTAAACAACCGCTTACTAAAGTTGTCACAATGTTTTCGTTTATGACCTGAACAGATTCTCATTTAGGGACGAATGTATTTTTTTCACTTTAAAGTGATTTGGTAACTTTGTAGAGGCTTGATAAAATCTGAGCTGCATGGCCTTACATGCTATCAGTGTATGTAATATGGTGTAAAAATGAAGCCAAGGAAAAAAAAGCACTTCAAAATCATCATGTGCTTCACAAAAGTAAACATATGCAAGTGACCGGAAATGCCAGAATCATTTCCCCCCATTGACTCAGTGATAGACTAAAGCGTATGTCCATAATTATGCTTTCATAAATTGGAGTATTCAGTCATATATATCTTAATAATAGCATTATATATTTGAAAACCTTTCTATGCCTGGCTATTTATTTATCATTCTGAACATCATTATACAAGACAGATATCAAAATTCAACAATTTATTAAATCAAGCCTCCACAAAGTTACCGAATCCCTTTAATTGATGTTTCTTCTCCGGGTCCAAGGTAACGACGTAATTTATGGAGTTGACCTATACTCAGTTCTTGTCATTTTAACGTCAATGTACTACACACAAAGTTACTTAACACTAAAGGCCTAAAATGCCTTTCTGGAGAGAGCACTCAATAGTGCGTCCATATCGTGTTTTGGAGAGACGTTTGCCAGCATTTTGTTTTGCTTTGATATAGCACCTCTGATGTGTTTATGAACGGACATAACCTCAGATTTGCCAACAGCATAATTTATGAAAAAAAATACTTTAAAGTATACACTTTTTAAAGATGGTCTTTCAGCTGAAAAACAATGAATTTAAACTTTTACAAGAGGAACAATTTTCACTTACTTCTTTTTTGTCTTCTGGTTTCTCGGCCTTGATGAATTTTGCTGCCAAAATCTTTTTACTCTTCTTTTCGACACACTTATTCACAGTACCGAATTTTCCCCTGAGAACAAAAATAACAAAACGAGTGATAACAGATAATAGTCACAACTAAATTTGAAGAGTGTAGAACTGCCTTGTGTGCGTTCACATACTAAATATTTCCGAAATTTCAATATCCTTTATTTTGATCTCAAGCTGAGACTGTGGGGCCCCTTGCACAAGAGTTGCGTTTAAACGCAACTCTTAAAATCAAACGCAAGTCCGAAATGCGCACTTCTGATTGGCTGAAAATAAAGTTGCGTTTGATTTTCCTGAGTTGCGTTCAAACGCAAGTTTTGTGAAACGGGCCACTGGTCAAAGAAAAGGCATGGGATTACAGAGATTAATCAAACTTACCTTCCTAATTCTTCCCTGATTTCATAGAACTCCTTCACATTCTGAGACTTGACTTTCACGTCCCTTGGCTCGAATGCGGCTTCATCTATTTAGGGAAGAGAGAAAAGTGTAATCTTCGTCTTGTAACTTAAAGTGTTCTAAACCTGCATTCTGTGCTGTTCGAAAGTATTGATTTTACTCAATGAATATGATCCGGTTTATATGGTATTTAATTGACTAAGGATTATACTCCTTTAAAGATAGAACACATAAGAAAAGCTTTTTCGACTCTTTCCACCTTGTTTTCATATTGAACTCTAAAACTGTGTAATGAACTGTGCAATCAAATTAGCGTGTTCGTGGTCGCAATGGCTTCCATGTTGAACAAAATGCATAGTCCGTACCAGCGTCTCCATTAAGACAGGGATTTCCCAGTAAAACTATATTGGATTTTAAAAAATCCAAATATGTTATTGCTATAAGACACAATGCTCTTTTCATTAAAATTACATGCACATTTATGAACAAGAACTGTCGAAATTTCAATTTATGCATGATTAAAAGGAATAACAGAATAATAACGATTATTTTCTTTTTTTCAATTTGGTTCTTATCTAGTAGTTATTTCAAATAAATTGTGTTAAAGTGCATTGTTAATTTCCTAATTTAAGTTTGCGCTACATGAGAATGAACGCAGAGTGTTTAACAATTACATTAATTTCAAACTAAGCCAGAAATACAAGATAATTATACAAATTACATATAAAGCTCTACGATATCCTAAACACATTCATCAGCAGATACCAACCTGGTTCGTTTTCTTCGTCAACAGCATCATCTGTGTGAAGAATTACAAGAGGGATGATTATTGTTATAATTCCTTTTTAATTGTACTTCATGGTTATATATTTGTTATTTCTTGAACTGGTTCACTGATAAGGTTATGCTTACAAACACATACCCTTATCCTCTGATATTCTAGAAGTGTGATATTTCCTTTACGAATACGTCATTGCTTCATCCTAACATTGCTCCAACTCAATATGTAACCCTCGACCTTTTAATCGATAGCTGAAGTACGATTAGTGTTAATGAGATCCATAAGGTTCCATTTAAAATCTCCAGACCAGATTAATCTCAATAGAGTATTGAGTATGACATGAAGATAGACTGGATGGCTAGTTGATGGGGGTAAGAACGGGAGACGGTTCCAGGAAGAAGAAAGGTCGAATGGTCGTGTCATCAGTATGTCAGGTATGTAATATCACTCTGACGTTCATGACGTATGTCCATGGGTGGCGGTGGGAGACGATATGAGGTACTCTCCAACAGATATAAGATGCTGTTAACTTAAATACATGGTATTTATGACGATGGCACTGAGAGGGTTAAATCTTGATAGCATGACGTCTACTCGTGTTGTTCACGTGTACACAGCCTTGGGTTATACTTTTTAAAGGGTAACAATCAAAGCTAATCAATGTTATCTAATCTAATTTCTCATTGTTGTTGCCCATAGACGACTTAGCTCTACAGAATATTAATTCTTGGATGTTTCTTTTATTGAAAAATGTTTGATTTCATTTCTAAAAATATTTTCATAACAATTATGCAAAGGAGCAAAGCATAGGCATGTGAAGCTATATAATTACAAATATACATGCATTGCCACATAATGCAATGTTTAGTTCATTATGTTCCTTTTTCCAACTTGCAATGAAAAAGAAATGCCATAAAACTACTCTTACGCTACAAGGTAACTCCGAACAGAAACTTTTGACCTAAAAAGGGAGGAATAAAGAAAAAGGACAGAGCCTCAATTTCTCAACTTGCATACCTGCAAGAGGTGTGTCTGGTATGTATGTCTCAATGTTTATGGAAATTTTCTGAGTTGATCGTGCAATGTAGGTTCATTTCAGCAATTTAACTACTATTATTCAATCTATTTTTTTGTTGTTGAAATAAAACAATTTAACAATAAACCGCACCGTTTCCTATAAATATAGGCCTCTAATAATAGGGGAAGCTTATGAAGATGTTCTTACCAATACTTTTCAATTTGTATTCCTTCCAGATTTGAAGAAGGGATTTAAGAAGTGTGTACCCTGATTTGTTTTCCATCACATGAGATAGAGTATGTTGATTTATCATTAGGCTACTCATGTGAATCCATCACACAGTCTCTTGACATTTACCACTAGTCATCCAGGTACTCTAATCATGATCACAGGAGGACTGGGCAAGGGGTAGAACACAAATGATAACCAACAAGTCTAGCCTTACTTAATGGAAACATTATCAGATTATGGAAGAGACTTAGTTAATGATCTGCGCGTGCCTTTGATTTGCCCAAATTGCTCTTTCAAACTGTTTTTATTTCCACATCTCTCTCTCTCTCTCTCTCTTTCTCTTTCTCTCCTTTTCTCTCTCACACTTTCCAATCTCTCTCTACATTTTGTGTCTCACGCATTCACTCTCTGCTTTTCAGACTTTGAGATCTATTCAAACTAACTACGAAATTCACCTGCATTTCAAAATATATTTATGAAGGTTGATGTTCACTTGGTAAAAAAAAAAGTAAATATTTCACCTTATTGAATTTCAAATAAGTGTATATATTTCAATCAAAATCAAATAAAATGTATATGAAATTTTACAAATTAATTTCAGGCTCAAACAACATATGTATTAACTGAAAACGACCTTGCAGTTCTATCAGTCTATTAGATATATACATGTACAGTCCATCAGGTAGGTATATTAATGTTGAAAGGTTAATTTAATGAAAGCGGTGTCTCTTTTGAAAGCCTTATGAGCATTAAAATATTGATAGAAAACGCTTCTTATAGGTTGATATAGTATCTTGTACGGGGGAATGTGCTACCTTTCTAAAACCGTGTGATGTTGTACCAGATATTTCAATCAATTTTAAAAAAAATAAAAGCTTATCTGATGTTTGGTGAAGAAGAAAAAAATATTAATTGATTGATGATGTCGTTTAGATTGCACTTTAACTTGCCAGCTCTCAGCGAGTAATTATTTGTCATGTTAAGTCCGTAGCATCAACTTGAACTCGCGACATTCCAGAATTACTGTCAGCAAAACAGGGGACATTCTGCCTCTCCCAAGCTTCTTGAAGGGGGTGATCTAGTCCCGCTAATACTTGGTCGCAATCTTGCGAGATGGGGTCGTTATGTTGAAAGTTAAGATTGGTATTTCAGGGTTCTACTTTTAGACCGCTACCCGCCACTGCTTGGCGTATTGGCCATTAGATGAAATGATCACATTAACATCGTGACATCTTTTCCACTTTCCAGTACTGCACTGCAGCGCTGCATGAGCCAAATGGAGAACATTTAGACAGCTTTAAAGAGATCAGGGTACAACATCTATTAAGAGATTTCTGCGTACGTTTGCTTCTTCTTACCAAACTTTATCATCCACTTTTATGTTAAGTTTATTGAAAGCTCTTATGCTTTTTTCTCGATGATATTGGTAATATTTATCTTGGCCAGGGAATGACTTTATATCAATCCGATACAACCTAAGTTAGTAACTTAATGGACAAGTCATTTTCAATATCCTCCATGACCGTTACATACGAAGCAAGAAGGGGGAAAAATGTATTATGAATCAAAAGGGGGAAAAAATGGAAGGGAAATACATGTATATAACTGACGTGAAATGCACGGAGGTTGAAGAAAAGGAAAATGTAGCACGATAATGTTTTTTTAATGATATTGTAGCCAACAAGGCATTTTTTTTCCGGTAACTGAAAAATTAGACTTTTTAAGAAATTTCATGAAGTAAAGATGCATTTTGACTATTAAGATATATTATATGTTATAGCACCTTCTCTGCTGTTATGAAACAGTTGTATTTCAGTCTGAATAGGCCTGTGGATTAATCAGGTCAGACGTTTTCAATGAAATAGAATGACTGATCTACGGACTGTTGGTGACAGGCATTCCATCGTGGTCAGCCTCAGATTGGCCATTAAAGACTACACAAATAAGATTCAACCTTAAGATGTAACTGCTTAGCCAGTTGTCTCTATCTCATTCTTTTCTTAAAGTCATCTGTTTGGTCCATCAGTGACTAATTACCCAGCCGCAGGCCCCATGCAGCTTTTGCAATGTCGACCTGGCTTGCTCGGGAAGAGGGGAGATATCGGATACTGTCATCACACAAGCTATACATTTGTCTGTAAACCTGTGCCTTCTCAATCCAAAATAGAATTTAAAATATCAAATGTTATCAACATATTCTATAGGGAAATTAATAAGCAAAACTCCGCTCTTGTCTAGTTTTACTCATTTATGTTTATTGAGGATACAATGATATCATCAAGGTCATTATTATTCCATATCTAGTGTGTTTATCACTCTTGCTTCTTGTCTTACCTCACATAAAGGAATCAGAATGTATGAGACAGATACTCCTGATGTTTTTATTTCAATCAATTTCTGGAAATAAATTAACTGAACTGAACTGAGAAATCAGAATATTATACATAAGTTTTCGTTGTAACCCCACGTGTTTTTAGCTTTTCTGAAATGCCTGGTAATACTTGTTTCGTCAAGTAGAATCTGCTTATGGGAAACTTGGGTGAGCAGAAGAAGTACAAGCATGACAAGAGGTTTGTTCCACTATGTCCATTCTATGATTACAGAGTTAAGTTTTCAAATAAGGTATGACCAGATAGTTAATACATGATTTACGTAGGCTGTTTTAGGCAATTGACTGATAACAGAGTTAGTTGGATACATGACAATATGACACACAACATGCACAATACTCCCTATTATCACTGATTATAAATTCCTGCCTCTCTCTTCCCGCCCTTGTACCTTACGTTCTTTGTGATACATTCCCATAAATTCTGGTTACATCTTACCAACTTACAAATTTTAGCAATTTGTGTTACTTTTTATATTACTATGTAGCTGGTCCTAGAAAATGGAAATACCCGACTCTGTTCTGCCGCACAATAAACTTTTATCTTGTATACATTTTACAAGTGAATTATCACATGAATAAATGAATTATTTTCTTACTATCGCCTTCTTGAGGTTGAATAGGATCCGAGATGGCGCTAGGTTTCGACTTTCCGATGGCGTTGATACAGCTGACCCTGAACTGGTACTTCTTCGATTCACTGACTCCCTTACAGGCGTAGCTCGTACTGAAGACATTATCAGCGATATTCTTCCATTTCTTACCACCATCATCACTCATTTCTACCAGGTAACCTGTCACGATACTTCCACCATCGTACGTGGTTCCCGCCCATACCAAGTTGATGGTATCCTTGGTGCACTTGGCGGCAAAGGGCTTGTCTGCCGGCGGCTCAGGGGGTTCTAGAGTAAGAGATAGTGATGAACATTTGTTAACATACAGTTGCGATTTGACAAGTAATATTTGAAAGACTTGGCAGACATTTAACGTTCTATTGCAGGGCACTTAAGTGCCGGATTATTGTGTTATAACAATAAACTACATGTATCGCTCATAAATCCGAAAGTTGTAGTTTCACTGAGCATTAAAACATGCTTACTATCAATCAACTTGGCCTTTATTTACTTTTGGAATTGAATCATTCGAAAAACATGAACACAAACAGACCATGTCTGATGTAATGATTGCTCGAATATTTTTTCATTTAAAAATTCTTAGTGGCTGCACCCCGAAACACCCCTCCCTCGTTACAACTATGGCAGTTGTAAGATTTTGTTAGGTATTCATCTTTTTTTCACTGAAATAAGATGTGGAAGGTGAGGTAATCTGGGAACCTTGCATTATTTTACTAGATTTATTGTGTTTAACTTACCAGCAGGCATCTTGGCTTTCTTTTACTCTTCTGGAAAAGAATGAGAACAAGAGAAAATAATAAATATGACATCAAGAATGTTTACATAAGGAAATAATCTAACTTTAATCACACTAAGTTTAAGTCATGTTTTCAAAGGTGAGTAACACACATCTCGGACACAATGCTTTCATATCTAACTATGATCTGGTGATAGGGAATAAGGTTCCCTACAGTTCGGTGATAATTGCCTTACTCTCCCATCACGTAAGGACTGTGGAAAATATCTATCATCAAATGATAACTTAAATTCACCAATGTATGATTATTGTGTGTCTTTTCGTGTGAACCACTAGCGTACCCAAGGGGGGGGGGGGGGCAGGGGGCAGAGTGCCACCCTGATAACTTTTGACCAAAAAGAAAAGGTTAAAAATTTTCGACACCCCCCCCCCCCCCCCCTCCCACTGAGCGACTTTTGGAGGGCTGACGAAAGGCAATTGTCGGGATTTATGGAATTATGGAGGAAAACTGGACCCCATAAAATCTGATACCCCCCCCCCTCCCCCACTGAGCGACTTTTGGAGGGGTGGCTGGCGAAAAAAAAAAAATTCGACACCCCCCCCCCCCTCCCAGATACGCCACTAGTGTGAACACCGTTAGAAAATATGAAACAGATCCTTAATGGTGACCTTTATATGATGGTGCGATTGACCTGTGATGAATTTTCTTCCTGCATATTGACTAGGATGAAGTGGATTGATGACTTGAAGGTGATACTAAAAACAAACTCAGATAGACCAAAGACTTAATGTTTACTCTGATAATAAATATCACTTGAAAGCTTAATGGCGACCCAAAACAATTATCTCGGCAAGACAATGGCCTACACAAACTGTATTCATCAAGATATTTGGCAGTAAAAACAAAGACAGCGCTCTTAGTGCATTATCAAACTAAGAGTTGTTTCGTTATGGTAAAACAGTGCACTTTTTTCAACATGGCAAAGAACAAAATGATCTCCCTGTTTTGAACGCTAAACGCTAAACGATCATCTCTGTTCTGCTTGACATAATTATTAATATCAAGGAGACAGAGTTGAATTGCTGTACAATAGTATTGGAGATTGGAATTACCTTGCGGGAATCGTAAATAGTAATGTTTATCATTATGTTAGAAGAATCTTAGTTGCCATAATCGTGAGTGAAAAATATAGCAAATATTATAATTGACATGAATGGGAAACAGAATAATATATCGACCTATGAAGATATTCAATGAGAGAACGGAAGTCCTCTACACAAAAGACTAATACAAGCGCAGGAATGCCCCAACTTCGTCAAAAAGACACCTTACACCTTATACTAGCACCAGGATGAACCTTGCCATTTTCATCTACCCAACTTACTTTCATAGTCAGTGATTTGTCACTGTATCTTTTATTCTAGGTAAACAAAGTTACCAAACCGATGCTCAAGAATAGTTAGGTTTGTGATGATTCACATCATGATACGAATCGAAACAAAATAATGAAGAATGTGCTCTGCTTTGTTATTTTGGAATAGGCACTGTCAAGATAATTTCAAGGATTTCATTTGAATAACCCACACATAAAGGATCTACGGTCATATGTGCATTCAGTTTACAAAAAATCTTTATTAGGGAAATGGTTGCACAGCATTCTGTAAAAGAAAATGATCACTGAAATGTGAGCAAAATGAATAACTACTCCTGCTGTACTAAAACAATTGTTGTCCATCTTGTTAAACAACAAACACATGTCACATATGTCTGACTCGTGTTACAAAATTGCGAATCTTCACAAGTAAATTATGCATCTATGCACAATTTACACAATACAATCTATGTCCATTACAATATCATACCGATATCTGATTATTATTTGTTAACGAAATTTATCATCATCACACTAACTTCACTTAATCACTATATGATCGCTTTTGACCTTTCGCCTTATTGTTTCAAGAATCTTACCGGATAAGTTCTGTCGTGCGATAAAAATGTGTTATTCCAAGAAAACACAGCAGAAAAGACAACCTGAAGAACACTTTTACGGCATAGACCCACAGATGAACAATGGAAGATGGGAGCGAGAACGAGCAGAGACTCTTCCGATAAAGCAAGGCACCCAGGAACCACCCTTTATGAAATCGCGGATGACACAGGGAAAGGGCAATGACGATCACAGCGTCGATAAGGTCATACGACAACGACTCAAACAGAGGTGTGACGTCATTACATGGGAAGCATGATGGCATTTTCCGGATACTGTATACAAACAGCCCAGTGGGGGGCCCTATTATGCATGAACTTAGTCAACACATGAACAACTTTATACAACATACATCGAATGAGAAAGTCGGTGGAAGTTAGTGAACACGCACCTCTGACGAGAAAACAAAAAATAATACAAAAAGAAAGAACAAAAGAAAGAAGAATAAAAAATTATCACACTGTGGGTCCTAATTTACTGTTAACAAATCTCTAAAAAGAATAATAAATGGCATGGGGCGGTCCGCTCCCCCCCCCCCCCAAATAAAAATAAATAAATAAAATAAAGAAAAAATTTTAAAAATCGCAAGTACCTTAACTGTTCATTTTAAATTGCTAATATCATAGACAAAGAGTGGTGCTGTTTTCTTGAATGTCGTTAAGGATGAACTTAAGTTCTTAAAATTAGAAAGTTAATAATTTACCGAATTTGGGAAAGCTTTGATGAAAATGGAGTTGTGTAAACCGCTTACATCCGTAAAATATATCTGATACACAATTAGAAGTCAGAACTAAAGAGTTCGTGTTGACAGTGTCTATGAAATAAATGAATGAACAAAATGCTGTAATTGTCAAGGCGGCAGTTTATGTTCTCTTATTTAGTATTACCACTTTTGATCTCATTATGTAACTTTAGGAATATATACTCTGGCACTGTTGCCTGTCTGTGAGATTCTATTTCGGAAAGATGGTTTGAATTCCTGTGGCTTTTATTCATCTTATGTTATTGCGAGCTATTTCGGATAGGCTATTTGCTGTTTCCGACTTTGGGAGACACTTGCTTACGTCATCTTACATGGTATGAGCCCACTTCGTTGAGTCTTTTACCACGCATGGTTGAGCAGCCAGGGGTCATCCTTTTGACCTCTGGTCTATGGATACTTGACATATCATATCTTAATGAAGATTGTTTATTTGAAAAGTAGCAGAAGACACAACCTTCTGGACAGTTATAGGTATTCAGGAAGAACTTTTATCAATACTTAACACTTTTTACGAAAACAAGTCATTATCTCGCCTAAAAATAAGATCGGTGTGAACACTGACTCTCTTCGGAAGCAAAAAGTAGTTATGAAAAAGAAATTGAGATCAAGGGGAAAAAACCCAGCACGTGACGATTTAGTTGGGAAAAAAGTCTGAAAATGTTTGAAACTGATACTAAGAAAACAATAACTTACAATGAAAGTCGCATCTTGTTTGGGTAAATTCAAACGTGTGAAATAAAATGTGAAAAATAGAAAAGCACAATGTAAAAACAAGGACTTTAACAGACAGAACCTCCGTTCTTTGCAATCTCGAAAAATGAAATTATTAGAACCGTTAAAATCGAGAAAAATGAACTGAAGAAAAGGATAAGAAGTCCACATTTTTCTATTGTATTGGGGCTAGTAATTCATTTTGCGATAAGCAATATTAATGGAAAACACATTTTGGATCGAAAGAGGAGTGAAAAACAAAACGTTTATCTTCCTATGAGCTTGATTAAGATTTTGAAGTACTTGATTTTACATAATCAATCAATTAGAATAATGGAAATCAAGTTGAGAAATAATAGAAAAACTGTATTGACCTGACAAAATTCAAATCCAAATGATAAAATTCAAATCCAAATGATAAAATTCAAATCCAAATGATAAAATTCAAAAGACGAAGGAGTGGGCAATGTTAATTATTGAAGAGAAAATATTGAGCAAATCAAATGGTAAAAACAGAAGGTGACAGGGCGATGAGAAGTCAAACGAAGAGCTCAGGTTACACTCATATTGAATTACAAAGTGATAGCAAAATAGGAGATTACATGACATAAGGGTTTGGGTCTATACCTGAACAATGTAGAACAATGTAGTTTATAAATATTTGAAGAAAAAAAAAACAAAAACGTTGGAACCATTCAAAAATTAAACAATAATGCTAAAGGATTCATGAGAGAAATGTTTGGTATGGCAAAATCATCGATTAACATCTGTTCTTTGACAAAAAAACCCACCACAAATCGGAGTATCTTTCTGTTGAAAACGAGCAATGCGAAAGACTGATAAAATAGGAAGAAGAGTATAAACTACGTCCGTAAGGAAGCTGTTAAATAATTGCACAGAGTTGTTTATGTCGACGGACAAAAGCGGAAATAAATTTGTTGAAAAACAATAAACAAAATATTAAGTAGGGAGCACAAGAAAAACAAGGGTAGGAGTTCAATTCTGAACTAGCCTAGATTTTGTCTGCATATAGTTGACGTTCTTACCAAGTAGATATATAGTTTCTCTCGCTTACATTCTTCACATTCCAAATACAGACAGGAAAAGAGAGGAAATGTCCTACCCGACATTACACGCTCATGGCTGCACAACCATATTTTCCCGCTTTTAAAGTCACATTTCCTAAAAACATTTTACCCAGTTCATCATGCAAATTGAAATCTTACTCAATAATTAGAAGTGTAAACGTAAATTATAATTCGTAAAATTTGATTTTTGCTTACCAGAAATGCAGAAAAGGATGCAGTTGAAAGTGTTAGGCTTTTGCCGAAGATACTTCCCCACGCCTGAACTGAGCTGAGTCCCTTTCTCGCGTACGGCCAGATACAGAGAGAGCCCGCGATCCCACAATGCTTTGCGAGCTGGGGTCGATGGGAGGAGCTAAATAAAATGGCAGGCTATAGGCTCCTACATGTATCGACTATACCCTGTGTTTGCGTGTGTGTAAATGAATAGAGAGGTTTATCGGGAGCTGCTTTCCCTATATCAGCCCGATGAGAGGTAGCTTAGAGCCTAATACCCGCTGCTCGCGGTGGTATTTGTTCAAATCAAGCCACTCTACTTTATACACTAAATTGAAAGTTGAAGGATGTTTCAACTTCAGTTATTATCCAGACATATAAAGGTCCGTGTTTTCTTTCGCCATGGTTTAATGGTCATCTTTTAATCTATGTTTCTTTTTCTTTTTTTTTCTTCTTTTTTTTTTTTACATTAATTTTGTTATTGTCCACGGTTTCATGGAAATTTTCATGGCAAGTTTGTGGTAGTGTGACATATTTTTTTTCATAATTCGTTCCTATTCAACGGAGTTTGAATATAAAGAAATTAACAAAAAAACCAAACTTGTTTAGAAAGAAAGTACATACTCTCTATGAAGTCATATTATGTGGGGCGTTCATTTTGGAATAATTAATATTTGGTAATCAACATCATTATACACAAGATTTTTTTCCCCCATTTAGGCAGTAATGTTTGTTTATCATGAATGGAAAGGAGTTTGTTCACTTCCTGTAAAGTTCTCATTACATCAATCGCAACGCGTGAACCTCGGTTTAGTGATATATTACACGAGCATTGACGACCAACGCCTCGCGCACAACACAAACACCGCACTGCTGGAGACGATCCCTGAACATCGGAATGACAGGAATTCATTTCCATGTATGGTAATGAGCGGGCTCACTTCCAACCAATCGCACGCACTCCCCACCCGGGTGTGGCTCGAGTGCGGTCCGCTTCCTACGGGGTCGCCACACATATTGGTAGCACTGCTAGCGGGTGTTCGATTTTGTATGGCGACTCGAGAGCCTGCTCGGGGATTTGACCAGCGAGACACGGGTCATATTGATGTCATTATAATCACCTCGATCATTCACTTGCAATCTTATTATAGAAAGGAGCAAGTTTAAATCGCCTTGGATAGAAAGCAATTTAGGTCTTGGAGATGGTGTAAAAGAAAAGACAACAGTCAAGGTTCATCTTCATGAGGATGGACGAAAGTTGTATAGCACAAAAATCTATACAGAGACTGATCTTTTAAATCTCAGTAATCAAACAGCTAATTGATTAGCTATCAAAATATACAAAATCCAAGCAGTGGTATAGTCACAGGGCAGGCACGGGAACACGGGGGCATGACAAAATAAAGGATTTTTGATATTATTATTGAAAAAGAAGGGGAAAGAGGAAGGGGAGGAGAAGGTGAAATGGGGACCCCTCCCATTCCCTACCCCCCCCCCCAATCGATGGCCTTGTGAATGCATATTTCATCGACCTAATAAGTCCCCTTCCCCCATGATTCCGATGCCTCCTCCAAGTCTGAACCCACGCTGGATACAAGTAAGATTAGAGCGAGGCCAGGCATTCTCTATAGTTTCCCTTTAAATAATGATAATGACAGCAGTCCGGTTATTACATGCAATTTCTTTTCAGTTTCAGGCAAATACCCCCGAAGCTTATTTTAAAGGAATATCGCAGGGACTATTGAGCATGTCCATTAGATAATCCTTATTTGCGTAAATTCCCGAAATCATGAGTATTCCGGGGAAATTCCCCCCGTCAGACATTTCTGGATTCGGCCTATGAGCAACTGACATATTTGTAACAGCATCCTATATTTCAAGTAGCATGGCTGCTACATCATTCTTTCTCTTTCTGTATGTATTCGCCTGAACCTTCAAACAAATGTAAGGAGATATCCGCACAGCTATTCAAAAGTTAAATTCAGTCAGAATGTGTTCTAGTGGGCAAGGTGATGTACGGACAAAAGATGGAAATGTTTGGACTCCTTTCAAAGTTTTCATTCACACTTCGGGAATGAGATTTATTATTATTATTATTTATTTTTCATTTTTTATTCTTTATTTCTTTAATTTATTTCTTTATTATTTATTTAATATTATTATTATTTTTTTTTTTTTTTAATCTTTCATTTTTATTTTTATTTCATTTTTTTTGGTGATTGCTATGTACATGTATATCACTGTGTATGTATTTGATAAGGAAACGAAAATAATAAGTATTATCATATACATTTATGATTACCAGTGTGTCAAAGTAGGTTTGGTTTGTTTGTTTTTTCATCAGATTTATCTTCTTTTGAGATTTTCTGGTTTATATGCGGGAAAGCTAATTTGTGTTTTCATTTCAACGTGTATATTTCCCACTTTTGGAATATTGTATTTGAAACTAAGTCTAAGTCTTATTTCTGAAAGTATTAACATTTAATTAGGTAAGTTAAATACAATTGAAAAAGAATTGATTTCATCCAGTTATTTCTTCGAAACATCTTTCACTCACACATACATTCCTCTCTCCCTCTCTCTCTCTCTCCCATCCTTTCTTCCTTTCTGTGACACCTTCTCTCCCCCTTATCTGTCTCTTTCTCTGTCTCAGTCTCTGTCTCTCTCTCTCTCTCTTTCTCCCGTCTGTCTCTCTCTCTCCAATTATCAAAGTTAAGATTTAGTTTACAAGATACAGGAAGTGATTGGGGGTATTTTTTGTTAGGCAGTACATTAGATTTTTTTAATCTTCGTTTCTATGCCTACTTTCAAAAAAATACTTTTAAATAATAAATCCCTGATTTTATCAATTTTAATGAAATTTATCAGATGTATACCCAGTTTTTCTACCATAAGGAATGCTAGTTTTCACATCTCATACATTTGGGGGTAATTATTTAGTAATTTAATCATGCATTTCCCTTGGTCATTGTCGGTTTTATATGTATCTATGTGTTTATCTGTTAATCTTTAAAAAGGAAAAAAAAACAAAACAATATGTTATTTGAGATCATTTTTACATAAAATTTAGTAGGAAACTTCCAAATAAATATCAGAGCCAGAAAATCTCGTGCATGTTTTCGAATACATTTTCCACACTTTTACATGAAAAAAGTGAATAAACACAATTAGCTTTAGTTTCAATCCCCCCCCCCCTCTCTCTCTCTCTTCCTCCCCCCCCCCCTCCCTCTTTTATTTATGACGCTTCATCTAATCTATGTCGTTTCATTCTTTTTTTTCTTCACTATTTTCATTTTACCTCCCCATTCTTTCATTATTTCCACTCCTTTATCCCTTTTTTTGGAGGTCTCTTCTGACACCCTCCTCCCCCCCCCCCCACTTCACTCTCTCTCTCTCCTCTGTAGCTCTAACACATGCTCTCTCTGAATTATTTTCTCTTTCTCTTTCTCAACTTGTTCTCTTTCCTCTCTAATACACTCTCTCCTTCCTCATTAACTCATGCTCTCACTCCCTTTATTTCTCTTCTTTCTCTATGTCACACATTCACTTACAATAAAATCATCTCCGCATGAGCATTACAAAATTATATTATAGTATGAAAGGCAAAAAAAAATGTATATACATAAATGACGCATGGTCTGTTTATTAAATAGTGAAGAGAACTATCTAAAAGTTGCTGCATGGGACACAAAAACTGGAATATTTTCTTCTGTTTTCTCTTGTCTCTTATATCCTATTGTAGTTTATGAAAAGTGCGACTTTTGGTCAGCTAGCTGAGAGTGTTTTCTTTACTTAGCACACGGTCCGTGGTTGAGTTGTTTTTCATTGTTTAGATTGACAAAATATGGGTATTCTATACATAACATAATTATGATAACTACTTTTAAATAAATAAATATAATTATGTTCATACTAAATGGACTGAATTTTCTAATCATGTCTTTATCGAATTATCGATTTGTTTTGTTGTTTTTTTAATGATGCACACTCCAACATTGTATTGACTATCATTCGTGACGTGGAAAATTGAAATACTACTATCTAAAAGTATGCTGAATTACCACAATTCTTATCTTAATTAATTAAAAGGAAAATCAATACAGCATAACTTGTACCTTAACAGAACATAAATACAAAGCAGGGCACATGAAACAAAGTACATTAATTTGAAAGGAAACCAAACTATGGCAGTTTTGCTGGTAGTTTGTCGGTTAACATGTACGTGTGTCAGAACCGTCTATAAATAGAACTCATCATATTCTTGCAAGAATCATTCATCGCGTGGTGTCATGCCACAGAAATATATATAAAATATAAAGTATTTCTTTAATTCTCAGTCGCCATGTATATAATTGTAACGTGATGTTTTTGTCACAATTTGAAAAAGTTCAAAATGCCTAGGACTTGAAGCATGATTAGCATCTTCCAGAATGTTCTTACTCTTTGCAACATCAGAATATTCCTATGTAAAGGAATAAAGATGATACAATGTACTGATTTACAAAACAAACGCTATAGCCACGAAATGATTTGCAATTTGCACACACTACGACGATTGTTGAAAAACACCGAATAGAAATATTCATGAAACAATTACAAATAGACGACACATTCGAGTAGTGTTTTACTGAAATCCTGATATTTTGGAAGACGTTCTTTGCCTTGAGTCTTCAATCCAAAAATTAATCTCATCTTTCTGTCTAACAACCCAAGTAGAAAAGTTAATAATATACATCTTTTTCTTATCCATCAAACTTGTTTCCCTTTTTTTTTTTACAAATAAGTTAGAGAAGCCTAACAAATGAAAGGTTTCTCATACTATGAATGTTACAAAAATCCAGTTTATAATCGAAACTTTAGAAGAAAAAAAATTAAGATAATCTACAATAAAATGTATGAACCCTTCACAATCCATCACAAGAAACAGCATTTGCAATAAAATAGAATTAAATCCGATTCACATTTTAATGCAATATTCCGCTCCTCGAAACTGGTGGTGGTTAAATTTGTCGAAATGTCGACATATCCCTCAAAAGCCTTCTCAGATAACATCGATTGCACAACTAAACAATAGCATTCGCAAGAAAAAAATTACCCTTTTGTTGTATTAATTTGATGACTTGAATTTCCACTTTGTGGTTTTACAGTTGGTAATATTTGTGACGCGAAACATTTAGAACGGAATATTGTTCTTATTTGGAATATTGCCTTTCACACTAGCCCTCTTACTTTATTAAAGCAAAAGAGCCATTACCATACAAAGTGAAAATCAAGTCGACCCCTTATGACGCGGAAAAAAGAGCGCCCTTTAATAATGGCATAAATTAGTGACCCTAAGAGCTTAAATTAGGCTTTGTGCTCCTTCTTCTTGATTAGATTACGAGCGGTGTCAGGAAGAGGCTCGATGACAAGATCGCCTTCCACTCTTGTTTCCTCTCCTTTCTTGTCCTTGGCAATACAAATATATTTTCCGTCATCTTCCATGACGAGCTCCTGAAAGACGATCGCGTATATGCCGGCATCTGGTGAATCTTCTTGTGAGACTCGGACGCCGTCGAACTTGATATCAACCTCGTCTCCGTATTCGCCGTCTTCGTCAGCGGTGCAATGTTTCCATGTGATGCTTGCTACGTCTGCAGGGTTGTTGACCTCTACTTCCAGCTTCTCACCGCTGGCTTCCAGCACCTGCGTTGTCTCGGGAAGGGCCTTGGAAAACAGCACTGTATACGCAGAAAGAAAATAATACCAGGAAAGGATGATGAATTGAATTCTTCTTTTGCTACTCAAAATCGCACCCACAAATGTGTTGATGTGTGTGGGTTTTTTTTGTTTGTTGTTGCTTTGTTTTGTTTGTTGGTTTGTTGTTGTTGTTTGTTGTTGTTGTTTTTTTGTTGGGGGATGCATTTTTCTGACGTGTGGCCGTAACTTGTTAACCCCAGGACCCCAATGAAAAATTCGCTCTCAGATTGCTGCTTTTATCTAAACTTTATAAAAGATATTTTGTAATGGATCACGTCCGATCTCTCTAGCCTGAAATAGCGCCCGCACATTACTTCGTCAACCTTTAAAACTTGTTAAACTTATGTATATTTTATAAAGATAGAAGGTTATAAGTTTCCCTATAAACTTACTATGCTTATAAAAGACAACGGCTTGCCCAAATTTTTAACTGAAATATGCGAAATGGATTATCAAAAAACAAAACTAAAAACGACGAATGTTTAGTTGTGTCATGATCCCTCCCAATATGCCAGCCACAAAATGATCGATCGCAGCAAAACGAGCTCACGTTTTATGGATAATTCAGGGGTTCTTTATTTTGCATTTAATTAAATTCTATCAAGGTTTTTACGATAAACTATTGCATTAGGAATGAGTCCACCTTATTGTTGCCAAGAATAACAATCGTTATTCAGATAATCATAACAATAATAATAATAAATTCGTAAAGAAAATGTTATGTTCGGTTATTCATCTTGCATAAGTGAAAACAAATTATTTGCAAAGATGGAGGGAAAAAAAACTTAAGTGTGTGCTTAAAAAGATGTTCTTGTAACTTTAAAGGTTATATTTTCTGCTATAGTCTGCCTACAGTGATATTGTATTTTGAAATAAATTATCTAGAAGGTTTTAGAAAAGATCGATTGACTGATCATTAAGAAAAAAGAACAATGTCGTGAGCACATTATGAGGGTTTACAACAACTCATACTGTATTTTAATACAAAATTTAAACATCTTGAGAATATGATTAACAAATGGAATTTAGTGCGACAAAATATGAAGCCAAAAGCTTGTTTGAAATATGATAGCTTTTCGACAGTTTTTGGTCTCACGTTACATTTTATTACTGCATGGGAATTTAAAAAAAAAATAGGTAGCTCACAAATAAATCTTTAACTTAAAGCCTCCCACTGATCAAAATACGGTTTACAACTTTAAAAAACAAAAAAGTTATTGAGTAAGATAAATTAAGAAAGATATTTATTCCGAATTTCGGTTAACAGTTTTATCCTTACATGTAGGTTTTCTTAAAAACATTACTTGTTTTCTCGGCATCATAAACGAATTTTTTTACTGAACCAGATGATTGCAAAAATGAGTAAAATACTACATTTGCTGCATTTTAATCGGGTAAAATATGTAGTTTAGAATCCATGATTTTACTTTAAGGGTCCCTATATGTTTATTAGATCAGTATTTCTTAATAAATGGAAATAGTATTTTAAAAATTGGCTATAAGATTGCAAATAAAATATGAAAAAAGACAAATCTAAACATGAATGACGTGGAGTGATCTGTAAGGGTAACATCAAACTTTCTTGACAGAATCCAGAAATACATATATTTGATTATTTCTTGATGGAAATCAAAATGCGCTATAATTAAATGAAAGTGATTAGGCCTATTCACAAATGAGATGATAATGAAAGAAAAAAATGCAGTCATGAGAATAGTGGTCTCAGATTCACTTGAAGAATATCAAGTTATGTCATGCAACTCCAGCTATCGTGACATAACTTGAAGAATATCAAGTTATGTCATGCAACTCCAATTATCGTGACATAACTTGAAGAATATCAAGTTATGTCATGCAACTCCAACTATCGCAAAATAGAACAATATTTAAAGACATCGAAGGTAAAAAAAAATTTAATAATGAAGTAATAAAGCATAATCAAATAAGTTCTGTTCGATAGTTCTCGCTTCAGACAAAACGCGTCAGTATATCATTAGCAATATGATAAAGGTCATTGTCCTATGACCTTTGACCCCCAGGAAGGAAGATTCCAGAATCAGCACACCCATGGTATTCTACAATGAACTAACGAATTAATCTGCAACTGGTTACGTTGGACTTCTCCTTCCCTTACATACCGAGAGCAGAGATTACATGTTCTTTTTGGATAAAGTTTACATCTCAATGTGCAACAGTCACTTATATTATCTCTCTGGGCAATTAAAATGTAAAGTATGTTTACTGCGAGTACATAAACATACAGCATAATAATGTTCTTAAAATGTAGAAAATGCATGGTTTATTAAATAATTTAAGAGTATAGAAGGAAATCTCTGGTAAATAGGAAGACGTTTTAGGTTTACCATAATGAAAAAATCTGAATCTGAAATGAACATGCAAGAGAAATCATCCACATTCCACTAGCGCTCACATGCAATGTTAACGGGAGTCAAGGGACCAAGGCTGAACGCACTAGATCCTTAAAAGGCATTCCATTCAGATAGACTCACATCTCACGAAACATTTGCCTTCGCGCCAATAAACGTTTATGAAAAGCTAAATATCGAAGTTATCCATGAAAATTCGAACTTTTATAGTATGCTGCATAGTGAAAGCAGTTATGATGAAATAATATGCATATTCGAGCGAAATGGTGAAAAATAATGATCGGCATAAACCTACGCGGCGTGTGCACATTGAACATGCATACTTGTCACGATGTGAACAAATTGAAAAGATAAAAATGAGAAAATTAAGATCTTACCACTCATTTTTGGTTGATAAAGTCAGGCGACGACCTGCCTAAAAAGAAGAATGTGATTAAATTGGTGAGTTTGGATGAACTTCGAGTGGATTAGAACCACAAGAAAATCCGAACTGTGAAGCTGAAAATGGTAAGAGAAGAGAAGAGGACGGAGTGATGAACCGAAGTTAAGAGATGGTCGGCGAGACACGGATGTTCAGATTCATCAGGCGATACCACAGACAGAAAGAGGGGTGGAGGGGAGGGAGGCTAGTAAAGACTGAAACCTAACGCGGGTTAAAGGTTATTAATACACACTCGTGCAAATGTACACACACGCCCTATCCAGGCATACACACACACCCAGGTACAGGATACACACATATAGATGCATGTATAGTAGTATCTTTGGTGGAATCCGAAACATGCAGGGAGAAGCAAGGAGTGTAAGAAAAACATTGAAAACTCATCTCCAACCAATCACGGGTCGGGAAACAGCCGAAGCCAAGATGTGTCCCTCCCTGTGATTGGTTAAAGAGTGGTTAACCGGTGAAACAGTAACTCAGCTGTGTGGGTGTTGAATGCTACCTGGAAGTTTCCAAAATGAATTGAATAAATGGTACTGTGTGTTGATAATTCTTACCCAATGGGCTTGCCATATCTGTGCATTCTTGGAATAACACAACATCATATGAAGAAAACAAAGTATCAAAGAACTCATTTACACCAGTACACAGACAAAGAAAGAAAACATCCATTCAAGGCTTGGAAGGAACAAACAAACACCACAGAAGGATGTGCAATACAATATATTGTATCTTATAAACTATTTTCTAACTTAATTTATGCTTTCAAACTATTAAGAATTACACAATAAATAAATACAACTTTGAAATGCAGCTTCTAAAAAAGAGAGGTTAGCAAACAATAAAGTCATATTTCAGATATCATCTTTGGTGATAGTTTGGAATTTGAAATTTCACTTATTATACTATTATACACGTATAGAGACGAGTGGAAGCAAACTGTGTCAGCGAATAAAGCATAAAGGCTAATCTAAAGAAAGTTAATATAAGAACCAAGACATCACGAACTACACATTAAAGCGATCCTTCTCGAAAGGTCACTGGTTCAATTGTGCTCTGACAAAAATATAGTTCTATAGAAGTCTAAGCGCTTGAAGTTTCAAAGAGACTAAAATCCAAGTTTTTATCGAAAATGAGAGGACTTTTCTTTATATGTGATCGGAAAACTGTTGAAATATGAGTTAAGATATTTAATGAATATTAGAAGGACTGCCTCGGTATATTCCTCAAGCTGCTGTCTAAAACGCAAAATGAGAAAACAACTCTGGAAGGAAGAGTCTGTTAACCTTCCTTTTTATAAGAGTAAGTATAAATAGGCATATTATTTATTAACATGCAGACTTAAAGAAATACGTTTCTTCTTGGATTAATGGTGCTAACTTATTGCAAAAAAAGAGATAATCGTACCTTTAAAAAGCTTTCTGCTTTCTTTTTTCATAATAAAAACTATATATAGTATATTTCTGGGTTTTTTCTCTCTCCCTCCGTCCCGAACTCCTCATCCCCTCTAAATATTGACACCTTATTTATGTGGTAGAATAATTATCAAAAGTATTTAATCTTTTTGTCTGTCACAGAATGGAATGTCCATATCAGTAACACCAATTAGATGTAAACGCCACAGCAGGCCATCAACTAATTGTCTTGCTTCTGTCACTGACTTATAATCACGTCAAAAAATACTAGCTAGCACAATCGAAGCCTACGTATTGTGGGAAAAATAGGAGCATTTTGATATCATTTTCATTACTTTTATTATCCAATGTCATTCGATGATATAATCTTTAAAAAATATTTTGTCATTTTACAAGTAATGTTTTTTTTTTTCAAAATGTGATATTAAGTCACATGTAGTAAAAGTATTTCTTAACATCTTCATGTAAAATGATCAAAGATCTTGATATCATTCGAAATGACATTTAAAAAAAAGTTTCAAGCAAAAAAGATTAGGCCTATCGTTTTAAGTGCTAAAATAAAAAAATTGCATCTTTTATTGCTACACGCGTTTTAACGGATCCACGTAAACAAAGATTTAGTTTGATTTTATCTTCAGTTTTTCTTTTTCAACTCATTTTTTAAATTTATCATCCGTCATATGATAAAGTGTCTATTTACACGTGATTTATCGATAAAATATTTATGAAAACTCATGTAGCCAAAATCCAGGCTAAATTGTAGGATAATGCAGGTGCACACATTCAAAATAAACTTGAATGGTAAAGTGTCGTGAAAAACTAATCGAACAAGAAGAAGGTTCCTTGTGGGACTGAAACTTGTGTTTGGAACTTGTGTAAGAAGCCATTTAAAGGTCACTGAACTAAAAATTAAAGGAGAATTTCAACTGCATACAAAGCCGTTCGCTTGTGTGGGAAAAGGAAATCTCCTAGAAACAAATTAATAAAACTTGTGATAAATCTGAAACGAATAGAAAGGTTATGGACCATTAGACATTTAGACCACTAATCGTTAGGGATATCCTCAATATGACAAGTCGGTCATGATGGGTGATGTTATGTAGCTCTACTTTTCCATTTGTTGTACAAAAAAAAAATACATGTAATATGTAACCTTTTCTCATTTTTTATTGTTTGCACAGATATTTCTTTTCGGATGGAAATGCAAAAACATGTTATCATAATCATAGAGAATACGTCTATTCCATCTTTAAGCGTAAAATTTGGGAATTAAGAGTAACTTTACTGCACAACGAATGGAGAGGTATACAGACCCACTTTGCCATCACCAATATTGACAGGACTGTCAGTGGAAGAATTTCACATATTCAATAGTTATTTGAGTTTCAAAAACTTCTAAAGTTCTCTAGATTTGTTTTTTGTCGGAATTACTTCTAAAGTTTTCTCTCTTTTTTTTGTCGGAATTACCTCGAACTTTCCCAAATTTGTTTCTCCATTTCAGAACAACTCAGAACAACTTTTCATAAATGTTTAATTCCCCTTTAAGAGCAATTTGACAGCGTGAAGAGCTAGTAAGTAATAACACTATCGAAAGAAATATGAACACAGCCCATTTCAATGAGATAAAGGTTGTAGGGCCTTATAAACCTTCTGCGGATAACATGGGCTCGCCTATGTGTTTAGTCTCCTTATCTGCTACGCATATATACAAATCATTTTAAAATGACCGGTTACTATCTTCTTAAGTAACTACCACACATCAAGATACAAACACAGGAACACGTTTTTAAGATCGATAACATAAACATTATGCCATGTGAATTTAAGAAAGCTTACAACGAGTGCCATCTTTCACCCCTCTCTTTCTCTCTCCCTCGCTCTAAACGCCCTCTTCCCATTACTTTATTTTGGCTCTATCTTTCTCTTCTACTTGATTCATTCTTCTTTTTCTTTCTTGTTTCTATGCTTGATTCTTTTTCCTTTTTCTTTCTTCTTCACCCTTTCATTCATATTTGCTTCCTTATTCGGGCTTTGACTATACGCTTCCTTTTGTGCTTCTTTCAATAGATAATCATGTTCTTTCTTTTTTTAAATATCATAATAGATATTAACTTTTATTATAATGTTGAATCGAAGTATTACCTTTCATTGCGACATTTGTCCGAATTATCTTTTTTTTTAATTATCACTTTTATTAAATACTATTATTATTATTATTATTATTATTATTATTAACATTTCATTCCTATACACATGCCTTCAGCTCTGCATTAAATAATCCCCTTGTAGTAGTAGTAGTAGTAGTAGTAGTAGTAGTAGTAGTAGTAGTAGTAGTAGTAGTAGTAGTAGTAGTAATAGTAGTAGTAGTAGTACTACTACTACTACTACTATAGTGATGATAGATTTGGTAGTATAGCAGTATTAATACTTCGACTAATAGTCATATACAGCCATTGGGTATAGATGCTACTGTACTATCTGTAATCATTATTTTGAAAGCGATTGGAGCATGCAGATCGAAACGTCAAGAACAAAAAAAAAAGGGAGTTTAAAAAACAATTTTCATGGCTTTTTGAGAAAATAATTATTGCCAGGAGCTCGTATAGATCTCCTTGAATAATGTATAAATCCTAAAACCTTCATTAAAGTAAACCCTTAAATTTATAGGACAACACATTGTTTAACTTAGTAGTCGTTATACCCATGACATTTCTTTGGTCTTGTAGAGTACACACTTATTGTCCTGAGAAAGCAGAAGAAGTAGGATAAGTTTTACCGGGTACTTATCAGCTTATAAGAGTAGTGCAAATTTCATCCAATAATTATGGTATTTTCTCCATAACATCTACAACATTTATTTACCCATTGAAATATAAAAAAGGGAGAGTGAAAGGGTAATCTATGGGTATTGGGTAATTGAAATTGATCTGCACATGTACGTTAAAGGGAAATGTGTACCCAATAGTTCGTCGGATATATAAATAATCACAATGTCGAAGAAAAAATATATAAGGCACATCTATTGTGGTATGTACTATTATGTAAACAAAATATTATCATCCAAGCTGAATGCCAGACTGTGCACACATGTGCATCTACATGTGTACATTTCGAATAACCTTTCAAACTTAACGCACACTGACGAAGGTATATAAACAGAGGGTTATTGATGATGCCTGAAAGGTATTGCTGCTATAAGAAAGTAGGTCTATGATTAACCCATAATGGGGTTAGTAACGGGAAAGTTTTACGTGGCATTTCACCCAAAAAAAATGGTAAAAAAGTTTATTAAAATAAGATTCAAACAAAAAAAAATAACAAAAACAAAATGAATAACAAGAGAGCATTCAGTGGCACTTACATGAGTATTTAATTAGTTGGCTGACAACGGCTGTTGCTCTTTGTGAGAGAACATTTGGAACATAAGCATTAACCAAAATGTCCCTAAGCATATTTGGCTGTGAAAAATTCTTTGTATTGAGGAGGAAAACGAAACAATTACAACTTTCGTTCATCACTTTCCGGCTCTTTTATCTTACCAGGCCTATATTGATTTGAGTCAAGTATCCTAACTAAGCTACTTTTAAATCCCCTTTTGCTGGGAGCTTGTTCCTAAAGTGGTAACCAATCCATAAGGTTTGATCCATATACTGATAAATTGGTTGTCAGTCTAACCATAGCTGTCGCATCGCTTCGGATCGATTCCTCCATTATTTCTTGTGTTGTATTTTGCTGTCATAATTATTATTATTTTTTGTAATATATAAGTTATTTCGTGGTGAAAAGTTTCCTGGTATTTCAAGATTCGCAAAAAGAGTAGCCTGTTAATTTTTTTTTCTTAATGTTCACCAACTGACCATCTTCGTGACCTCTTTGACAGGGCATAATAGGGGAGCATACTTGGCATTTGCTCTTTAAACACAAGGAAAGTTTCGTTATATATTTTTTTAATCATATGTTTACATTGTACTGGTCATTGAAGGCACATGATTGCGTTGTAAGCAATGTTATGTCATACGTCTATATTATATATATATATTAATCATTTTATTGAAAAACCCTGGAAACCTTGAATCCCATCGACACCCATTCCCCACAATTTAAATTCATGTTTCACATTTAAACATTCAGAGAAGTATCTACAAAGGATTGCTTGTTTTCAGCCTTCAATAATAACATTATTCGGCTGAATAGAGACTCAGTGTTCGTCACATTTTCATCAGTGTGCATGGAATAGCATGTTAGTGTGCAACTCCTCTATCTGAATTCTTCAAATGCTATCATTAGAGGTCAGTTAAAATTTCTTACTACCTCATACATTTTAAAGCCTGCCATTCACTCGCCTCTTTATCCAATTCTGAAAGAACTATGAATAAATAAACCTCAAATTATATAATTTTAAAACGTTCTTTGTTTTATTCTATGTTCAAACTGCTTTGACCCCAATAAATTTCTTCCCGCGATATTCCTAATTCAAGATATCCAACTTATTCAAGAAGAGAATGGGCTGTCATTCATCACGTTGTGTTTCAATTGTAGCATACGGGAGCGTTATCATTTACAAAGCTTTGCTTTTTATTCAGGCTCCCCACATTTTACAATGTCTATTTTGCCTGTCGTACTACCTATCTCTCGAAACTCTCTACCTATTTATCGTGCATTATACTTGATTTGAGTTCTTCACCCGTACTGTTTTGTAACCAACTCTTATGCTCGTAAAATCTTTTTAAAAATTTATATAAAAGTGGAACAATAATCTTTTAACTTCAGACTTCAAGGCATATGAACAAATATGCAAACCAATATTAATAACACCTTCTTTGACGTGATTCCAGGCAATATTTCTTTTTCACTGTGGGTACTGTCTACATTTGAGGTTAAAGATATCTGACGAGCAAAGGAAACGAAACTTTGACTTAAGCAAACAAACAGACCAAACAATAAAAGGTTATCAAATTACTTATGCGGCATAAGGTTGTTCTGATAAGCAAACAAACAAACAAAGTTTGTCATATTTTAAGAGGCGTAATTATCTTCAAGTAATACGTGACTCCGCCACTGTTTAGTGTTGTTTTTGTGATTTCTGGAGAAGGGTCTTCTCAATAATGAAAAAAAAAAAACAAAAAAAAAAAACACATATATGAGGCCTGTAATCTTAACTACACAGTAAAAAATAACTGTAAAACTACAGGTTTTGGGGCCCTTAAAATTACAAGTTTTTGCCGTTATTTCAATTTTACAGTCTTTTTCCTGTAAAACAACAGCAATTTTGTTGGTTTACCGGAAATCAGCATATATTTACAATCGCCCAACAAACTTGCTGTTGTTTTACAGGAAAAAGACTGTAATTTTATGTCGGGCGATTGTTAATATATGCTGATTTCCGGTTTAAAAAAAAAAAAAAACTGTGGAAAAAAGGGCATTCCCGTCATCCTGACTGCCAGGAAATTTCCCGTGAAAACACGGCATTTTTTTTTAGTATATTAACTTTTGGGGGATGCTGCTTTTGATTAAGCTGTGATGTCAGTCTTGATCATAACAACAACTTCCTTTTTGAACAAAAACTTTGATTCGCCATATAAGGTCCCCTATATTTTACAGAATTTTCTCTCCCTGCACCATCGGTCCCCTCCGTTAGTTCCAACGCGCGACATCGTTCAATTCCACCACGATGGCTGGGGCGGACACGGGCCGTGCACTCGCAAAAAAGTCAGGAGAAAGTATCGGGAGTATATAGCATCAGATGCTGCTATGCTCTGAGGCGATATTTCTGTCCAATGCACACCACAGTGTAGTACAAATCATGATATCACTGTGTACCTATGTCAAACGTATTCTTGTAATATTATAACTCCAGAACGCCGGACAAAATGTTGAAGTTTATTTGAAAAATATTCCTTTGAATAAATTGCAAAAGCAAAATTTATAATTTCACGACAGTTTTCTGCTAGTGTCATAGAAGGGGAGGGGGGATAAACTGGATGTGATTCTAGCTATCTTTTATGATAAGACTCTGAAAATAACTATAGGTCTTCTTGATTATGATCTTCATAAAGGAAATGATATAATGAATTATTAAACACGTTCCTGGGTCACAATAAAGTTTCCATTTTAGGTATTTCTTGAGTATTGACCTCTACCCATGATACCTCTTCCCATGGTACCTCGGCATACGTCGTTAGTGAATATTTTTTGAGTGTCGATTACACAAACTGAAAGTCTGTTTTCAAAATTTTTGATACATTCTTTTGCCAAATAGACCCGATTCATTTCATATATTCTCTTTGAAAGGAAAAGGTTCAAGAACCGGGGATAATTTCACATTGTCTACGTCATGAGAATTATCATTATGCAGTAATTCAATATAAATAATATTCTTTCTTAATTTCTTAAATGATTAACACTAATGTTCCATCCAACGGTGCGTAGCCCCCCCCCCCCCCGTGGCCTTAATGGAAATAAAAGAAAATTACTAAGAGAGAGGGGGGGGGGGGTAGTTACCACCCCCTTCCTCCCATTACCTCGATGCCAGGACTACGCTACGCAACAGCCGATCTGAATAGATGGCCGTAATTTAACCCTGGCAGCTGTAACCATGTACTACCTTAACACTCATCCCCTCCCTCCCCCACCCCTTGTCCCTTCATTCACCGTCTGTACGATAACCATGTGGTGCTACTTTGGTGACGATAGACAGCAAAGACTCATCCTCAATCTGACCTTATTATTTGCACTTTGGCAAACAATACCTAACACCACTGCCTAACTCGTTTGCCTTCATAACGATTAAGAACGGGTTAAAGTGTTATCATTAAAGGGGGAAATGACATTTAAATGCAGTAGAGCCTGTGAAATACACGGTCAATCATTCTCTCATAAGATTCACATAACTAACCCGCCGGTCCTTTTAACATGACATAAAATAGAGGTCTGAGTTATATTTCGATTTTATCAAATATGAAAATGAAATGAGCTGCTGTGAACTGACTAAAGGTGGAATAAGCTTATGCGTATCATTTCAGAATAATAATTGTTGAAGTTTTGATAAAGGAAAGGATAATGATCAATTTTCTTGTTTTGAAATTAATCTATTTATGAATGCTATAATGTACACTTTAAAAAATTACATAATTATGACCATGCTACGGTTGCCGTGAAGAATACAAAAATGGCTGTCGTCATCACAATCAAAATAAAGCAGAAAGATTAACACAAATATCATGAGCCTTCTTGTTTTACCCTTCCCTTCTGAAAATAAAAGAGAATATATGGGTGCTCATATCATCAGTCGTCAAAGAAAGATTCAAACAAAGGAAAACGTACAAATGTAAGATATCAACTTTAGGGTGTCCTTTACTTGATATGCATTTGAGTGGAAGCATCGAACTTGTGTTAGTTGGCAAAATAGAAACACCCTGGTCATTAAATACAAGATTTGGTTAAATTTTACCCTTGTCGGGTAAAAAAGGGAACATGCACGTTTGTTGGATAAAATTGTACCCAACGTTGGATACATTTTACCCAGTATTGCGTTAAATTGTACCCAAGAAACTAGCATCATCTTCTTCTTTTTTACCAAACATGGGTAAAATTTAACCAAATCTTTTTATAGTATACATTACTATTCAGTCATAATATGTATTTCCCAATATCACTTCAAAGTTTTTCTTAAAATTTGGCTTATATTAAGCTGCATAATTATCGATGTTGTGCACTCGTTTAGGTCTATAAACCTGGTTTTTAAGTCCGTAATCTCAGACTGCCACTGTATTATCACGTTTCTAACCCCCCCCCCCCTCTTCAAATTCACGGCGTCCCCGTGTATATATATACTTAAGTCAGTCCATGCATATAATGTACTGATAGTACATTACATCGTCTAATCACTCTGAAGTAAGGGCAAGCTGGAAGATCGATGACGAACAAACACCTTCAGCTTGGACGACCAGTGAAATGGAGCCGATCCACATATGGGTCAAAGCTTTTGAGAAGATCCCTAAGGAAGATGGGAGATACGGCGCCCAGGGTGACCATCCCGCATCCAGGGGTATGGTGGAACGGGTGGAGGAGCCAAATCACGTCCTTATATGTCCAACGAGGCGCCTCGGGTGATATGAGAAACATTGCCATATATAGATAGAACAGTGCCATCCGACCCGCTTCAACCGGGCTAGGTACAGTGCATCTGCAGATACACACACAAGTATTATGCTGAGGTCCACCAATGCAATGACGAAAGTCCTAGGCTTCAAAGTTGTGTAAGCGAGTCTGATAGAACCAGAAGCACTCCCAGGCCTGGAGCAGAAATTATGAATTGTAGTTGAGGGGTGTCGCACCTACATAGTAAAAGGGCTGCGAGAAATATCATGTTATACTGATATTTGACCTATCGCCTGGAAGTCATATGTAAAGGAATATGATCAAGGGTCCCTGGACCTAACTAAGAAATCATATTCATTACATGAATTAACTCTAGAGACAATCCCTCACTTTCCTCAACCACCATATTTGCCTCAGCTCCATTCATATTTGTTCTTTCGTAATTATGTCCTTTCTTTAAAGTTACATCCCAAATTAATATGTACTTGTTTGTGTCTTTTTCTTCTTATAACAGACAACTCCTTCGAATTGGATTTCTGATTTTGTTGTCGATTCTTATCAGAGCTATATTTTTTTTATACTTATAGTTTGCAACTATAAATGAAGATAACAAAGTTAAATTCATTTTACTAGTAGTGACATAGGCCTACATGATGTAAGTTAAAACTTAAGTTTATGTCATGAGAATGAACGTGTGCGTATAACACAGCCCAGTTCTTGATCTTTTTTCATGTTTTTTGTTCTTACAGATTTCATTGTAATCCTTTCGTGTTTTTTTATTCTTCATTTTCTGTTTTGTCTTATTATGTGTCGACTATGTTACGTTCTGCTTTAAAATGCTATGAATTATGTTTTATTCTTGGTGCTAATTGTTTAATGTCAGGATAATAAAACTGTACAAATTCTGTCTGTGGGGTGTGTTTTTTTTTAATGTAAAAGAAAATCAAGTTATACATACTATTGTTTTACTTTGCATCTTCCCCTCCTCTCAGTATGTTTTGAATAGCTGGACAAAATTTGAAAATCATACATTTTCGAGAAACTGTCTATGTAGTCCTTGAGTTGGTGTTTAAAATCCTGCAGTATGAACAGTGTCAACATTACAAAATACCAAACTTTCTTACGATGGGAGAGCCTACCTCAATTTGTCACTTTTTTGTTTATAGTTTGCTTCTTGCCACAAAAGGATATTGCCTCGTCTGTTTAATACGCTTATTCCCTTTTACAGTCTTCAATGTAATATTTAAAATTTAAAAAAACTAAACGAAGCTACTTTCAAAAGAAAGGGAAACAGAGCAAATAGTAAGTGAGTTAATTTCCACTGCGTTACTATTTTGGAGTCCGACTTCATCTTCCGACAAAATATACACAGCAAATAACGTCATAAGAATTCCCTAGGCCCCAAGACGAAGTTCTTTCCTTGCGTTGAATTCAAAGCTAGGCTCACACGAGGCGTCATATCGATTGTGTCAGTATACGTGCGCTAATGGAGCCAGTGAATACGCGAGTTATATGATTTTATTTGATTTGATTTATTGGTTTCTTCTGCATATTTTGAAAATACATTTTCAGGCATATGGTACAGATCTCATGCATAGTACATAATTCTACTTGTTGAATGCATAATTAAATTGAATACATAATTAATTACATTGAATAGAATACATAATTACATTAATAGTATTGTTTCAACTGTCCATTTTGCAATCACTTTTGAAAAGATATCACTCTTCCTTGACCGGACAAGTCACTGACGCGGTCCGAATGTCAGCAAATGACTCCTAGTGCGAGCCGAGTTCAACAAAAAGACAGAGAATGAAATTGATTAGTACTGGCATGTAACAGCATTCCACTCAGCTTTGATAACTATCCAATCTGGTAGGTCAATGACCTTCTCTTTGTATCAAGGAGCTCGCACGAGACAGAGAAGAAAAATGAAGTATGGGATAAGAATTAGCGCCAAACTGCGATTAAAACGCTAAATATGGCATGACGGGGAAGCTTGCTTGATAGGATTGGACTTGAAAGGTGGCGTCAGGTCGTATTAGGGCTCATAGAGCGTTTTTAGTTTACAAAACACTTTGTACTATTTTTGTCAAGAAAGTCTTGATCAAGGAATGCTTCAGTCATTTTTCTATAAGCCAAAGAATTACGATGCCCATTTATAGTCTCTCTCTCCCTCTCTCTCTCTCTCTCTCTCTCTCACTCTCCCTCTGTCTCTCTGTATCTCCTCTTTCTTTTTCTTTCTCTTTGTCTCTCTCTATCCCATCAAGTCTTTTTTTTGTTTTGTTAATATTCAAAGTCTCTACTATCAAGACGAATATCAAACATAATTTTTCCTTGACGCTTTGCTTAATTCTAAATTAGATAAGAGCCTACATGTGACAGTAGAAACTTAATAAGAAAAACAGAAATATGAACACATTTATAGCATAATTTCCATTTCTGCTAAACCTGGTTTGAGAATGGTTCAATTTTTCTATAATTGCGCCCTCCTGTCGATTGGGTTCAATTCAAACTTTCAAACTTTTAATTCAAACGCGGCTCAAAACGTGGAAACAAGATAGTAAAAATAATCGACGATCTTGTGTTAAGAAAGAATTGAACATCACCGAATGACTATTGAAAACGATTAAAAAAAACAAAAAAAAAACAGGGTATATAAGAACTTCATATAAACAGGGTGATACGATATCAGGCTAGATCGATGGCTTTCGCGTCCTCAATATCACTTGCTAAATTCTACCAGTAGGGGGCTCCCAATCATTTCAGTCCGAGTGAGTTTATGAGTGATTTCATATTCTCATAGTCCAGCATAATCACTACACAACTATGAAACACGTTATCGTTATTTTCAGCATCTAAGTATTATTATTTTATACAGGAAAGAGAATGTTGCCACCTCACGGCAGCATCATTGGTTAAAATGGAACAAAACAACGGTGTCAAAATAAACGAAAAAAATATTAATTTACTTACTTGTTTCGTCATGGGGACACTGCACCCATCCCTGATTTAGAAATAGCTATTGTCCAAGATTGCTGATGGGTAGAGGATGTGTGATCAGCCACAACACAGTTATTGGGTAGTTTTGTGATAGGACTTTACTTGGTTATGTGATTTTCCGTCCTCGTCATATTAAGCATACAAACCGAAGCATATCGCTGCAAAGTTCACTCGTGGAATGATCCTTATTGTATCCTCACGCCATTTTGGATCACAGACTAAAGTTGTTTTGATCCATGCATCCTTCTTTGAACTATATCTAAGGTAGATTCCAATCAAACCAGCCAATGTGCGAAAAAAAAATTGTCAGTTATCTGCTTGCTGTTACGTAGGCTCATACAGATCAACAGTGTTTAAGTCAATATTGCACCTCTAAAGAAAAATATGTTTGATAAGATAGGTAAATCTCATAGTTTGACTTAAGAAATATTGCACTGTTTCCAACACACACACTATTATACTTCCATATGAAAAAGATAAGTGCACTGAAATGCATTAAGGCATGTTCATGTTGCTAAAAAGAAGTTGTCTATCTATCGGTCGACAATGGGCTAACACCCGAACAAAAACCACTGTCATTTCTTGATACATTAAGTAGAGTATCAGGATGATCATCCTCATCATCCACATCTCTGTCTTGGATGTTTGAATTGATCTCTTGAGGTACCTTGTGCTTGCTAGTGCTATTGTGTGATACATGGTAAACTGCTTTCGATGAGTTTTCAACAGTACTTTTATGTTGAGAATCGTATTCTGTATCAGTGCATTGTTTTGATATGTCATTTGCACTCAGGCCTACACTGTTCTTTTTCCGTCGATTTGCAGACACTGACTCCTTACTAACGTTGTCATTAAACAGTTCAGGTACACTGTGAACATTTGCATATTCCGACAAGCGTCCTGTGTTAGTTATAAAACTTCCATCTTCTACGATTTGCATTGTCATGTTAGGATCAGGTAGGTTATGGTCTTCCAGACTGCAATCGCTATCTTCAAAACCGATTGGAGAAGACAGTCTGTCACCATCAGGAAATTGTTGAAATTTATCGTCCTGCTCGACTGGCAGTGAATCGGAGGATTCGGCGTGAGATGGACAATCATCTGAAGTATGTCCAGTGTCAAAAGATCTAGGAGGACGGGCAATGTTCATCCCTCGAAACCTGCCAGGATTGTCATCATCGCTCGATGACGACTCTGTTGAATGAGCACGATTTCGTCTCCTCATCGACAAGGTTCTCAAGAGAGGATGTCGAGATGGTCGTGTGGTTCTAGGTGCATACAGACTGCCAAAACTGTGCCTCCGTCTTCCGTCAGAACTGCGAGGAATGTGTGTAATGTCATCTACGGAGTCTAGTGACCTTGTTACAGGTAGAGGTCTTCGACGACCTCTAGTCGTTATCAACTCTTGACTGAACAAACTATGCTTAAGCAGCTCACGAAGCGGTGTTCTCTTGACGTTCTGCCCATTGATAGGTCCTGTGTTTGATCTTCCTTTCCAGTGAATGTTGTTATTATTGTTCAGATTTTCCTCTCGATCATTAACAATGGGTTCTGCTGAATTGGCTTGGGCAGTAACGCCAATTTCCAGCCCTGGATCGCGTACAGTCACTGAAATATTCCCCACTAGTTCAGACATTACCTTCAATGAATCCTCAAGACTGCAAGGACCCCATATATTGCTGTCACTATGAATCCTGGACACGTTCAGGTTCACATCAGATCCATCCAGACATTCTCCGTTGCTGTCTGACATGTTTAGAAGATCTACTTTTCTTAGCTTTTCTTTTCTGCGATGAGAAGGTGTACTCCTTCTGGAGCTCATGCTTGCTGCATCTGACTCAGAATCGGCGAACTTGTGAACCAGTGTGTCCAACTTCTGGCGCAACTTTTCTTCTGTCTCATTTTCATTCTCGTCATACGAAGTCAGGGTCAGTAGATCGTCAATGATATCCAGACAGGAATCAACTTTCTCGGTAAGCTCCTCAGCCTTCTCAAGATCTAAGCGAACTCTCTCTACATTCTTATAATGAATGGGAGACTTCTTTCTCCGACTACTAGATGATCGCTTCTTTCTAGATGATTTGCTTCTTGTAAGACCATTTACGTCGTCTAAACCAATGTCTTCGATGATGTCTTTGTCTCCTGGCGACGCGGAATGATTGTTGTTTTTCGTTGGGGACTTGACATGATTGCGACGTAGAGATCTCCGCTTGGAGCTTTTAAGGTGTTTCATTTCGATTAGACTGTCACCCTCTGAGGGAATAGTGCCGTTCAGGACCTTGTTCTTGGCTTGTTGAGCATCATCACAAGGAGGTCCTTCTGCGGATGCATAATTCTCTGAGCTATTCGATTCCTTATTCGTCAATCCATCATTGCTCAGAACACCTACCCTACCATCGCAGTTATTCTGTGAAGGATCTCTAGGACCATACGTCGATATCACGGAGCTTAGTATTTCATCAGTACTTCCGTCGACTGCCACATCTGAGTTCGCATTCGTTTGAGGATTATCTTCTATTTCGTCATCTTGCAGGATCTTCACCACGTCCTCATCGGAGACGGTCTTGCTGTTAGGGATATCGCTGTTTGGAGCATTTGAACTGTCCAGGGCAACGACTGTCTCCTCGTTGTTACTTTGGAGTGATACTACGAAACTGGGTTCACTAGTAGACTGTCTGAACACTTCAGGCTCTGTGATTACCAACATAGGGGTGCGCTGTTTTACTTGCTGATTTCCCTCTGTCGATCCTGAGAATTCTGTAAAATAAAATCACACAGAGCATTTTTAGATATTTAATAAAACAAAAGACGTCCCAAACGAAACCTCATGTTTTGTTTGTTTGTTTGTTTGTATGTTTGTTGTCAAAATAGATTATATATACAATATCAAAACAGTGTTAAATTACTGGGTATACCTTTTGCCAAACAATGGGGTTACTTGTATCCACTCATAGAGTATAATATTATGTTAATAGTGAAGAGTTATCGCTTAAATGTTACTTGGTATTAGTCAGGTTCACACGAAGGAATCTAAACTTTAAGTTTCGCTTTCAGTTTCAAAACTTTAAATTATCTTGTAGTTATCTTGTAGTTTCAGACCGTATGAACGGACTCGTAGTTTCGAAACTTTAAATTCACTTGTAGTTCTAGAACCACAATGACTACGTTCATACGGGACTTGTGATTTCGAAACTTTAAGTTAACGACACAATGACTCACTAACGAGGGTTCACACAGGCCCAAAACAGCGACGCTCGTTGTTCTGGGATTACAAGTCTAGCGATCGTCACTGAACATGAAAGAGAGGTCATCGTTAACAACGAGTTTGCTAAACTTCAAGTTTATTTTGTTAATACGGCCTGTAACTACGACGAAGGACCCCCTCCCCCCCCCCCCCCCCCCCGCTGCTCGTGGTCGCTTATAGTTCTAGAACTACAAGTAAACTTAAAGTTTCGAAACTACGAGTCCGTTCATACGGTCTGAAACTGCAAGATAAATACAAGATAACTTTAAGTTTTGAAACTACAGGCGAAACTTAAAGTTTAGTTCCCTTCATGTGAACCTGTACCTGACTATACATGTAGAGATCGAGAGAGATCAAAGATCAAACAAGGGAAATCTCTACCTTGCACTTCTAAGAGACTGACGCAAAGCACAGTTCCCCTATCATTGGCGGCACTACAGACATAGGTACCCGCATCAGATACCAAGATATCCCGGATGTGAAGACAATGGATACAACCTTCCACTCTGACAGCAATGCGATCATCACCATGGTTACATGTGATGGGGATGTCATCTTTAAACCATTTCACGTCTGGTAGTGGGTCACCTTGAAGGTAATGACGGAAAATAATTACGACACAATGAATTATAAACATGGACTAATCATAGAAGCTCCCGTATAACTACAAAGCATTATCAATACTTGTGCTATTTGAGACTTAGATGAAACCACTTCCTCTTAATCCCCCCACCCCCCCCCCTCTCTCTCTCCTTTTTTTATTCCAGTATATAGTGTTTAATTATACCACCTACATGCACTCTATTTCAGATTAATATGGCATGTTCACGAATTATCAACGAACACTTGTGTTTAAAATAACGATACTGCTAACTAAAGATTTTGAAAGTAACCTAATAAATACTTCTTAAATTTAATTTCTTGCCGATAACCATGATACCAAAACTCTCGTGTAGTTTACTAAGTGTTTGTAATTATGCAGTGTAAAGGTACTCTGGAATTTATTTTTTGTTCGAAAGAGTGGGTTAATATACATTACATCAATATCTAGACAACCTGAACATGCTGAATGGTAAGATGGACAGGGGGTACGGGGAGACAACATCTGTGACGATGTATGATCACTTTACTTACCCTCAACAGGGCAGAAGAATGAGGCATTTGATCCGACAAGGGCCTGGACCTTCTGTCTAGGAAGTGAAGATGATGAGATGTGCACTAGATCCTGGAGACTTGATTCAGCGTTCACATTGGCCCTGATTGACGTTTCGTCTTTAGTTTCGCCAGACAATCTGTTAAGATCATGAAAATTACATCATTTTGAAGAAAGAGATATTGTGACTTTGCCCTTGACACATTTCCACTTCAAAATAGATGACTATTAAAACAGCGTTAAATAGCTTATATGTTAATGATTTTCCCTTCATACCCTTTCACCCACCGGACTTCCCCTCTCTCTCTCTCTCTCTCTCTCTCTCTCTCACCATCTTTATCTGTCCCACAGTATCTCTCTCTTTTTTTCAAAATCAACTTCAAATAATAGATTTTCTTCGGATTTCTTTTAGAATGATTCCAATTTCAAAAACATAAGTAAAAAAATTATTCATAATTTATCCAAATGCAAGCAACCATTTAGAAGTTCTTGACTTATTCGACTAACCGAAAGTTAAGTGAGAATGAGAGGTAGAGACTCACCTATCATTTCCATCTTTCATGGGTTCTTCTGGTGGTCCAGGATCTTGGAACAAAAATGTTATAAACACAAAGAAACACAAAGGAGGTTCAGGCAAAGCTAAGTGTCTTATTCGCATGTGCAATTATAATCAAACGGTCTATTGAAATAAATTAAAAGATAAAAAAGGGTCGATATCAGAAGCCAATAAAGTTGACTACAAGACATCTTATTAGTTTCTACGTTTATTCTAGCTATCATGCACGAGCTCATAATTGAATCATAGAAGAAGTTAGACACACAGACTAGATTTGAAACGAAATGTATCTGTATTGTTTGTTTTTTCCATGCTATGTTGCAACCTACCTTGTGTTTCAACTTCGAGGTGAGCGGAAGAGAATGCTTGACCCTGTGAGTTAATGGCCACGCATGCGTATTCGCCCTTGTCCAAGAACTTGACTTCGACGATCTCCAGGATGGACACCAGTGCGCATGCGTTAGTACCACCATTCCCATCCTCGTCTTCACTGTAGTCTGTGACCTGCAGACGGTTGTCTCTTTCAGGTCTTACCACCTTACCTGAAGCAAACCAACTGATGTCGGGTCGGGGTGATCCTAGAGCATGTACAAATTTCATTTATTTCAAAATTTCAAAATCAAATTAAAAAAACAACACTTATTTCTTCCATTCTATAAGATTACCCCCCAAAGAAAACAAAAAAAACAAAAAATAAAATAAAAATGAAATAAAATAATAATAATAATAATAATAATAATAATAATAATAACAATAATAATAATAAATAAAAAAATAAAATTAAAAATAGAAGTAAAATAAAAATAAATAAATAAATAAATAAAAAATCTAATATTCAAAAGCAGTCATTACAAGTGTTTGTGTGTAATTGGGTTTTTACAGACGTGTATCAATCAGATAAAGATCTTAATCAATGGATTTATATTGACCATGCTGTCAAAGAGCAAATGATGGATATCTTTCAGAAAACAAAATTGGCTGTGATTTGTGTGTCATTTTAGCGACTTCACAAATATCATATTTTATTCCTATCATGTAAAGTCGCTTGTATCTATTCATACACTACAGATATACTAAACAAGCAAACATAATAAACAAACTAAATTAGTAATACCGATAATTCCCACTGCTTCCCCCTCCAATAAAAAAAAACAACATCGCTGCCATTCAGGGGGGAATATTGTGTAAGATTGATCGATCATTCATTCATTAGAATTAGATGTCACTCACCAGTAATACAGCAAACAAAGCGAGCTCGATCTCCATGGTAGCAGGTTACGTTCTTTGGTCGAATCAGAAATCGAGGAGAGTGATGATGAATAGTGGTCTCCATCTGTGTCAGCTCTGTTGACATAGCATCCTCTTGGACTAGCGTCCTCTCGAGTTCATCATCTACCCTGTAAACAAACATAAACGTCAAGTCATTTCTTTATCTGAAATGTTTACTGGAACTTGCAATCGAAATGTATTTCGAGAAGTGATTCTTCGTTTTAGAAAATATAAACCACCTCTACCTTAGTTTCATGATGCAAATGCATATTTTCGATTAAGAATTTTTTTCTTTCTATTTATTTAACTACACTTTTTATTAGTATTCAATGATGGTTCTATTTTGCCAATAAACCGCTTGTTTACCAAGTCATATAAAGTTCAAAACCTATAAAAGCTTGTAGCAATATAATCTGCATGAACAGAATTTCATGCAAAAATAATAAAATCAATCAATATTCAATTTGCACTAGTGATTGTCATTACATGCACATTGTTATGACATTTATATACCTGTATACTTGTATATAAATGTCATAATAATGTGCATGCAATGATAAATCTGTCCTTCGACCTTCTTGTGTATACTATGGATTACACATCATTAACCCATAATGTCTGCAAGCCCCTTGTTGACAAAAGTAATAACTCTTACCTGTCGGAGAAATCCGAGTAGGCCGTCTCATACTCAGTGTCATCTGATGCTTGGTCAAGATATCCTGCATTTATCAAGAAAAACAATGGTCAGTTAATGAGCAAATGAGTATGCTACTCACATAGCACACGCAGTTTGTAACACATGAACCTGATAATGCTCTTTGTATTATGTTGTGCGATTAATCATTTGGGTATTCACTTACCACGGAGTAAGCAGGAAGTTGAACAAGAAAATTTAGGAAGAGACAGAGAAAGAGAGAGTTAGCATGGTGAGACCGGAAGCAAGATTAGAGAAGAAAATTAAACCTGAATACATCATATTAAAATGGAAAAGTTCAGGGAGAAAAGAGAACTTGAAGGAAAAAGGGGGGATGAAGGAAGAGAACGAAAAAATATATTTAAAAAAAAATCAAGAATGAAAGAAACGAGGAAGAAGCAAGCAGACATTTGACAATAACACCATACAACAGTTAAAGTTAATATAAAAAAAGTAAATGCTCAATGTGATAAATAAAATATATCAACAATATCGAATAAACAATGTCACTTGAACTCTTGCATATCAGACTGTAAAACTGTACATCTAAGCCAAGAATTAAGTCAAGCCAGGGCACACCTCTTCCGCGTTTTCCTTCGAATCCTCTCTCTAAATCCTATTTCCACTAGAGATCCGCACAGTGTAATCCCAAATCCTTAAGTTGATCTCATCGCAGATCCGTTTCAGCACTCCGTACATCGTAAAACATTTTTTTTTAATAATTAGTTTTATAACAACAACAAAAATCACGAATGGGACGTAAATGATAAAGACTTGCAAGGCTGGACGCGACGTTTAACTTAAAGAACACGCCTTACAGTATAGAATTGGTAATGGTACCCTATTTTTGAGAAGGGAGAGTTTGTTTTGCCCAGGCCCTGGTCACTCAACGTGGAAGGGGAAATGAACGCATACCTTGCCCTTGATGAAAGGCTATCATATAACTGGATTAAAGGTTGTTCTTTATTGCTTAATGATTCAAGAATAGATATGCATTACCATCACCAACATAATTATTATTGTCTTATCATGCTTATATTGACATTATCTGAATTATCGTTATCATCACATCCATCTCCACTTTAAAAAATCTATGTTTAGTTGTATCTTTTAGAAAATGTATACATATCAGTCGGAATATTATGATGTTAATGTGATCATGATCATAAGTGTGAACGCAAGCAATAAAAACATATGATTTAACCTGTTCTGCATTAATAACTGTGAATGTAGAAAAACAAATCACTTTTGTATTCCTCAGTTAAAACAAATACATTTTGCAACCATACCGTTAATTTCCAGATTTTCTTTTTTAGATTTATCTCCAGCCTACGGTTTTGAAAATTTTTATCTCATAATTGCCACTTGATTCGACTTCTATCAACAATACAAAGGATTGTTTTACAACTATGTAGGACACCATGCGAATCGTTTTAAAGTATATCCCGAAATAAATATTGTGATACTAATCCCGCAGTTAAACGTATCTTTTTTTCATTTCTAGAAAACAAATCTCATTTAAAGAAGCAATCAACGCGACATAGAATGAAAAGGCTTATATATGGCTATGCAATTTTTAACTTGCAATACTGTTGCTGTGTTCCAAACTAATATTTATGATATGGCCTTGTATAAATACGAGATAGGAATGGATACCAGATTACTTGGATAAGTCAATTAGCTGAAAGAGATCGTATTCTGACAGTAAATTTGTAAAGAAGTTGGTGATTTTCTGTTCTTACAGGAAGAAGCCTTTAATGACATAATACTTTTGCTTAGACAGGATTCACTGAAGAGTGACTCACATCTGCAGAGAAATATCAGAAGAACGGCGGTATAATGCCCTATATTTGGCCTTTGTTGGGGATATCTTGAGGGCACAAATTTCCCCATGGATAGGAAATGAAGTGGGTAATTTTTAAAGTGTCTTTAAGATATGAAAAGGGTGTCCAAGGTATCCTGCGTAACCTATGAAGTATATGTTTACAGTTTATGGTTTGCTAAAACCATCCATTCTCCCTCCCCATTCCAATCATTTGTCGGTGCTAATTCTCCTCTCTCTTTTATTTCTTATAGTCCACTGCTCTCTTTTTCAATCTCTCTCTTCTCTTTTGGTTCCTATTAAGATGTTTTATTTCGCGGTCTTTCACCATCTTTAGCCAACAAAGTTCACCACTCCACGCCCCGCCCCTCCCCTCCCCTCCCCTTCCCCTTCCCCTCCCCTCCCCTCCCTTCCCCTCCCCTCCCCTCCCCTACTTCTTCAAATTCTAGCAAGACAGCGAAAGCCGACATATTCAATTTCTAACTTGGTCTTCCCAGGGGTCATGACGAGTTTTTAAAAATAATTCGAAGTCAAGGGAGAGTTGAAAACGGAAAGATTGTCCTCCGGTTACTGTTTGCTTCGGATAAGTCCCATAATAATACCCTATTGACAGAAAACTGAAAGGGAATGAGATAAATAAAGCAGAATTTTAATGATTCTATATAGCAATGATATATTAAAATACGTCGCATTGTAATACTGAATACACGTTTTTCTCTTCTGCTATTGCAATACGATTTTACATATCCTGTTGAGAGAGAGAAAGGGGGAGAGGGGGGGGGGGGGGGGGGGGAGGAGGGGGGGGGGGGGGAGAGGGGGGGGGAGAGAGAGGGGGGGGGGTGAATATCTTACCATGAACGGCTTTTCCACTGTTTCCAGTCGTCGAGGTTGATTTCAATTTAAGACTATCGACTTCATCATCTCGATCTTGGTTTCGTCGATTAAGTGGAGCTGTGGTCAATGAAGTCACAGAGCATGTTACAGGGCTATTGTTTTTTACATATCCATTCGTTTCTCGTGTCGTCGTAGACGCCGTGATTAAGTTATCGATGTCGACTTCATCCTGCATTCGCAACAACGAAGCGGTGGATGATGCTGGTGGCATCGGAGACGGATCGATATTAGCATAGTGTATGGAACTGACAGATCTACTCCCGTTACTGTCAAGGCTGAACTTGTCACCTTTCGCACCTGTGTAGTTAAAGAAACAAGATTAAACAAAATTAGAGTAAGTTACAAAAGGTAATAAATCCAACTTCGTGAAATGACAAAATGTTAAGGGCAAAACGTAAATCTTTGAATCGCATCTAATATGATAAAGTATCTTTCTGGTATATTAAAAGTGATTGGCGGACGACGCTATGACAATGAAATCTTAATGTTTAAAATGCATTTAAAATGGGTGTTAGAGAGCAGTGGTCAATATAAGTTAACTATTGATTTATTACTTTCTGTAGTTGACAAATTTTACAGAAACGTGAAAACGGGAACCCATGTCCAGGCGTCAAGTGTCCCCGATTCTGACAATGCGTAGTATAAAACACAAGTCCCGGACGGCTTTAAAGGTCATGGCATGTCTTCTAACGTAGGACACCGTATGGACGGCAACATGTTCAAACATTGCTCGATTAGAATCGGGAATAGAATTACGTACGTCGCACATCTCGTTAATATACGATAATGACATTATTCATGACCATTTCGATATCAAAGCAAAGGCCTATACATAATTATATAACTAATTATAATAAAATGGACAAAATGCATGTACATGAAGGGCCATTATGAACTTGAAGGAGAGCAGGATGCTTTTCTACTTGTAAGCGTCATTGCATGAAATGCATAATATTCCAGGCTGTTATCAAGGTCCATCACGATACTCAGTCGAATGAGTAGCAAAATTCGCACGGAAATTCAGTATGAAATGACCTTACTTACCTGCTGTACAACACGCCGATCCCATGATCTAAAAATCAACCCCTAAATCAAACTTGACGTGAACTCAGCACAATTTACTGATACAAATATACACACGTCAGAGTAGCCTTCCTTAAATTAGGCTAATTTCCCGACATATCAAGTTAACCGCAATAGTACGTATTCAATCTCATAATCGGATAAACGCCGATCTTGTGGCTGGAACAAGCAGACAAGATATCGGTGCCTGATGCATATGAAGCAATAAATTGCTCAGAAAGCAACACAATGCGTATATTCATTCTACCATTATGATGATTTGCTTGATAGTTTTAGCGCAGCGGTGAACTCCGAGTTAACACCTGTTTCCATGCGACAGGTCACAACTCAACACATTTTGAGTGAGAACTCCACAGCTGACGCTAAAACGTATACCAATTCTCATCTCTCACAAAGAATAATGATGTAAATAATGATGTGATATACTTCTTTATTCATAATCTGTATTTCGTCAGTGCTGCAGGGATTATGTCGTGTTTTGACGCCCGAAATCTGTTTCAGGAAATGACTTGAAACAAGGGTCAAGCGAGAGGCCAGGAGAGTAGAGGTTACTATGGCGAAGGAAGACATGGGATCTTAGAAAGTCTAGCACAAAAGATTAGATAGATCAGATGAGAGCCACACATGACCATTGAACCTATCTTGAAGGAAATGAGCAGTTTTCCTTTAAGTCTTAAAGGGGAAGTTCACCCTGAAGATTACTTGAGTTTAAAAAATGCAGAAAAAATAAAGAAAAATATTGGCGAAGGTTTGATGAAAATCGGTCAAATAATAAAAGAGTTATGAGTATTTAAAGTTTTGGATTCGTGACGTCACATGCGAGCAGCTGCCCATTGGTCATATAATAAATATTCCATATATTCGCATTTTTTTTTACGTTCCACGATAAATTAATATTGTTTCTTTTCAGAATCTAGTATTGAATAACATTTCTGACAATATATCAAATGCACAGACGAAAATATTCTAAATTTTCTGAGAAAACTGTATTTTATGGAATATTTATCACATTACATAATAGAGGAGCTGCTCGCATGTGACGTCACAAAATCAAAACTTCAAAAGTCCATAACTCTTTTATTATTTGACCGATTTTCATCAAACTTTCGCCAATATTTTTCTTTATTTTTTCTGCATTTTTTAAACTCAAGTATTCTTCGGGGTGAACTTTCCCTTTAATTGAGATATATCGTTAAGGGCAGATGACAGTACTAGACCATATAGACCACAATGCAATGTGATTTCTCACAAAACAAGTCTTCATAGACTTACAAAATTAATGTGACTGAAGTAATTTTGCTTTATGCCACTCGCCTACGATGTTTCAACACGATCTGAAGCTCAAATCTGTTTTCAGATGTAGTGAGTTTTCCCTGCTCTCACTAAAAATTAGATGTACATGCCCTCCCCTTGCTCCTAAGAAAACTTCGGTCATGATCGTAGAGAGTCCTTTATACGTTATTCATATCTTTTCAGGGATCAGTTTACCTATTGTCAGACTCAGTTTACCTATTGACCGCGGTGAAACAGATTACGCGTTTGGAGACAGGCTATAGAGTTCGTGATATATCGTATTGCAACATCGTGGAAGTAGTCGAGTGGCATTGGGTTCATTCTTGTTTGAATGTTGTTGGTTTTTTTAAAATTGGATAGTAATAAAGATTGAATTAAACCGGATTTATTATTCTTTATTCTTACTTCCATATATATATATATATATATATAATGCATATAAGTTTGGGGTTCTTTGTTATGCCTATCATCATTACCATTGTATGTATCCGAGCCCTTGAACTGAATGTTTTTTTGTTTTTTTTAATAAACCATCTCTACTCAATTCAGTTTCAGTCATTTCAGCTGCTTCCAATAATCGAATGATTTTTTATTCTTCATTTTCCTCAGTTAATAGATTCATCCATATTTCTAAATCACTTTCATTTAATTCGCCTATCTTCAATAACCGGTAAAAAAAAAAAAAAAAAAAAAGCAATTCAAATTTGTCACTAGCAGTGCCCACTGCCATACCTTTATCCAAATCCGACTGATCGGGATCAGAATGTGATGAATTACTGACGTCTTCGCCGACTGTGCTTCTTCCATCATCGCGTTGTATGCTGGGAGTCGTATGTTCGTCTGATGTTGATTCAAATTTCGATGAGACATGTTCATCGATGCTCGACAGAGGGCTACCTTCCCTTATCCTTGATAGTTCCGTCTACGGGAGGAGAAATAAGCGTGACAATGATTATCGTGTTGAATCCACTGAACTCTATGACTAGAGTTCAGTGGTTGAATCCTACAACTCGGGTACGATTACGTAACGTACACAAGCTTGACCCTCCTACTACTTTACCAAGGGCAGTGGCGTATCCAGAAACTGATAAACTGCCTCCCGGCATACATATAGCTGAATCCTCTACAGACTACAAATTAATATCCAATTTTGAGGGGGGTGTATACCGGCTCTATCCTATGGTGGATACAACACTGAAAGAGGCTTTAATTTTACTAGCTATCCACGGGAACAGAGCTCAGACCTTTGGTCTTCTAAAGCTACTTCACTCGATTCATAATAACTGCTCAAGTTTGTAGATCATTAATCAATTCATCATAAAGACTAAAAAGACTCTCCGAAAGTTAATGAACACACGAGTGCGTCTTATATATGCAACGGTCTGCCTGTAAAAGAGACATATTTTACCCGGTTAAAGTACATTTTGGGGGAAATGATCAAATTTTCATTATTTTTGTTTGCGACTGTTTGTTTGTTAGCTGTTCGATTTGGTGACATTTTGTTTTGATCTTCACCCAGACTCTGGAGAATTAATATTTGAAAACTAAATTCAAAAGCCCAGACTCAGAAGAACTAATATTTAAATACTAAATTCAAAAGCCAAGCCAGCTAGGGGCAATTTTAGTGGAAGAACTTGAGGAATTCATTTCTTTTTCATCTTTTCATCTTAAAATAAAATATGGACTTTATTTTCTGGTTTCAGAGCGTGTTCTGTTTCGTTTCTTCATCACCCCCTCTATATTGTAAAGACCTTTTTTCCACCGTATCATTTCAATTTTATTATCATTGGTTTGTGATAGCCTTAAATATCCACATACATCTATTAAGTGAATCAACCTGATGAAAACACGTACTGAAAAATGACTATGGGTGGCAAATAAATCAACATTTGATTATAATCTCCCCAAATTGCAACAGTTCCACATTGAACGGGTTTTATTTTACTGCCTTGGATATAAAAAATAATATGAGGATGTAAGTGAATTTGCTTGACCCCTTTGATCATTACTAATACTATAGATACCCTTTAGTATTCTCACCGCAAGTTAGAATGAAATTAGTGCGAGTTAAATGTCTCAATAATGTCATTAATAATAATCTGTAAATATCACGAAGCACATGACTGAATCCTATGACAAATAACTGCACCGCCGGGGATGTTTGTTTCACTGATAACATAAACGAGGATATTGAATTAAAAATAATTATATCCCAGCACCTTACTATCCTTACATTTCTTGCATACGCCCCGATTCACCTAGCGTAAATATCAAACACCAACATACAGCAAACACCAACTCTGAAGTTAAAAATTACATTTTTTACATTTAAAACAAATCTTGTTATTCTTTTTCGTAAAGTCAGATTTTATCAAAGTTCAGTTCAAACTTCAAACTATATAAGAGAAGAATGGTATATCTCTATGAACGTTATGGAGAATGAATACGAAAATGGTTTACTAGTATAATAACTATTATTAATACATCTTTTACAGCGATTTTGGGACGAGAACGCAATTTTATTTTGAGTAAATGCTATATGAAGTTAAATGTATGTATAGTATGATGTAATTTTGCATGGATGTTAAGTGTACTAATTGTTTTTAATTCTTGTATGATCGATGGTTGTAAACTTTGAAATGAAGGCTAATCATGTTCTAATGTCGATAATACTGATATTGTTGCCACAATATTTGATTTGATTTGATTCGGTTTATTGTAATAAAAGAACATGCAGCTGGACAGTTCTCCATCATGTCCATAGGAAGATCACTCTTAATTGAGATTGGCGTTACAAAACATCAATTTAATAAGGTGATCTATAACACATATCAGTGAGTACTGATGGTAGAAGATAGTAAAGGTGTTGACTTAACGACTGATTAAATTCAACGGTAACATGAGATGCTCATCAAAAATCTGCAATTACAAACCTACACAAGAAACACGGTTGGCTAATTTGGTGTTATATGCATATCAAAATGATAAAATTGCCTTTTAAAAATCACAGTTCAATATCTGGATTGTGACCTACCTGCTCATCCAGTGTTCCTCTGGGATCACTTATTTTGCTATCTTCTGTCAGTCCGTCATTAGTCTTTTCAGGTTCTCCCACACCACATCTATTAGAAGATCGCTTCATTCCTTCATCACCGTCAGTGTTGCCATGGCAATCAGGTGATACCATCGGTGCCTTGGTTTCTTTTCTCTCATTTTCACCGCGATCTAAAAACGAGGTTGATATCATCGGCTTTGTTTGATGCTTCGAACCTAATGAAATGGCTGCATTCGACTTCAACCTGGCGACAGATTTCTTAGACTCACCCTTACCAGCAGTCTCAGTCGTCTTCTTGGGGGTTCTTTTTCTTTTGAATATGTTCTGAATCTTTCTCGTTGCTTCTTTGACTTTGGTGTCATTTAAATCTATGTCTATCTCCTCGGTCTGTTTTGATGATGTCGAGACAAGATTGACTGTGTTTGTATTTGAGCTTTGAGGACGTGTTCTTGTTCTGTCATTGTTGGTAGCTGAATGACATGTTTTATCTTGTTCTCGGTGTTTCAGTGATGAAGTTAATGTTCTCTTTGGTTCAGATACTTCATTCAAGGATTCTCCAGTACCTTTGATATTTCTATTGAGTTCATTATGATTACTTTGATCCCCACTTGATTCCCCCTTTCCATTTCTATTTTTTATCAAACTCCCATTCTTGTTCTTCATAGTAGCACCAGTGGGCATGTTTTTGCTTGCTGATTCACTGTTTCGACACATGTCTTCCTTAGTTGATGTATTCTGTGACTTGTTTTTACTTGAAGTTCTCTTTTTCCAAAAGGCACTTTGAAGTTTGAACGCGGTTTTCTGAACATCCGGGTCTGACAGATCAATATCTATATCTCCGTTTGTCTTGGACTTCTCGCTTACTTTTTCTTTGACCTGTGATTCTTTTGCAAGTTCGGTAAGCGACTGCGGACCATTTGATGATATTTGGTTTCCAGCACCCTCCTTCTTAAGTTTTAGATCTGTGTCATTTGGTGATGCATGATCTTGTATTCTCACATCATTTGGAGATTTCTCAACAAATGATACAGATCGTAGCTTCTCGGTTACCGCCTGGACTTCGGCATCAAGAAGATCAATGTCGATTTCATCCCCTAAACTTGCCTCGCGGATCGACGAAGCTCGTTTGACCCCGTGGCTCTTTTCAAAAGACAAGCGGAAATTGGCGTTAGCATCTGCATGAATGACACTTTCCCCGTCCGATGAAGGCGCTTTGGAATCAGTTTCTAGGTGGTTTGACAGCTTGTCATCGACAATCATCACACCTTTGTATGTTTGATAGTTAATTGGAGCAGGTGTAATTACAGGAAGAGGTTCGTTGGGTTCTATTCCATTATCTCTCGGGGTATTTTTTGTTTGGTTCATATGTTGCTGTTCATTTGAATTGGTTTGTTTATCAAGATCGAATTCAGCAATAACTACATTTACGGTGGTGTCAGGGTACAGAATTGAAGGAGTCAATGCATTCTCAGAAGCCAATGCATTCGGGGTTTCTTCAGAAACAGAAATATCTGGAAAAGACACATTTCCAGAAGAAAATTTGTTAGCTTGAACTTTCTTACACGCCTTTTCTTCCACAGACCCTCTGCTCCTCTTACTGAGCAACTTCTTGCGACGAAAGACTTGCTGGATCATTTTGGATGCATCCTCAAGTTTGGGATCTTTAAGATCTATATCGGGCTCCTGCAAAGCATCGCATACGGGCTCTGTCTGAGCACATTGTGAGGTATTGGTTGGTTCACTCCCCAAGATGCATTTTAGCTTCTCATCCACATCTTCGCCTTCGGCTGTTTCGGCGAGTATATGATTCGGCTTTACCATCTCAGTTACATTTGTTGAAGATGGGTTACAACGATGCTCTGATAGTTCTTGGCCACCTGCTCTTTCTGACACAACCAAACTTTGATCTTCTATTTCAATATTCTCTATTTTCAGTATTGTTTCATATCCTGCTTGATTTACCAGTTCACATTCTGTTAACATTTCCTCATGTTTTTCGGTCAGTGAGGGAGGGAACGATTGGTATTGTGATACAGATTTTTGTCGTGATAACTTCTTGCACACCCTCTCTTTGGTCATGTCATTGTTTTTGAACGTTGTGGACAACGGTTCATCACCCTTAAGATTGCACTCTGAAAGTGAGTGCATGAAATTAGGTGGGAGTGAATGAAGTCTGGACATTGGAACTTCGCACCTTTCCATTGATACATCACCTGGGAACGGATTACGTTTGTCTAAAGACGTTGAATTATCTAGTCCTAGACCCCTATCCGTCACTGAATCTGATTCAGCTCTCATTCTCTGCAGAGATCTAAACTTTTTTGACCCATGAGGTCCTCGTCTTTTGCGAAACGCCAACTGCATCCTCTTTGTTGCTTCTAACACCTCAGGATCAGACAAATCTATATTGATCGGTTCTGCAACTGATTCTCCATTTATTGTGTGTTCAAGTCTCTTATCCGTTTCAGTATTCGTACTTTCATTGTCACCCTTAAATTCTCCACTTTGTTTGTTGGATGGGGTGTTTAAATGCATATTATTGTCTTCATGTGCATTTCTGTCCTCGTCAATGCGTTTCTTAACTATTGTTATGTTTTCATAATGTACGAATTTGAGCTGTCCGTGAGTCATGGGCCTTGCTGGAATGGTGGGTGCTTCATTTATCACCCGAGATCCAATAAAACTTTTACGCTTTTGTGTACCGGATTCAAGATTACCGTCTTCTGGAATCGGTAAACTACAACTTGTTTCTTCTGAGGATGCAATCAATCTTCTGAGACCTTCAAGGATCTGCCTTCTGTGTGACGATGGGTGCTCTGGAGAATAAGCTTCTTTCTCGTCTGGCATTTCCACTTTCTCCTGTTCTCTCTCTTCACCAAAATCTGCGGAGTGATCATTTGTGTTTCCATGAGTTTGTGTCTTATCTTCTTCAATTATTTCTTGGTATCGTCCTTTAGGAGAATGTATACGATGCGTAGCATCCGATTCATCGATTGAGCTATGGTTCACATCCGTATCCTGACATCCGCTGTCACTACTTGAATTACCAGGTTGTCTTAACCGCCCTCGGACCTTCATTCTCATATTTTCTAGCAGTTCGTTCTTATCTTCAGACCTCATGGCAGCATCAAAGGCATCACTTTGAGAAGGGTACGGATAGTCCCAGTATTCTGACCGCATTGCGTGGGTGTCCATCATATCTTGTGCATAGTCACTTTGTTCATGCAGTCCTGGTATCTGCTCTTCCAGGCGTAAGGCAGCCAGTTCATTCCTTTGCATTTGCTCGTCATCTAGTTCCTCCTTTTCTGCACTTGTCAAAAGACGATGGAATGTTGGCAAGTTCTTAAAGTATTCCCTTCCTTCCACATATCCACTAAAATCCTCTTCGTAGTGTGGTTCAAATCCAAATGATCCATCGCTACCTTGTGAAAGTCGTTTATTTTCCCCCTCTTCTTCTGGGTTCTGAGGAACAGTCCTTCCATCTACAGAAGCACCAGAAATCTCTTCTGTTTCCGCCTCTCGGGAACAAGTATTTTGTGCTATTCCATCAGAAGGACCATCTAATCCTATCTCACCCTCTATCCCCTCTTCAAAAATTGTGTCATAGGCAGAATAATTGCATTTTTCTACGGATGCTGTTATTGAATCGAGAACCCATAAAGGGTTGATCTCAGATCCAGATTCGACGGAATCTGTGCTAGTTTCTAACTGTTCGCAAGGTTCTTTCGAGGCAACATCGTTGGGTAGATTTTGTTGTTCCTTCTCTTCTTCTATGAACTTCCGGAGTTCATTGATGGGATTCCAGTTACCATTAGGAGGACCTCCTCGACAATCTCCGACCTGTGTGTCTGCTTGTATAGAGCTAGCTTTGGATTCTGCACTTGATTCGACCAAACAATCATCAGTAGTAGGTGGATCGTTTATAAGAACACTTTCGTTTTCAAGTTGCACACGACACTGTCGTCGCAAAGGTGAGCAGTGTCTTTTGGTGTCCTTGTCAAGTGCATTCTGTTTCTTCAGTGTTTTCTCCTCTGACCCACAACCAATACTATTCAACTTTAACCTTTGGCGTTGAGCTGTCTGTGGTTCATTTGATTTGTGGTTGACTCCACCATTTAGCTTTTTTGATTGGTCAGAAACGCACTGATTGCATTCTTCTCCATTCGACTTTAAAGCACCTCTTGTGAATTTTGACCCTCGCGACTCAATTGCAGAGGCACTAGGGATGTGTTCCAGTGAGTTAACAAACTTGGTTTCAAGAGCACTTGGTGGTGTAGATGAAAGGAAAACGAAAGCCTCTGAACGATATCGGGGATGGTTAAAAAGAGGTAACTTCATGGACACACTGGCATCATGTTTGACCTGTATAGCGGAGATACTATCTGCAGGAAGGTCTGTAAAAAGACAAATGAAGCAAATGATAATTAAAAGCGTATGTCTACGAAACACGGTATCAAAGAATCAATCTTACATAAAGACTTTTATAACTGCAATGATAGCTGTGCCTCAGGTTTGGATTAATGACAAATGTAAACTAAGCACAACAACTTGAGTCACCCGTTGTCATGGTTGTTGGACGATAATTTTTAAGACATCGTTTCGCTGTCCTATTCCCACTGTCTACACGCCAATAAAATATAAAGTGGCTGCACGGTTAAACTATATTTATTGGTTCACAGACTTTGATATATATATATATATATATATATATATATATATATATATATATATTTATATATAATATATATATATATATTTATATATAATATAATATATATGTTTATAATAATATTATTCTAATGTATACATGTATCTCAAAGCATTCGCTTGGATCCAGCTGAGGCCTGTGGCTTGTCTTTGTTCAAAACTCACCTGCCCCCGACAAAGGAATTGATTAATAAGGTTGAAGATTTGTCAATCTGTCGGTTAATTGAATCTGGTGTCGCCTAAATCACTGGCCCGTCTCCGTGGTCTAGTGGTTAAGGCAAATGGCATTCTAAGCCAACGACCCGGGTTCGATTCCCGGCGGAATTTTTTTTTCAACCTTTGCAAAAATTTCAAAAAGGGAGGACATCCCTGGGAAACTTTGATTTAAGCTGCGCAACCATTTATTCTCTCATTTTCATTTCTCACAATAATATACACACACACACACACACACACATATATATATATATATATATATATATATATATATATATATATACATACATGTATGCATTACCTTTCCTTTGATGATTCAAAGACACTTCGATGGTTACAGCTGATGTACTAGGAGGCAACATCCGTTGATTTGGCTCCATGGTGACGACCCCCTGTAAAGTTTTCTGTTAGCATGGTGTTAGAGTTAACCAAAATACAGAGTTACTTAAAACGTGTAAAACGCGTCGTTTATGCATGGGATCTAAAGATATATCACCCCGATATCAATGTGATATTCTGAATGGATCATACTTTACACATCTATAGACTCGTGAGTGTTGAATGAAGACGATTATACATAGAAATGAACTCCATCACAAATTAACATATCTCGCTTTATTTGCCATGATAGACGGAAGAAGATAAGAAAGTGGTCACGGAATTCATTTGCGATGCTGCACATTACAGAGCATATTCTCCACTTCTCTAGGGAACATTCCACCCAGTCGCCTGTTTCCAATTTGAAATTTGAACGCTTTCGAAAATCTTATCAAAATATTCCCAGATGACTAAATAATTAAATGTTGCTAACACGAGATTAGTTGAAATTAAGATAAAAAAAAGTTAAGTATACGACACGAAAATAACAACGAGTGTGAATTCTTGGATTTTGTTTTAGATGTAGCAAGATGGAGATCTGTAATATGGGAACCAAAAATATTCAAATCTATACGAAAAAGCAATACCTCGAAGGGAAGAAACAAAAATCGCATTTCCAGGAATGATGATACAAATCGTTGTACCAGTTCATTAAATCCAAGTTTCATTACTTTCATCATTTTCTCAACTGAACTGAGTCAAGGCAAAGATTTTCTTGAAAGGAGCAATTCTACACGACTTAGGAAGTGAGATCATATCAAATAATTGTGGCACTCTCTAATTAAAATAATCCATCACTCAATTCAAGGTTAATTCTTCTCACTCTCACCTTTGCTTCTGTTAGATGTAGATTAATATACTATCTGTAGTAGCAAACTGTTATCAAACATGATCGAAATATTAAAAATTAAATGTGTGATCACATATAATGATAATGTATACCGTATGCACAGTACTGTATAGTTTCAGCATGTTCAGCTCGCATACCAGTTGGACTCAAATTCGAAGTTGTTTACTACACTGTCTTCCTCCTTAGTCAGTTGATGTAAAGATCAATCCTTCTCTCAGTTCTCTTCATGTATTTCCTTTTTATTATTTGTCTTTTATGCAAACGAATAATCTTTATAATCTTATGTTTGAACGCGCAAGCACAGCTCAGTCTTATCCATGCAAACATGCCTTACGTAGTAAATCAGCTCAGTATTTAGATTCTGTCGAAATATACTGATGTGAAGTTTGCATTACACCTCGATGATTATTGCCAGTGTTTGGAAATAGTTTGTTAATCGAATCTTCATTTATAACAAAACATCCCACCCGATGTCTACAGATTAGCTGAAATCATCATTCAGTGTTATCTTTTAATACTTTCTACTGAAATACATCTGAAAGATCATTTTGCCTGTAAAATAAAGCCTCATCGGCTTCATTAAAGCATCCAACTTAAAGGTAATGTCAATTGATACAATAACTAGCTCTGTTTTATTCGTGCAGAGGCTATGGTACTCATCTTTTTTCACATCCTCTCTGACAGCTTCTTTTAAAGCTGTATTTCATTTCTACGGTATACATGTTTATGGGATTCCGGACGACAAATAACTTTCTGTGCTTACCTTATTCACCTTTAATAGCACCAACTAATGAGCACCGTTTCAGATATTAGATCCTTCCTTGGTTTGATCCGTTGAATCATCTTTGACATATGTGTTTTCCTCTCCTATGATAACGACAAAAGAAATCGAAGGTTACCATGTCAGCAATATTCCTTGCAAACAAACATGTTGACAATTTAGCTATTATCATTATGCCATTATACCATCGCTATTATAATTCCAACAATCAGACAATGACGTCAAGAAAGAACGGAACATACCTATATTTAGCACTGGAGAAAACGCGATATTCGTATTTTTCACTCGAAGATCACAATCTTTGCACCTAATTTTCACTCTCTATGCCTGATATCCATGTTAATGCTAGGTAGAACCAATCCAGATCATAAAACGCCCTATGGCATAAATATCGAATGAGGCATGTGTGGCAAAGATCGGTTACAAATTTCGCGTTAGTATTATAATCACCATCATCGATGTTATCTCAAAACTGTAATCTATTTCTCTGCTCATTCGTGTTTTTTCACAGCGTATATGAATTCCAAAATTGGGGCAATAGCATACTTTCGGTCACTAATAAACTATCAAAAACTCCTAAACTCCTGAATTTCTTACGTTCAACGAATACAGCATGTACAGAGCACTTAACCCTCCAGCTTCAGCAAGAGAGGGTTTTTTGCCTTGAATTTCCTTTTTCCTTCGTCACCATCAGATGCAACCCCGATCCATTGCTCATTTTGAAATAGGCGACCAAGTGCTACCATCTGGGGCGCGTCAACAGAGAGAAGTGCATTGCTGTCAGTCAGCACTACACCAACATAATCAGCGCATCACTTAAATCGGCACGGATTCCATCTCTTATAATGTCTTCTTTCATTGGAAGGGTTGGACAATCCGATAGATTTGAACTGAACGTGACGTAGGACATGGGGAGTTCACTTACGATGTTCTCTGGATTAAAGCATTTGGGTGAAGCAAGGGCCATCCCAAGAGGCAATTTCGGGAAATATGTTCAAATGTAATCACCAGTAAATTATCTGGTAACTACATGGTGCACACACGAGCACTCCGTCCTCGTTGTAGCTCCCTAATGAGATGTTACCAAACTTCCCTTCCTTCCCCTCTATCTGTGTCTTCAATGTAAACTTTCTAAAATGAAAAAAAAGTATATTCAGCCTACTTTAGTGTATTACTACTAACTTTAAAAATTGAAATTTTATGATATGAATTTTTGGCTACTCAAACCATAAAAATAACCTCTTGTAGAATTATTGTTTTTGTTCTCTCTTACTTTATATTGTGCCCTCCACACTCCGACATACTACACACCTTTTGAGATTAATATTAATGTCAAATAGTTCAACAACCCTCAATTTAAGAAAACAGACAAGGATCGTAAATCATTTGTATTACAATTACTACGTACCTCGTTTCAATGTTGGCATTTATTTAAAAAAAAAAAAAAAAAAAAGCATTTGAGACTTTCACATTACAATCAGACAATGACACGTTTCTCTTCTTCCTTCCATTCCCCTACATATTTCTCATTCCCTTTTAGTGTTTAAATCACAACACAATGTGTTAACGATGTTTATATATCCATATCATCCTACTCCCGATTCAGTTCCTAATACACAGGTAACATCCGATAAATAGGCGTAAAATAGTGACATAGTTTTTCGATCTTCATCTTTTTTCCTTTTATGAAGCTAGTCCTCGGAGCTCTTTTGATTTTCATTTCCGCTCACGCCCAGAAACATGTTTTCATCGTCTCAACATCTGTTTCGAGCTACTCCCAGCTTCAGGCTTATGTATATCATTCCGTCTCAGTCTTTACTTTTAAAATAAACCTGTCTGGTAGACGATGAAAATACATTTCAACAATCACAAGTGGCTTGTCTTGGCTTATTTTTGTTCTACTTCTTTAAAATATCTCCTCTAATTCTCTTGATTGATAGATAGATGCTTTCTGCATGAAACGTATAGATACGTATAGAAGGCAATTTTTTTTTGTGTGTCACTGCAAGTACCTCTTTTGATACATCATTCTTCATGTATTTGTTTCCTTTTTAAAAATTACGAATAATGGTATAAATGCTTTAAAAAAAATTAGCATTTATCTGCTCAAATTGTCAATCTCTGTGTGGATCTAGGAGTATTCTCTCTCAATTTATAATTTCTACATACACCAACAAAGGTGTTTAATTGATTTAATTGCTTAATTATTGCTTTGGTTATTTGTTGTGCATGAGCTATGGATATGAAGGAAAAGGCAGAAAAACATGTTTTCAAAATAATCAGGTATAAAACATTCAGAGGTCCAAGGTCTCACCGAATTTAATAGCGACTGAATAACAAACGGGCATGTGTATGACAGATTAAAATTTCAAAAATCCTGATTTCATTAAATCGGCGGCACTCGATACAGTAGAAATATAGTTACAAGGTGACCCAGTTTGAGATGGGGAGGGGGGGGGGGGCTTAGATGATATAATTACGTATTTAACATGTGCATAATAGCCTCACACATTATGCACTGTTAGGCATGGGTATAAATGGACATGCTCGGTACAGGTATGCAGGGATTTTTTCCAATTTTTTTCCCTTCAAATATTACTTCATAACAGATGTGTTTGGAAAGCATTTTGATAACTTTTTTTCTTAAGTTCTTATTTAAACATTTTATATTTGGATTTCCCAGCATGCTCTTTTCCTTTCACTCAAAGTTCAGTACCATTAACCAATTTTCCTTCGACCCCTCTCGATACATAATCTCAGCTTAATTTAATCTACAGTTTAAGTTTAGATTTCCACATACTATGCATAGCGAAATAAAAAGATAAGGTACTAGGGTATAACATACAAGCATCAATCATAACATTAATAAGATTTGTCTGTATTTTGAATGAAATAGAAAATGAAGAAAAGAGAGAACATCATTCTTGCTACAAGCCAATAATCCGTATATGAAAGAACTATGTCATTCATTAGTCAGTAAGAGCTCTCCACAAAATTTACGTTTTCAATTTGTTTGGTCTACAACACGTATTCAAAAAGATAATCAAGATTTGGAGATACCTATAATTTTTTTTTTTGTTTGTTGGTCATTTCGATGAATTTTCATCATAAATAGAAAATGTTTTACTGTTTGTATATGAATCTTATTCGCAAAGTTAGATTGCATTCAACAAAGATTCATTGTGCAAATTAATCGGTGCACTTTTGACATTGGCCACGCAGTGAGCAAAGCTAACCATGTTCATGCTCCCAGTCTTCTGTTGTTTTTGCCTGCAATGAATTCTTACGTTAAGATGGATAAATAGATTGAATAATTCATCAAAACGTACGAGATCGGGTACAGAGTGAAAATACGATAGAAGACATAAAAAAAAATTTGTCGTAAACTTTAGATGGAGTCACGGGGTCTCCTTAGGTAGATTTATACTGCGTCATATACCTAGCCAGCTTGACAAGTTTGTCAAATTATGGCGTTTGAAGCTATTATTTCTATGGCAACATGTGATTGCAACTGCTGATAAAGGGAGTAATGGTTCATATTTAATTTGTTTTAGTCTTCCAATAGGCTTTTTCACAATAATTACTTTTATTTCTTCTTTTTTTTTTTCTTTTTTTTTTTGCAGCTTGCTATATACGAAACACTAAAAGATTCATACGCTATATGAAATAACGTCACAAGAGGATATAGTCTACCCAGTAGTGGCCTATCCCATTTACAAGCCGTGTGAGCTGTGTTAATTTTTCCTCACAAAAAACCCCAAACCATAATGATGACCAATTACATCTATAGCTCTGGGTCTTTCTCTTCACTAAATAAATAATAAAAGATCGAAATCGCTGATTCAGTATGTTATGCTTGTTTCTAATGAACAATAGTCAAAGCTATTCAAAATATAAAAAAGTACGCAAAAGTCTTCTTCTTTTTAAAGTAATGCAGTATACAGGATAACTATAAACGTAAAAAAATGTACTTGCAAAAAACAAGGATCCAGCCCAAGACACCACTGATGTAATGAAAAAGATGGGGTAACACTTCGCTCCATTTCATGATATGAAATGGGAATAGATATAATACAAGTATCCACAATTCTAATCAAAAGGTACGTGGATGGAACATTTCAAAACTTTGCGCTTGTCGAAAAGCCAAGAAAGCGCTATGACAGTAAAAAAAAATTTCAAAAGCCTTATTTATTGATCAACCAAATCTCATGCTCTCAAATCCACCTGTCCAGTCTAAAGACCAGACGTAATGATAGTATTGATTAATAATCGGCCATAATTGATATTGAATACCAACACCTTTAGAAAGCAATCCCCAATGAATAGTAGTACCCCTGTTATTGTGGTTGACAGGTGGTACGATCTGAATACACGTTTGTTTCATACCTAGACTTGGCTAGTGGTGTGTGCCTGGTGATGCTCGTCTAAGTCTGACTGCGTGAACATTACTTGATATCACAATATTTCGAGGGGAAAATATTCAGAATCAGTATCGAAGTTTTTGTAAAAGAAAAGTCTTCTCTCAGACAAGATAGAATAGTTTCAAAGTTAAACCTTCAAGGTTTTATTTCCACATAATCATGATAATGTATTTTGGTGTTTTACATAACAAACATGTATACAAGTTGCTATAACATAATATTAAACAAAGTTACGATAAGAAATGTTTACATAAATGGAAAATTTGAGAAAATGAAGTTATTATATGAATATAATAAACAATCATACTATCATAATTTCAGTAAAATTAGGCATAGTAAAGAAACATAAGTGGAGGAGTATATTAAAAAGCTCGGCTTGTATTTTATAGACCCCCTTTGTGCGAAGGAAAAGTACTTACAAATGCTGTGAATATATACAAATATTACTTAATAAAGACTAGGAAAGTGCATTCACACAGTTGAAGCATTTTAGCCTAAAAGTTTGATGTTTTACTTTCTCAAATGTTCGACTCTCCCTGACGTCTTCTTCAGGAGAACGATAAATTACTGTATATATTTTAAATTACCCTACATATCCCCCCTTACACTACAAAATAGAATACTTGTGACACTGGTATAATATGTACAAATCATTATATTGGAAATAATTACAAGTGATGACTTGAGTAGGAGAAGAGAGAGAGAGAGAGAGAGTGAGAAGATGAAGGATGGGGACGTTACACATTTTAATGCCTTTTGCAGTGATTTTATTTTCATTCTAGCCCAATTTTTGCTTCGAAATGATGTTTTCCCTATTGTTTTGGTCCTTTAACAGTTATACCTATTCAGCAGGAAATTTTTAGTCTACGTTTAAATGAGAGGAAAAAAAAAAGTGGTAGCTGATTTAAAGGTATCAGAGCTGTGATCCGGTGTAGTATTTTTTGCTGTATAACTGTTCTGGTCAGTGGTAGATGTAATATATTTGATTGTCTCGTGGGTTATTTGTGTATTCATAGGTTTAAAAAAAATATTTGCAATAAATTTTCAGGTAACTGACTTTTCTCCAGTTGGTACATAAAACAGCCGAGATTGTACAAATATAGTTCATCAATTTTTAAGACCTTGTTATTATAAAGGAGAATAGAGTAAAAGAGAGAGAGAGAGAGATAAAAAGTAATCTAAGCAGTGCGTCCCCAAAAAGTTAACAGTTTGAAAATGTATCCCCAAATAAATATTTCTGAATAATAATAAATTTTGATTCTTGTAGATAGCTTTGGGTCCCTCCTGTACAATAACACCAAAAATCTGACTAGTTATTACACTTGAGTTATCTAAAGCCACTTTTGTTAAAGGGTGCAAAATTCAGACTTGACAAGAATGGGTGTTTATTCTGACTGGTATCAACAAAGTTGAGAACCGTTTGAAATTGACAGTTGGAAAAATTCTCCCCAATTAAATATTTAAAAATATTTTCAGGTAAATGTTCTTACTTGTGGTAAGCTTAGGGTCTCTTCTACCATTTGACACTAAAATGTCTCACAATATTTTACGCTTGAGTGAGCAAGAGCCACTTTTGTGAAATCGTGCAAAATCCATTCTTGACAAATGTTTGTTGTTGTTCTGGCTGGTATGAGCCAAGTTGAGAGTCATGAAAAGACTTCGAAATTTTATATTCTGATCATTGAAACACTATTTATGAAAGAACAGACTTTGTTCAATGTATTTTCTGATAATTATATCCCATAAAAACTTTATGGTTGAGTGAGCAAGCCAGATGAAATTAAAAGACTCACCAAGAGTAGCATTTGAAACACTCAGCCAAGTAGTTAATTGCTCACTCAAGCATAAAATGTTGATGAGATGTGTAAGGATAAACAGAGAACATAGCCTGGTATTTCTTAAATTGTCTTTTATTGATCAGAATAGCCCATATCAGTTCTCGTCAAGACTGAATTTTGCACCCTTTCACAAAATTGGCTTTTGCTCACTCAAGCGTAAAATATTGTGAGATATTTGAATTTCATTTGATAGAAGAGACCCTAAGCTATCCACAGGTATGAAATTTTCCTAAACATATTTTGAAACATTTATTTGGGGAGAATTTTTCCAACTGTTAACTTTTTTGGGGACGCACTGTAGAAGTTTGATAAGAAAGAAAAGAGTTGTGTCGATACTGGCATGACTGGGGGAATATAATGCTGATATCAAGACATCTTAAACACAATTAGAAACTAAATCAAAATTGATTAGGACATGCAGGTAAGTTTTAACTGAAGTGAAATCATTATGACGTAGTACAGGACATAAAAATTAATTTCAATGCATTAAATGTTTTAAAACGCTGTGGCATGTACGCATATAGGACGATGAACTTCTTGATGTACCCTAATTGCCAATTTATCAAACTGTCCAGATCAAAGTGTCATTCAGATGAGCAATTACCATATCAATAATTGTGTTCCTAGAGGGGATTATCAACAGTCTTGAAAATAGGCATTCGAATTATGTAATACTCCATTGGAGAAACAAGACGAAACGCTATTCCCTAATACGCAAAAGACCCAATTATGGTCCTGACGTGTCTAAATTATAACATTTTTTTTTTCTTAGAGGCTTTCCAGGGGATGATTATTAAAAAGAGATTTTTTTTTAAAAGTGGGTCAATAGCATCATTTTACGTTCATATATTTCTTTAAAATATTATTTGATTTGTAAATGATTTTTTAAAATATAGAATAAACACACCTTATACTGCCTAACATCTGATTTGTCCCTTCAATAACGTTTTCTAAGGGTATAAGTTAAATAAATATTTGTGAATTCAAATATTTCCATTCCGCTCAAAGCTATTTCAGTGTATTCGACATGTTTATTTTTCAATCTCTTTTTATACATTCATTTTCTTTCCTCTTTTGTTTATGGAACTATAAAATCAATTTCGTCTAATAAATTGTTTATCCATTTCCCATTTCTCCTTCCAATTTCTTTCCTTCTCTTTTTCATCCTCTTAGTTTTTTCATGTCTTCTTTCTTCTTTTTCTTCTCCCTCATCTGTTTCTTCTTATTATGCTGATTATTCTTCTCCTCCTTTTCCTCCTACTTCTTCTTCTTCCCCTTTCTCTTCTCTCGTTATTTCAATTCTTTGATAACATTTTAAAGACATTCATTTTCCTTTCTTGTATCGTCTCTCCAACAAACACTTATTCTTTTTGCTAAAGCACTATGTGTAGAGTGTGTTGAATACAATCTTCAAGTCATTTTCGATTCAAGTCTTTCCAAATATATTATTTGGACTAATCAAATTTGGCTTTCTTAAATATGAAATTAAGTTATTTCCCTGACTTTGTCCCTTTGGTAACTTTTTTTTTTTTCATTGGAATTGGATTTTTTTAATGTTTTAATTCAATCAGTTAACTTCATCGGGGTTCATTAAGATTGAATTCATGTCGGGTATTTCCACAAATTTCCCTGATAAACATCCTTGTCCTTGCCCTATAATAGTTGTCCGATTTTCTCATTAGAACGGACCATCATGAACGATTTGTAAAGCGGCATGACGGATGTGATATAATAATTTTCTTCATTTTCTGAGCTTTTTACCAACCGATATCCCAAGGCGAAATCAGTTTTGAGAGGATTTTTCATAGCCAAATATAACAAGCTACAACTTACTGTTTACACTTGCACTTAGCTACAAGCTCAAAATATTCATATTACAAAGTGTAATTTACTAAATATTGATGTTAATGTGGGTACTCCTTTAAAACTTCAACGGCTTTCGAGATTCGAGTTTGAAATTAGAAATAATCGCTGCTTTGTTAGCTCTCTGGAATAGCAAACAAAAAATTTGGTAATTAAGTTGCACAAGGTTACTACGATGAATATGAATATTCATAATGGTGTAAATTTTACATCTATATCATATCAGTATCTAAATGGAAATATGTTACAACAAACGGAATAATCGATGTTGATAACTATCCTTAATTCTAGTTCCTAGAGAAACTATAAAACCCTTGCTTTTAATAGCAGGAAAATGTGCGGCAAGTGCATGTACTCTTGACTTATGGATACATGCTAGCAACGGCATGCGATCAACCATCACTACTATAGCAACAATAGCAGTTGGCATGACAACCATAGTTCATTAAAGAGAAGCGCGCGAGTTCGTATCATGTATAGCAGGTTTTATATAGAGTAGGGATATAACGGTTTAGTATAATATGAAATGTGTTTCTATGGCACAATAATTTTGAATAGTGCTGGTTGCATAAGCAATCATATATCATGGATGCTTCCCAATTTGCATTCAGACATACGACTTAAAAGGGGATTTTCCAAGGCGGTATAGATATGTCGTCATTTAATTTCGATTTCCGTGCGCAATTCTCTAAGGACTATATAGATGGCTTATAACATGTGTTTCATTTATTTATTTATAATCAACCTTGTAGTTGCATTACTGATGTCTGATGTGTCGGGCAAGGTTTTCTGTCACATAAAATCATTGATAAATTCCAATAATCTTTGTGGTGTCTTTGTAATAACACCGTCATGATTATGGCAGGGTACATGGCTGGTATACCACAGACACATTATTGTGGTCACCTGTACACCCCCATAGCACCATCACCACCACCACCACCACCACCACATCCACCACATCCACCACATCCACCACATCCACCACATCCATCACAAAAAGGCCAATGCTAAACACATGCCTATTCAATATTTTTAGCCGGTTGCTATGACACTCTCGTGGACATATTCAGTGCATGATGTTCAAGTCTAATTTACCTCTGCTAAATTTCAACTGACAAGAAATCATACATAAAATATAAAGCACTAACTGTAAAAAAAAAAAAAAAAAAAAAGGAATCATATTGCTTTTCGTACAGTAGTACATATTCCTGTCGAGAAAAGTAACATTATAAGAAGAAAAATAAAATCATTGTTTTTGGGCGTAACGCATGACCCTTTTTCTTAATGATAGTATTTGTAAAGCTGCTGTAATATTTTCTCTTGCGTAGATTACGATATGTAACTTTGATTTTGGGTGATTAAGGTGGTTCTTTATATATAGTTACGTGAAAGTCTCATTTGCTACCTGGCATTTCAAAATATATTTCAGTATGATACAATATTCCCCAATGATTTCTTATAATGAGTCAGTTACTTGTTACATTGCAAGCAGGGAATTGCATATACAATGAGCCAGACCATTATAAAACCTAACCCTAAGCTCATTGTCTTCTAATCGATGGCGCACCTTTGCACCTTAACTAAGCAAACATCTCTTTCATATTCTTCTAGAATCAGACTTTAAAGGGCCCCTGCCATCCCAGTGCAAGTTGATACATGTTGGTGTGCAGTTCTACATACATCTCATATTTTAATATTTAAACTTCTAAATATGTTTCACAGATTTTTGAATATTTTTGAAATAATTTTCTAAAACCTGCTAAGCCCCACCCACTTAAAAAAATCTTCCAGATCACTTTCCCCCTGTGACATCATCTGTCAATCATCAGTAAGCTAATAGTGATTTTGCAAGTGAAAATGGTATTTAACTTTATCAAAGCTGACACCTGTTACAATACAACATACAATACCAACATAGGAGTTGCTATGTCAGACATGCTGTAGCATCAGCAGGAAACAAAGGCAATGAGGAGGTATTGTATGAAAGCATGCAATTCTATTATGAGTGTGTGCTGAGCTGGGGGACCACTGTCCATTGTATTGTAGAATAGATAGTGGTATGTAATTCCCCCCCCCCCCCCCATGCTCAGCACACACTCATAATAGAATTACATGCTTTCATACAATACCTGCTCATTGTCTTTGTTTTCCTGCTGATGCTACAGCATGTCTGACATAGCAACTCCTATATGTTGGTATTGTATGTTGTATTGTAACAGGTGTCAGCTTTAACGAAGTTAAATACCACTATTACTTGCAAAATCGCCATTAGCTCACTGACGATTGACAGATGATGTCACAGGGGAAAAGTGATCTCGAGGATTTTTTTTAAAGTGGGTGGGGCTTAGCAGGTTTTAGAAAATTATTTCAAAAAATATTTAAAAATCTGTGAAACATATTTAGAAAATATGAGATGTATGTAGAACTGCACACCAACAGGTACCAACTTGCATTTGGATGGCAGGGGCCCTTTAAATGATGGGAAGACATGAGCAAATACTGGTATTATTGACCGTGTGTCAATATCAATACAATGTTATGAGAGGCAAGCCAAAATAGGAAATGCCGATGAGGTGTCGTGTCTTTTAAGATGCCAAGCCTCCCAGGAAAGACGCAACGTCATTGACTTTCTTTTTCGTGCTTACAATGTTGTTCACGTTTACACCATTAAGTTTTGAATGCTGCCTTTATTTTACCCGAAGCAGTATGGGAGAAATCCTTTCATAATTATTATGTAATACGCTTACTGCAGAATATGAAAGCTTCTAATGAATGCATCTCTAAAAGGGCAGGAAATGTTTACTGTAGATCTATTGGTATATTCCTTCTCCCTTATTGTCTCTATCCATTTGCAAATTTTCTATTTATTTCTCTGTCTGTATCCTCTCTCTATCTCTCTCCCTCCCTCTCTCTCTCTCTCCCTCTCTCTCTCTCTCTCTCTCTTCCCCTTTTTCTATTTCTGTCTCCCTCTCTCCCTCTCATTTTAAACCAGTTTCTCATTTCCAGTCATTTTATTTTAATAATAATAAACTCCCTACATACACCAAGTGTGCCTGTTCGAATGACCAAATTAGAGCTAATTATCCCAGCATGAAGGGTGATGTAATTAATTTTGACTCGTGAGCTAAACCTTTCAATCTCTCAATCAATATCATATTATCTATCAATCTTAATTTATTTTCACTGTATAGGTACCATAAACAGGTGAACAAGTGAAGCGTTGCATATAGTGACCAAATTATTACACAGGGGACTTCAATTCAGTATTTTTTGGTTACAGCTGCATTTTGTGATGGATCAAGGTGGTTCAAATGGATATCTTTCACTTACCTAATAATTCTAAAAGTTGTCTAGTGGTTGAAACACACTCTATGTACAGCTTACCTACGAAGAATTTGGTATATAGAACTTATTGGTATGCTTTTTTTGAGACTCTTTGATTAATGAATTCATGAAGATGGAACTGTCCCATTTTATTATTACTTTTAAGACGATTACAAAATGATATTTAGTGCTCAATGTGTGCTCATGAAATGATTATTTTCACGACTGATTAACCTTGCATGAAAGGTTGCATTTAAATGTTTTCTCTTCACTTATTCATGAAGGGAGATGTTAGCTTCGATGTAGCTATTTTGCAATTTTACAGCTTTCTGTAACTAAAATAATGTAGCATGTATCATTGCAGTTATAAGTTGAACTGTGTCGCTACAACACTTTAAACTGCAACATTAAGAAAGTACCGGTAATGATTAAGATGTAACTACAGATTTAGCACTGCCCCTGTTTCAACATTTCCAAGCATTTAATTCCTTACCTCATATGTCATACAATATGTTTGATGGACATTTGTGCACTGATGCTCCGCCCAAATTAAAGCTAAGTGCAGGCAATGATCAAGGTGATTCGTCTTCATATGTTATGTCAATGCATGTTCATCCGCTCATAGTTCAAGCTAGGATTTCAAGATGTCTAACTCTCCATCACAATTCATCGCGGGAATAAAGATGGTAACCAATGGAGGAGAGCCCTAGAACTGGTGATACACAACAAAGGTGGAGTTCAGAAACCAATCCACCAATTTCGCTAATGGGGTTTTCCCATTGAAATGATAAACGCCAATCTCTCTAAGTGATATAGTATAGTCGAGCCAATACGAATATAAAATCTGTTTACCCTGCATTGGAAAATTGATATTATTGGATGCCCACAAAAATTCTTGCATTTAGATGAATTACGACGCTCCAAAAAACTAGCTCCAAAGCAGAATGGAAGAAAATAATTTCAGTAGTATGGTATACGTATTGATAAAAAAATACCTATATCTGTTTACCAGTATATAAATGTTATTCAAATACTCACAGTAATTCATGCTTTTAGATGCATAAAATGAAATCCTTATCCCTACTTTTCAGTTATTATGGAAATTATTTCAGCGTACAAGAACTGCCGCTAGGACATATAACATAATTATACAGTAGTATTCATTTCGACAATACTCTGCTCAAGTTTGATCCATTTATTAATTCATATATATTGAATATATTGATGAACATGAGAAGTGTGATACATTGTGTAAACTCTACAATGCTAATTTAGCATGATTAGAACTCCGAATAACATGCATATATAGTCGACGGTCATTATAGCCATACTACTACAAGATACTCTTATCCTTACTTTAAAATTTCAAATTGGAAACATAATTATACACAAATAAACATTATAATAAGAGAGAAAATATGTCTGAGGGACGTTGTCAGAGAGACAACAGGAAAGTAAAATTGACATCAAGGGTACATCAAACATGATTACAGGGGAAAGAGAGAATGGGACATGGATGAACATATTCATCAGTGTCATCGGCGTCCATAATAATGGTGCATATAGCATTTATAGCAATGAGTCTATATCATATATATAGTCACTCATCTGTTGTTTCCGAAAGAAGTTGTCTTGTTTGCAACATTTTGTTGTTGTGGTGTTGAGAAACATCTGTACGCATACGGATTCATACGATGTTGCTAACGTATATCGGCTGGAAACATTTAATAAAATTACACACAGAATTCAGTCTCCATGCCTGTCTTTTAGCACTGTGGTGAATAATCTATAACAATGTTCTTCGTTTCATTAAGATACTGACAAACATGACAAATGTGCAATCCTACCTTTTGTGTTAAAAAAAGATTAATATGAGATAATCTTGATTTCCTTAGATATATCTCCACAGAAGTTGGTTCCAATTCTATTCCACACTACACAACGCAAAAAGATTATCTTCGGAAATCTTGGTGATTTCCGCCATGTTTCCCAGATTAGTGGTACATCTCATCAGCCTAAGAGTGGGGCGTTGACGTCTGAGGTTTAACCGTTTGGCTCCTAGCTTCCGTTAATCCAACAATCTTAGTATAGAGCTGATTCTTAGGCGGGGATGTATGAGCTTTAATAGAAGCCTACTTGAGAATATCTTCCCAACAGACTTAGCAGTCTTTGCAAATGTAAGTAACAAGTTCGACTAGACGGATTTGAAAAGTATGTTAGCGCTATCTATACTCTAGATCAACATAAACACGTGTGCAGGAAAGAGAGCGTTTTACCTGGATTTGTATCCTCAATAAGGGACTCCTCCTTCCCAATATACACTCAAGCAGTATAAAGTTCGATTCATAAGATTACAACATTGATTAGCAAATGTTGCAGAACATATTTGGGAGATTAAGCACCGAGACAACGTGTTTCGCCTCGATCTTAACCTTGCCGAATCATGGAGAGCAAAACAAATAGGAATGAATGTTCTCCTATTGATTAAAGTGTAGTATTTTTTGTTATCACATTCACTTCACTAGGCCTTGTAATACAGTTATACATTTTCGGAGCCAATTCAGGGGAGCGTTTCATGAAAGGAAGTTGTCGGATATTTTATCCGACAACTGTTATAAGCTACTGAAATCCTTGCATCTGATTGGCTGAGAGCAAATTTGTCGGATATAATATCTGACAAGTCCTTTCATGAAACGCCCCCCAGATGTACAAGAAGAAAATAGTGAATGAATCATCTGCAAGTAACAAAACAAATATCATGTGTTCTTTAAATGCTTTTGGGGATAATATTTTTACTCACTGGCTTTCCCAAGTAGTTTCTTGCTTCAAAGTCAAAGTGTCCTTTCTTTGCTTGCACACCTCGTTAAAACCTTGGGACCAATCAAATTACTTTGTTATTTTGAAACCATTTTACAGCGGGGCTCAAAAAAAAAATTAATACAAAATAATGGGATAGGCAACATTACCTCTCTATAATTATAGATTTTTATGACAGTGTTCATAACAAATTATATAATATATATATAGTATATTGTATATCTTATACTTCCGATATCATCTACAAGACGGGTCCTAAACTGTCACGACAAGAAATCCCAATCCATTTCTCGGGGTTAAACGGTTACATTCTGTTCAACTTACAGCTCAATTGAGTCAATACTGAAGTGACACAATCAATTAAAATATCAGACATAGCTTTGAAAGTTATATCCTTCGTCGCCCTTGCGGTCAAAGAGAATCGGTATTTTATCCTGAAATCAATATGTTAGCACATTATTGTTCTGTAATCTACAGACATTTTATATTCCGTAATCGAAACTGCATATTGCATTTAGCTCCTCTTTACTCGCTCCTTTATTTGAGAGTGAATTATTATCTTGTTCAAGTGAGTACTTAGTGGATTAGTAACTAAAGCAGGTTATTGTGTAAAACGAACCAGATTGTGGCTGCAGGAATATACAAAACCACGTGTAGAAATTAATATAGATAATGTGGTATTGCATCAAATATATGATGGGGGAAAAAAGAGAATATTGGTGGTGCATCTTTAATCTTTTCGTTTTCTTCTAAAATGTGATTATTTTGTACTGTCTGGGTAGATATGCTCAACATTGGATAGACTTACAAGCGAGTGCACAATTAAGAATGACATTTTTTCCTCAGGATTAATTTGATGGTTATATTCAAGTAATCAAATAAACTATCAGTATTGAGTTCACTGATTTCCCCCATAGTTAGGAATACCCAATATTCTTTGGTAAAATGTGATATAATCAGTTTCAAAAACTAATCGAATTATTAGGGTAAATAAATCGTATAGGCTCACACAAGTTTCATTTGTACAATCATTAGAATTAGTTTGAACCCTCTTTTATATCATGCATGAAAATGAAATCTAAAATATCTGCAAACATATCCATGAATAATAAAGAATTAACCTGTTCACTTTCAATCAAAACGCAATGAGGCAAAAAGAAATTATCTATGAGTGAATTGTACTGTTGCTAATGACACTACAACAGATAAAAAAATAAAGTTGAAATCAAAAGCATAGGCGTACGCGGTTCCGCCCCCCCCTAATCTAATTGAAATTGCTTGAGTTGTAAATCATACTGCAGTGCTGTATTCAGTTACAGAAAGGACGATTCGGTCAAAAGGTTGATTTATTTTCAGTGCTCTCAGTTATCGTTATTTCTCAGAGTAGAAACCTTTCAAATCATTTGAATCGCCGTTGATTAATTAAATTTCCACCTTCACTGACTACCGTCTCGCATATTATATGCTCGGTAATAGTGAGAGCTCAGCTCCTTTTCATGAAACTTGTATCAATAATTCGTGAAAAATTTGTTATAACTTGTCAGTTGTACTTATAGTTTTCATGAAAAACACAGATGTGCATGAACATGTTCCGAAATTAGGTGAAACGAATGTAAATTTCTATCGCGGCGGATTTTCTGCGGGTTCGTGAAAGATGGTGATCCGAACTCCCCCAAGAAAACTATACCACAATCTTTTAAGTGGTGCTTTTATGCAATTTATATTTAATTTAATTTAATCTTATGAAAATCTTGAAATTGCTTTAAATATGCTGAATCGAGACTGAAAGAAAGGACGATAAAAGGTTGATTTATTTGAAATGAACAGTTATCGTGTTTGGCAATAGAAACCTTTCATATGTTCTCGCTGAAAAAAATGGACCTTCAAAGTCTCACTGTTTATGCTTCCTAGTGAAGCTCAGCTCAGCTTTTCCAACGATTTTTTTGCAACTTCAAACATTTATAGCTTTTCACCAAAAACACTATGGTTTGGCATGAACATGTACTATGTTGCAGTATATGCAATGGTAGTTTTATTCTGCACCTGGGTCTAAAGAAATGAGTTTTATAAAATACCAAGTTATATTTCCAAGAGGATGAACAACCTTGCCCGTGGTCTTTGTAACGTCAAAACATATATACATTTGAAGAAGTTATGACAAGAGCTTTGTTTTTTCATGACTTTTTTAGCTTTTATCTGAACTGTTAAAAAAGATGGAGGTCTGTATTCGTATAAATGAATTTTAATCATTGAAATTAAGGTTCCCCGGTTATTTTTTTTTAATAAAGAGAGAAGATAGAAAGTAAATGACGGCTATTATACCTAATGCACGCGTCAGAGATTCATAATCTCCTCCTTTAAGCACATTGAAAGCTCTGTAAGTAGTGACATGTTAATGAACTACGAGCCCTCCAGCTAATACTGCTTACACTACACATCTCAGTCACATTCATTCACTAATGTGTATGATGCTTGTATCCCAACATGATGATGCTTACCGAATTATGCGGAAAGTAAAGCATCACATCACATAACACCTGAACACCTCTGTCGTCAATATAGCCTCTCTGACAAGCACTGGTCAGTATTGAAATATGATTTATGTGACCCCTTTCCTTCGCTTCCTTCATAATTACGCCTTTACCATTTTCGTGCAATAATCAATCCAATTATGCGATGGAACGTGGTGACCCCGAAAAGATTTATACATATAATATATAAATGATCATTTCAATGAGATTTCACAGCATGTTTTGTACATGTTAATTAAAATGATTTCATATTAAGAATTTGTATGGAGATTATTATATACTCACGTCCTTTTGTGAAGCCTGGAGCACTATTCCCTTTAAATATGAATATAACGCCGCGGGTAGGTTTCCCATAGAAACATGACGCGATGAGATGGAGTATAAGAGGATGATGTGCGCCGAAACTACCGCGATGAGGATGGATAATAGTTCGACGGTGCACTCCCACCAGTAAGCAAACTACACCATCCAAAACCTTCCTCCTAAATTACAATTATTACCAGTCGCAATCCATTCATCAAAACATCATCCATACACAAGTGCATAGATGAAAATGAAATATTACACATCTGAAGAGTTTGTGTGTGTTTTTATAACACAGCGGTGTGTACTGATATTAAACAAATCGGCAGACGGTTCGTATTGGTTTCGAGTAAACACGTGAACTTGTGTGACAGATGCGAGCAGGAAAAAAAAAATTGGCGCGAAATGCAATACCGTACCGTGCTTTAATAACGGACGTATCATATCACTGACGTAGATTCATGGCCACTGTGTGAGAAGTGCGATAAGATCACGTGACATAGAAATTCCTTTTGACATAATATAGGTAAATTCCCTCGTTCCTTCAAAACTGGTTGTTATTTCCTTCTACACGGGTTAAACGTAAACATTGAATCCTTCGTCTTATCCAAAGTCAACTCAAAAGCAAATTCTTTTTTCTCATTTATCTAAAATGTAAAGTTTATTCTGGGTGTGGATTGATTTACAGAATTAGATCTCAAGAATCGAAATCAATATAACATAATGAGGACAAGTTGATATTTCACAAAAGGTAGAGATGTCTAATTCACAAAATAAGTACAAACTCTGGCAGAGACCTTAATATTATTTTTATGTGTTTAAAATTTATAAATTTAGGTTTTCGCTTGATAACAATGCACATTGTTGCAGTATATGCATTTCTATTTTATGTTTTTAACTTAGGAAATTTAATATAAACGTGCTTGAAAGCTCCCTTTTTTCATTTTTATTCTTGTCTAAGACTTAATGATATGCTTAAAAGGGATGAAGCACTGTGGACCTTGCTCTTAGCTTGCTACTTGAACCTGAACGTGAAAAACACTTCAACCACGAGCGTCACTATGTTTGTTCACATTGTGTGTAATATTTCTAGCCTTCGGGCAAGGTCTGGGATTTCCCGATAGAAGGAACGGAACGAACCATTAGGTACGATTCGTGATTCTACATATATAATAAGACATCGACTGATACAGTCAAGTATAAACTATCACTACTGGTGGTTACAGAGGAGCTCAGGGGCGTGCACCCCTCTACCATGTCTAATTAAGCAGTGGCGTATCTACGGGGAGAGTCAGGGGCACGTGCCCCGGGCGGCACTTGGAGGGGGCGCAAAAACGCAAAAGAGAGAAGGAGAAAGGGGAGAAAAGGAAGAAAATTATGATCCATGAGGATTATATGCGCCCCCAATCCGAAGAGTAAAGTACATTAGAAATAAAGTTTTTGAGGGTTTAAAATGCGAAAATTTTCTGAAATGTGGTCGCTTTGCTCTCTCGCATATGTTACTTCAGAATCTCGTAATTTCGCGCCTTTGAAGGGGAAAATGTAATTCTCGTTGCTTTTCTCCCTGTTAGATAAGTTTCGTAATCATCCTCCTGTTAAATAGCATAAAGCGTATAAAATTTCAATTGCAAATTTTCACAATTTGAAAAGAAATCTTAACTTTCTGCATGTTGCTTTGCTGAATTCTTCAACAATATTTCTCCAGGGTTTTTGTTAATTTTTCGCCCCATTTCAGGAATACAAAACCGTTTATCAAAGTTAAAAATTCGAAACTCTACAGCTTAATTGGAGTGCTCCCTTGCGACTCTACCTGGGTAAAATGCATACAAAACTGCGGGTGTTTTAGGTTTATAATAATGAAAAAAAAAAAAAAAAAAAAATATGCACTTGGTTTCCTTTCTCCTTTGCTTGTATGATTACGTAAATAAGTTTGGGGGGGGGGGGGGGCAATTACCTTGCTTGCCCCATATGTATGGATGGCACTGGTTTCACCCAGACCATCGGCATGGCGCCATAATCCCTAGATACGCCACTGTACTTATGGGCAACCCAATAGTATGATTTCAGGCGTCCCCTCACAATGAAGATTCGGAATCAGAGACTGTTCAAAAATAACTGGTATATCTATCATTTTATCCCCTCTTTCAAGCTTGTCCTACACCTCTGTCTGATCATGGACTTACAGTGTGTATGCTTTCTTAAATTCCTCTCCCTCCCCATCCCAAATTTTTTTCACAATTTGATTTCCACGTTGATTGAATATTCATGTAACATTATAAGATGTATAATTTCCACAATATAAACTTTCAAAATAGGCTTCCATAATAATTAGCTGCAACAAAAACAAATAACATTCTAGTTGTAATTCGTAAAGAAAAAGGCGAGGTTATTTGGCATGAAATGTGTTGAATAAATCATTCTTCAAAATTCTGTTCATGTTTGATAAAAGCAAGAGAACCTCATATTCGCTATACCTCCCACCAGGCATTTTAATAAATACAACCAGCTTCATACCTTTCATCTGGGTTTAATTATGAATTCAGTATCTCATCGGTACCTAAGCTTAGAATGTAATTATTTAGCTAGCCAAAGATGAGTTGCTCATATTGAGATTGCCGATGGGTTTATGCTATGGTATACACAGGAGAAATATCCCATTGAACAGGAGACAAGCGCATATATATAGCTGCATGATGTCGCCTTTACCGCATAACTTTTTTCTTAATCATCCATTATTCAAATTTTGAAATTCACGAGTTTTTCTAACATTTGGGAAGATGTTAAAATAACAATCTGGTGATGCAAGAAAAACGTATTTCCCTATAGAGAACTGATGATGATGCTTCACAGCATTTATAAGGAGCCATATTTTTGTTAACAACTTTGAAAGGAATAGGCTCCACATTTGCTGAAATAGGTATGATTTGAGGCAATATTTGAGAAGTGCATTTCTATGAGCAGTCTTGATGAAGGGTTTGACTGACAAGAAAATGGTTCGAAGATTAAAATAATGATAATATTTATGGTGTTAATAGGTGTGATAAAAAAAATTAAAATTAAAATAACCTTTTCATGTCCCTGATTCTTAACTGGTTTTTTTTTTGGTGTGTGTGTGGTTTTTTTTTTAATTTGTTTTATCGATGCTCTTAATTATAATTTTAACAGAGAATCTCGAACAACAAGTGCATGTGCATCAATCAGATTATTCGTCACGGAGGCACAAATGTATATTATTGCATTTCAGTCATGACCCCGGTGATGAGAGAGAAAGAGAGAGAGAGAGAGAGAGAGAGAGAGAGATGATGATGATGATGATGATGCATGATGGTAATTTATTTCTTCCGTTCCTTCATGCGGGAATCTAGCACACTGGTGTAATCAAGATGCTTGGGGTAGAGCATATCAATATAGGTGTATCTAGAATAATTATGATGGATCCGAGTGATAATCTTAGGTTGCAATGAGCATGATGAGTTGTTTATGCTTTGGGGGTGTAGATGTTTCAACCCCGTCTGGCATAATAGCCTTACGAGAACGGCGGAGAAGTGGATGTTAAGGGCCAACTACATGCACCGTATAAATTTGTAAGGGAATTTTGTTCAGCAACACCTGAACTATTTGCTCTAATATTGTAGTGTGTCATTTCGGCTGAAACATTTTATTTATTCACATCTATAACTCGTATTTTAAACGATATTTTGATTCATTATTAATACTTGAATTTTAGTATATTTAGTCTCATATTATTTTCTCATGCACACTTAACATTGTTAAAATTCTGATAGATTATTCTTAGTTTGTCTTCAAATCTGTCTTTTTTGTACATGTAAATTATCTGAATTTGTTGTAACTAATTTCTACAATGGATTATTTGTTGTTGTTTTTTTAATTCTTCTGTTATTTCAGTCTTTAAAAATGTCGGTTATGTACATAATGAAGGCTAACAGGGCCTTTGTGGAAAGCAGTTCTGAAACTGACAATGCTACCCTGTATAAATAAAACTGCAAATAAAAAATAAATAAACTGTGAATAATCACGAAAATGGAATAAAAAAAGAAATGAAGTGACCCTTATGAGATGCTAATGAATTATGGATCCACTTTGAAGTTAATCCTGGATTCTGATAGTAAAATTGCATTTCGAGAGAGAAACTGGCTTAAAGTAATCCTAATTTGTTTAGCATGCCATGAATAGATTATTTTGAACAGTGACGGATAAACAAAAACTTTACTGGAAATCACATCCACTGAAGAGAAAAACTCCCATTTGCACATTGTAATAAATCTATTTTCGTCTTCTTCGTTCCGTTTATCTAATCAAAATTGTATAGGAGATGTTATTTATAAGAATTCTTGGGCATTCTGTGTAATGCTTTCGTTTGAGTCTTTTCCGTGGCATCATTACCAGGTTGATACACTAAATAATAAATGTAAAGTCCAGTATTTAAACCATTTTTTCCCCCTTCTTCTTCTTCTATCGCCGACAACTGTAGTGATACACTTGTGCCTTTTCGGCTCAATTAATGTGACTATTATCAGAACTCAGTAGCTGTTCTTGTTTGTCGCCATCTACGTTTGAATACAATTATGAGCACAAATCCTGAAGAACCACTGAACATCTGGAGCGACATCCTCCCCCCCCCCCCTAAAAAAACAAACAAACAAATAAACACGACAACAACAACAACAACTATGCAAACAAATATATGGGTGCGAAACTCAATATTAAACGTCCTCCAAATTTGTGCTTCTGGTATTACATGTTTCTTTTGAATATAATATTTCGCACCCTCTACATCATAGAAAATTTATTTTAAAAATTACATATCACTCACGATTTCTTCATCCCTAATAATATTTAACCTGTTTTAAAATGGCACCCCAATGAAGGATAAATTCACTTTAGATGTGCATCCAAAATAGAATTTAGGTATGTATAGTTCCCCTATATAGCGAAGGATCTATTTTATAATAGTCGTTTTGTTCTCGTTAATCCCAAATGCAATAAGTGTTTTAAAAAGGGTGTAAAATATTATTGGTTGGTTTGCTTCCTCGCGAGTACTGTATGAAGTGTCTGTTAAGTTCTAATTGTGTCTCCCTTCTCTATAGCATTAAAAAATTTCACTTTAAAATGCTTCAGAGGTAGGTTTGCTTCGGTCGGTTTGTTCCCTTGTGTATATAAGGATTCATCGAATATACTAGCATGTATAGGATACCAAGTGTCTCGGTGATCAGACCCATGCTCCATCGACAATGTCTCCAGGCTTTATTTCGTCAACTGAGAATGAAATATAGGGGTAGAGTTGGGGCTGCAACTGAGTTTTAGGTTAGGTTTAGACTTAGGTTTTGGTATAGTGTTAGATCCAACGTTGAGATCAGGAATTCAACTAGTGTTGTAAATAGACCGCGGAGCATGTGTACAATCAGTTGCCCACTCGCCATGCCCCTGTTGATAAAATGATGTATTTAGTCTAATAGAGGTCATGACAGAATTAGTCTTTGAAAACCTAAAGAAGCCGGAAAAGTAGACAGGAAGGGTCAAGGACAAAGGTTATGACTATTGGTAAAGAACTGACCAGCAAAGCTTGTGAACAAAAGGCGCATTGTCCAGGGAGTTGTTGTGGGTGTAGATCGTCGATGGTGTAGATCCTGTTATATCAATGCCACTTCCCAGGTAAACAGGTAAAGTATAAGCCCTCTGTGATCTCTTTTTCGCAGTAAAGGTGTGATGAGATGGTGGCATGGAGCAACTCGATTTAGACCTTATTTGGACATCATTACTTCTTATACGCACATGTTGCAATAAACTTTGTCTGGGATGATGCATATTTGTTTTTGTAGTAACCCTGTCGCAATTGACGATCTCCTAGGGAAATTTGTGATGACTTTTCTTATACACATGACTTAGAATTTGGATTCTAGTAGAGTTTGGACTTTAAGAACTGTGATGATTATACATTTTACCTGATGTGGAGTTGATATCAATTGGTTAAATACTCATCCACAACACTTGTTGTGGCAACATGACAACTAGGGATCAGCTTTATTGAATAAAATTCTATTCAACTTCTACTTTCACTAGTGAGTATATCACCCAGATAATCTTCATAATGTGCTGTTTGAATAATGCATAATAACTTTTTTCCAGCCATCCAGGTATTGTATTGCAATTGATTTAAGTGCTTGCAACTTTCACTTGTGAATCGATTTTCATTTAACATAAGAATTCTTTTTAAAAAATAATTCTTCTAATGACACAAATGTTTGCCTATTATAATCCTGAAAACGAATCATCTCTCTTTTTCACTTTAATTTCGTCAGAAAAAAGACAAGGTGGAATATGGCAAAAGCATTTCTGTATGACATTTGTTCTTACATTCTATTGAATCTTACTCCTATTCCTCTGTAGCTTGCTCTGCATGTACGTTAGGAAAAGCTCGAAGTCATTTTAATCATCAAATGTTTTGTTTTTTTTCTCGATTGTTATTAATCAATTAGAAAGTCATTGTGGTTTAGCGCCGTCTAATGCAGGGACGTCGTAAGAGGGTGTGCTTTTTTTCTATCTGCGACATAAAGTATACATGTACATTATTTTTTTGTTTGTTTTCTAGATGATTTTGGGGTGTTTTTTTTTTTTTTTTGTTTGTTTGTTTGTTTGTTTGTTTTTGTTTTTTGTTAAATTGTTAGCAAATTTGGTTCTACACTCCGTCCCATTTAAAATTGTCTTGAAGATGTGTCACAGAATGTGCATGTGCTTAAGATATGAGTATAGAAGGCTGCTATCTTGCCCCACCGAAGAAATTATGACAATTATGAAATAGAACCCTTTATATCCTTATAAAAAGTTTGAGAAATTTACCCAAAGCTCATAACATAGCAATTTTCTTCTTTCTTTTTAAAAAAAGAAACTACATGTCCACTCAGTCTAAATTATGAATACGCCCCTATCAGCAGATCACGCGTACTTGGTTACCAAGCCTATAGATATTAGCTTTGTTTTATCACGGTTAAAGTTCGCGATTAGTTTATTCAGTTTACTGAACTCACACCAACCAGCTTCCAACAATAAAACAAGTATCACTGCAATCTTTATTGCTGCTGAGCTTACTTTATCCTGCGTATTTAAGTCTTCATAGCAAAGATATGTCGTGAATGTCCAGTGTCTATATACATGTAGCTCTGTAATATTTACTGCGAAGACATCATCATTTTGTCTTGGTGAGTTTTGCGGATGAATCTATAGAAATCTAATGATTTTAATCAAATTTTGTTCTAGCCAAATTATTTTCACTGAATCATGCTTAGGTCAAATAAATTATTCCAGGTATAAATATCATTGCTGATATAGATAAATACGACGCGTGTCTCAGATCGTTGAAGCATTTTCTGTCACCGTTCATATCTGTGTATAGGTCTTGCTCTACTTCACCCTTCCCGATATTCATAAAACAATCTCCTTCTATTTATGTTCTCGCTACAGACTACTTATTGACATTCGAACACAGCAATGACGTCGTCTGGGGAAGACCTCCCATTGGAGGAAATGGAGGATGAACTACCTCCTCTCCTCCGGGCTGCAAGGAACGCCGATGTCGCAGCATTCAAAAAGATGCTCGAAGACGGGGAGGATGTCCTCCAAAAAGATGAGGTAATAATTATTGAAATCATTTTGATATGACAAAAGACTTGGCAGAAAGCGTGTCAAACGAAAGTTCAAGTTTTGATGAATAATATCAAAATTCAGTTTTCCACCAGAATTAGCTCTGTACCGTTCTATTTTTGTTCTCTCCCTATTTCTATATGTCTGTCTGTCTATCTCTCACTATGTGTGTATCCACTTTGTTTTGCTCTCGCCTTTACTTTCTCCCTTCATCGTCGTTTCATTTTCAATGCCTTTCTCTCTTTGTCTCTGTCTGTCTCTGTCTGTCTCTGTCTGTCTCATACTCCCTCATTTTTATTCTGCTTAATTTTAGTCTTTTTTTTCTTCTAATTTCATATATTATTTCTATGTTTCTATCATAATCTTTCTCCAAATCCTACAAATTTCTTTTCCTTTGTTCAAAGTTGTCGATATCATTCACACAAGCTATACATGTATAGTACTTAAGTCTTCCCAGTTACCCTCAACTATGGGGAATATATGAATTGAAACCATCAGCAGTCCTCATTCATGTAACATTCACTGTTATGCATATTGAAAACAAGCTGAAGCATCCAATATCACATAGTTTAATCGATGTTTTCAAACGAAAAACATAAAACCACTACTCCCTGGTAATTTAATGATGCAGAAACTCAGTGAGTAATTAGAGCTAACAATGTCTTGTTTGTATGATGGTTAACGAGACGGGTTAATAACATGGGTTCCGTTGCCCGGAGTCGTTTGGGGGGTTGATAATACGCCTTCCATGGCCAAAGTTTCGAAACTAATTAAAATTTGGAGGGGAATGTTTCTTTGGTGAAACCAGGAAATTAAAGCAATACTTTGACGATGATACGCATCAAAGAAATTTTGCGTCCCCCTCATGTCGAGCTCAATGCCCCTTGTACGATAATCTCTCTCTTCTGTTGTTTTTGTCATCTTGAAACGATGAAATATATCACACCGTTTTATTAGGTTTGCTTTCCTGTTCTCTTTGTGATTTCATTGTTAGTAACAAAGTATTCTACATGCTAGTAAAATATGTAGTGATATTACTTTAAATATTAAGTATATACCATATCCAATTCTAATTTTTGTTTTTTGTTTTCTCGGAGTTTAAACAGACGAAAATTTGCATTGGAATGCGCATGGTAACTATTTAGGTACCGAAATATCAAAATGTATTGGGATTACGTATAATTTAAGATGATGTCCTCGTTGTTCAGGCTTATTCACATTGTATAATGCTTTAATATTACTGGGGTAATTGTAGCAAAACAAAATTAGAAGTCCTTTTTAAATTACAAATTGTAGTGGCAGTCATTATGAATCGCATTCAGCTCTTATTTTTCATAAACTGAAAAACATTGAATATCACTCCATCTTTATTAATATTAGACAGCGCTAGTCGGATTTTCTTACTTTAAAAACATTTTACCAAAGAATATTCTTGAAATGTTTAATATTAATAGTATAATTTATTCCCACAATACACGCACCAGCAGCTCACTTCACTTATGGAAAGTAGGGAAAACCTTTGACAACGGTTGGTTCGTTTCAGTAACCGGAATACATTTGTTCATGCATTTCTCTCTCCCTCCTTAAAAGAAAATTAAAACAATATTTCACTTCAAAATATACTTGACTAGCAACTCTGCTACTCTTGCTAAGATATTTAAATGTCTTCGTACAGAATTAGGACAATTATTATTTATATATAGCCTCCAACCACAGTTACACAAAGGGGACTTGTCTTACAAGGCCAATACAGACTTTATTTTAAGTTCTCTTGTTTCATTTCTCATAATTCAATACAGGCTAACTGATACTCATATCTAATTGCTTTTTTATGAATGAAATATTAAATATATGTTTGTCACGTACAACTGTTTGTACATTTTAGAAATGAAATAAATAAATGAACTCAACTCAACAACAACATTACAGCATTCATTAGGAATCCAATAATTAAATTAAATTAAATTAATTGTTTCCTATTGAAACTGAGATATAACCTCGATTTCAATTGGATAGTAAATTAGTGTATGAAGTCTCGAGGATGAGATCCAATGATTTTTTTTTTTTTTTTTTTTTACTGTTCCATCTGGATAATAATGTAATAGGTAATATCGGTATGGTAAGAACCTTTCGATTCCTAATAGAATGGTCTAAAAATTTGCAATCTAGATGTGTCCTTTTACCAAAGATGCGTGTAGTTAGTTCAGCTTATATTTAGTTTGATCAAATCATGTTCTTTATTTCATTAATTCATCCCTTCATTCATTCATTCATGCAAAACACCACTACTTTGTCCATGATATATGTGGCTTGTATAAGGTTGAATCTTCTTCTGTTCTAGCTCATATAAAGTAAAGCATTGATAGGGATAGTTGTATTTGTGTTCCATCTCTTGCGGTGATTGGTATAAAAACTTAAAAGTGATTAGAGCAGCAGGCCTGATTAGTACCAAGGTGAATGGGTCAACTACCTCGGGAGAGATGCATAAAACATTAATGCTTCTTTTGATTATAGACCCCAGATCCTGATCAAACACATGACCAAGGACATCGTGTGGTAAATTAGTATCAAAACAGATCTACTTATACCGGCTTGTTTGTCCACGGTGCTACAAAAGCACTACTTGGAGATATAATTAGATACAAATGAGCGAAGACTGCATGTAAATGAATGAAATCAAACGTGTACTGATCTCAAACTATTTTATCAATATCACATTTTATTTGGAAAGGAAAATCGTTTCAGTGGCAAATCTTTACTGGGAATAAGCAAAGATTTTTTTGTGTGAACGAGAAATACAACTACCGTAAAATTTTTTTTTTTTTTAATGAAAGACTTGTTGGTACAAAACATTAGATAAGAGAATTTTCAACTCCATTAAAGAATTATAATATCATAAAAAATACGTGAATTGATCTGTTGATGGATGTAATGTACTTTTTTTTATTTGTATCGTCTTTATAGAAATGTTGTACAGGCCACAATATAAGATTGATAACTATAATATCATGTCTACTTCCAAATCGAACCTGATATTGCGTGATGAGAAATTGCATCATTATTATGATTACCTTTATCAAGTATTGTGAAAGAAGATTCGATTGTCAGCAATCAGAAAGGAAGTTGTCTACTCTCTGCATGAAAGCTTCAAATTATGTTATTTCATTCTTAAAATGAAATCTAAAACGGTATACTTTCTTTCATTTGCATTTTCTAACATGTTGCCCCCCCCCTCAAAAAAATGGCTTGAAATTTTCAAAACATTTTTAGTGAAAGGAATTGTCAGAACAATGTTGGAAACCTCTGCAATCACTTATTAGGAACATTGCATTGTGATATTCATTTTCCACATTAATTAAGTGTTTTGTTTGGTAGATAAAAGTATATCTTCTACAAAAGTACAACATTCCAATTTTTCTCTTTCCTCATCGCGGTAGGACGATCGGACAGTCTTACATTGGGCAGCACAAAGCGGGTGTGTACCTATTATCATGGCCGGAGTTACCCGGGGACTCATCTGGCATGTTAATGCCAAAAGCAAGGTGAGGAAAATAAAGCCATATTTCTGTTACAAGATTCATAGAAACTATCTCCTATTTTGTTGTATCTTTTGTTAATTACTTTTATTTTACGTCCCTTCATTTAAATGTATCCGTCTCAGTGGCACACCGGATTTCCATTATTCCTTAATATGTTTTGTGGGCTTTCAAAAGATTTTAATGAATAAATACTTTTCATACAGTGAGTTTGTCAAATTATTTACAAATGTGAAAAAGAGAAGTAGTTAATCCCCCCCCAAAAAAAGAGATCAAATCAAATCGAACAGTCGATAAAAAAATGTACGACTACTGTATTTTATTCCATTTGAAGCGAGGTCTGACACCTCTCCACGAAGCTTGCTTGGCTGGCTATGTCCGTACTGTTCATGTACTGATGTCTATAGGAGCAAACATGGAAGCACAAACTGAGGTAAGATGAGTTTTCTTATAATAATCACCATCTTCTGCTTCTTCTTTATCATCTTCTTCTTTTTGTTCTTCTTCCTGCTGCTTCTCCCCCCCCCCCCCCCCCGTTCTCTAACTTTTCTTCTTTTTTCAAAACAATAGAATATTCTCAGAAGCACATTTCTAAAAAAAAAAAAAAAAAAAAAGAAGCATTTTCGAAGTTATCAAAATGTCTCATTAAATGCAGTCATATTTTGTATCGTTGTATTCTTATCGTGTAATGATACATGTATTTGTCAGAAGGAACCAGGTCTGCGTGGCTTAAATAAATCATCTCGGTAACTTAATAGGAACTGGTTCTGAGTTAAAGAACGTTTCATGGATGTGAATTTATTTTAAAGACAACTGATGGGCCTTTGCAAGACCCTGATATTACCTTTAGTCACAATAATGTGAATTTACAAAAAGCTCTTACTGTAAAAATCGTTTTTTGTTTTGTTTTTGAATGCCCTTTCTCTCTGTTTTTATCCTTAGGAGGGCTATACTCCGTTACTCTGTGCCGCTGGTAATGGCCACAATGATATCACACGAATTCTTGTCGGGGGTGGATGTGACCCAAACAAAAACTTACCAGTAGGTGGATGACGATGATGGTGGTGATGGTGATGTTAGTTGGTGGCGGTCTCGATTGTTGCTAATGAGGTGGTGTTGGTGATGGCGGATAATGTTTCTAATTGATAAATTGTGATAATATGGTGGTGGTGCCCAAGGTGGTGGGGTTTTGTAAAGGTGCCGATCGTGGTGCAACATTCTATTGACATAAGCTTTATAAATAAATGTATCAGTATCCTTGATAATGTACATGTTACTGTTATTCGTTTTGAAGAGTTGTGAAGTAAAATGAATTGATGGATTGAACATGATCTACGACCTACTTTGAATCACACACTGAAGCCGTATTCATTACTCTTGTTAATGGTATAGGTGATTGGTGTCAATGCTCTTCACATAGCGGCTTGGACAGATCAGCCTGATGTCTTAGCCGATCTACTCGTCATGGGAGGAGATATCAACAAGAAAAGCTTGGTAAGTTTGAAAAGAGTAGGGTATAGAATAGCTTTACGTTAATTTACCTTTGAATAGTGGGACTATACTGCTAAAATGAAATATTCAAGCAGTTAAAATACATTTTTATTTCTAATTCGAGGGCTTTATTTGTCTTTAGTATGATTATCAATTTCTTTTGTTTCTTCTGACTTGTTTTAGATTTCCTTTCATCGCTCTTATCAAATTCGAAACACCTTGGACAACTACAACTGACACGATATCTTCTCTCAATAGTCATTAAGGTTGTAATTTGTAGCGGTCAATGAGATTGAAAAGATGTTTATCACAAATTGATAACTTAAAGATCACTGTTATTTCTATTTTCCCGCCAGGAAAAAAAACCCCAACAAATTATTTGAGACACAAAACCGTACCATCTCTGCTCCATTAAGTCTGATCTTTCACCTCGGATTGACATAATAAGTTTATCAAGTGATTAAAGACCGTATTTATCTTCTTTCTATTTGTTTTGGTCTTGTATTCAGGTCCAACTTTTGCCCGTATTGCAACAGAAAATAAACATCATGCAATACACAAATCGCGCTCTCTATATACCCTATCAATATCAAAGACCAACTGTAGACTGAACTGTACTGCAACTTCATTATCTTAATTCATACAGCAATTGCTGAAATGCACATAGTATTTGTTTACGATTTTTTTTTTCTGAGATTTTGGTGAAAATTATTTGTTTGATTAATTAACAATGTTGCAAGCTACATTCGTTTTGTTATAAATACCGCAGAACAGGAGAAGTCCAATATAACATCATCACATTAGTCCGATGCATTATATAGGAGCTTTTATCATCACAGTTAAATTAACCCCAGTTACATTTACTCATAAAAATGGAACTCATGATTTTATATGTATTTAACGTCTATTGGCTGCAAGTAATAACAAAGGATGTTTTGTATTATGGCCATTTAATAATAAGCCGTATTAAAATACGATGTTTTAATTGTTAAATCAGAAGACAGCTCCGTTTTGTTAATGATGTATCATACATGTATCTATATGATTATGATAAATATATAAAACGTTTCGTGTTATATAATGTCACATGTTTTTATACTCACAGTAAATGAAACTGCTGTCATTTCGCTATACCGAGTCTACATTTAACCTTATCATATTATATTTTGCTAAAGATCTGCGAATGCCTAGTAGCGCATTAATCATGATAAATACCCATTGCTGATATTAGCTTTTATATTGGGTCATTACAGATTATGTAAACACAAATAGAGAATCTACGATACGAGAACTGGGGTTGACATTTAGATTACAAATTACAATATGTGGTAGATTATGTCAGTTCTAACGCACAGTTCATTTTATTAGGATCCTGTTTTTAAACGTCTCCTCACTTGTACTTTAAATAATTATGTTCTCTTTTCCTCCTCTTCTTCTTTCTTTTTTCTTCTTCTTCATCATCTTCTACTCCTCCTCCTATTCCCCCCTCTCTCTCTCTCTGTCTCCCCTTCTAATTTTCTTACTTTCTTTCTCTCTCTCTGTCCTTTTCCCTCTTTCTTTTTCTCTCTTATGTTCTAACCACCAGACACGGAAGACAGCCATGGAGTTTGCACTTGAACAGAACCACACTGACTGCGTGAATGTACTCAAGAAACATGAACAAAAAGTGAGTTTCAAAATACATAATGATCTTAAACAAATAAGGAGAAAAGCTATGAAATTTTTTTTACATAAGAACAACATGATTAAATCACCATTTTGAAAAGCAGATTGTTTCAGTTTTCGATGTCTATTTTGTGTACTGTTAAAGTATTTAAGTTTCATTTAATTCCTTTGAAAGATATTCTACTAAATAGGAAAAGCATACAGTTGTTTTTCATTTTCAGACGAAGCAAAATGACAAAAATGTGATAGTGATAAAAGAAGAGTAAAGCAGATAACAAAAACAGGGAAACATTAAGAATATATGAAAAATAAATTTGAAAGTATATAACAAATGAAAATTAAAAGAGAAATGTACACTCTAAGCTTTTGAAATTGAATTAATTGAATACAGTATCAGGGAACGGCGTATCAGATAATTACTTGTCTTAAAATCATTTCTTTCTCTTTACCAACAGCTGCAGCAGCATTTCAAACAACAGCTAAGTGAACAAGAAAATTTCTTTCGAACCAAACTCAACCTCCTAGCTGATAAGATTCATAAATACTACGACGACCGACTCAAGCAGGAGATCGAGTACTTCGAACAGCAGTTACAAGATCAACACGACAAGGACGCTGAGATCATCGTGAAACTCAAATCACGAATTGACCACTTGCTTAAAACTGAACTCGATGATGATGACGATGACGAACATCATAAACAAGGCGTAGAGGAGAGTAAGAAGATGGAGAGCGAGACACATATAGGCGATGAGAAAGGTTTGCTTCGTCCGGACAGGACAGCTGGAGAGAGTTCAAAGATGTCCTTGAGAAGGAGAAGACGTAGCAGCCAGTTTGCTCATCGACCAAGGATGTTCAGTATTACCACCCCGCATGGACCAAACGGGCATGAGTCTTCTGATGACGAGCATGTACATGGGCCACGACGTCGGTATGATAGACAAATAAGCGTCGACGGACAACGTCAGCCGAGGCGACCAGCGGGCGGACGACCCGGCAGTGGGCGGGTGGGAAGCGGGAAAGCTAAATCAATGACCGAGCTAGTCGATGATGTCAGCAAAAAGCCATCCAGTGTGAATTTTGTCAAACGGCATGGAAGTGCAACCCTTGAGCATGGTATCTTGGAAATGAATCACAACTCATCACAGCTATACCCAGGAGTGCCGACAATACGTCTCCTGCAACCATCCAAGCCGACGCATCCCCGATCATCAACGCCTACGCGTACGATATCAACCACGCCATCGCATCCGATGTCGTTAACACCATCCAACTCATCCCTCTCTCCTTCTCCTCCACCGCCTTCTCCCATAAGCCTCACACCAAATATGGGTTCGACGAGCCCCACTCCTTCAAACATATCTACCTCAGATTCTGTCTTCCTTGACGGAAATGAAAACCAACTTACAGCCTCCCCCAAGCCGAAGTCAAGACGGAGTAGCATCGCTGCTTTCCTACGACCTCACTTCAAATCAAGCTCTAGTGTTGTGGAGGAGGAGAAATCTCGGCGTAAGAGCGTCGAGACCAAAATACCTGACGCGAAGTCACCGGCGCCACAACCTCGCAAGCCTCGAAAGAAAGGCTTCTCATTGTTCTCAATCCCATTACCTGGGATTCCTTCAGGAATGATTGAAGAGGATTCACTTGAAGATGTAGAGATGGATCACACCGGATCACAATGAACAAGAAATTGACAAATCAGACATTTAATGACTTTATTTGCTTTTACTTGTTTAACTGTATGTTTATTGCTCATAATTGATATTAATCTCTCGTCTCTTTTATATTATGTCAATACATGTACTTAGATCATCATATTCACCATACATGCACATTCCTCTACTCTTAATACGACCATTTTGTCGTCTTCATTCATGTATTTTCCATCTCACTCTCGTTTTCCCTCTTCTCTTTACATGTCATGCTCGTTTTCTATTAATCTGTCTCCTCTATCTTTTGCCTGCTCTTGAGATCATTCTCTCTCCCTTTCTCTCTCTGTCCCTCTGCTACGTATCCGGACAACTACCCCCTGGACAATTACCCCCCGGACAACCACCCCCGGAAAACCACCCCCTAGACGACTACCCCCCTAGGACAACTACCCCCCAGGACAACTACCCCCTAGGACAACTACCCCCCAGGACAACTACCCCCCAGGACAATTACCCCCCAGGACAATCCCCCCCCAGGACAATTACCCCCCGGACAACTACCCCCCCGAACAACTACCCCCTGGACAGCTACCCCCGGAAAAATTGTCCTGGGGGTAATTGTCCTGGGGGTAGTTGTCCTGGGGGGTAATTGTCCTGGGGGGTAGTTGTCCTGGGGGGTAATTGTCCTGGGGGTAGTTGTCCTGGGGGGTAATTGTCCTGGGGGGGTAGTTGTCCTGGGGGGTAGATGTCCTGGGGGGTAGATGTCCTAGGGGGGTAGTCGTCCAGGGGGTGGTTTTCCGGGGGGTAGTTGTCCGGGGGGTAGTTGTCTAGGGGGTAGTTGTCCTAGAATCCTCTGCTATCATTTATTTTTTCTCCCTCTTTCTATCTTCTATCCAGTCTTATCTTGATCATGTCCCTAGATCAAAGGCAAGTTATAACCTTTACAAGACAGTTTAAACCTATTCATTTATATCAGCAGCCCGTATCATCTTAAATTTTTGCAGTATGTATCAGTATTTTTGTCCAGTGCTTTTATACCTCAATTTATATTTGTTTATTTTTGTTAACGACAACCACAAGCAAACCTCATATTCCGAATAGAGAATCGGCTGAGTAGTTGCACATAAACTCTGATATCATACCATTATTATTCTACACCCAAGGAGAGAAAAAAGATTATTTTGCACAACAGCGTGTTGAATTAAGTACTTTTATTACAAAGTTTCCTTGTTATATACACATTATATATAAATATTTACATGTTTTGGAAATAAATTGTATACTTCACAGAGAAAGTATAAGTATGATGTGGAAAGCAATAAATGACAGTGTCAATGTTTTCTTCCTTTTGTTCTGTCTCACTCATCTGTCTCAACATTTCAAGAACAAGCTTTATCACTATTCATTACAAAAGTAGGGAGGAAAAACAAATACACAATAGATTTTCTTGTTTACCTTAAGCAGTAATACACATTACCTGTTGAATTAGCAAATTGGATAGCCAGCTTAAATGTGAAATATATGAATATTTACATGTTTCAGAGCTATTTTAAGTTTCCAATAAATCATTGATTCTGAATGGTGAAAGCATTAGAAGCAAGAATTTCAAGTCCAGTATATTAAAACTCTTTTGATCATTGAGTGAAATTTCAAACTGATTAGAGAACTGAAGCTAATAATGCAGCTGCCTTTTGTGAGAGAACTCTCATTCTAATAACTAATGTATTATAAATCACATAATGTAGAATGGAATAAACTTGTCTTTCATTATGAAAATTATGGAGGACTGGAATCAATAAGCATGTACAGAGCTATGTTGTTTCAAAAAAATCAATATACACCTGTAATCAAAATGAACATCTCTTACTCACCTTGGATATTATCAATGTAGGATATTATCAATGCTGTGCATACAAACTAGCTCTGATGAACTATAAACAAAGAGTTCAAATGGTTCAGATACAGCTTCTGAATGCTCCAGTGTTGGGGCAAATTTCAAGCACACCATTTGACTTTTTATCTACTCCTCTGAACATTATTCAACTATGATACAATTCTTAATTAAAAGCATAGTAGCATTAAAACAACAGCTCCTTTCTGAATACAACATATGATTTCCCTTAAACAAGGTTGAGTACTGAATCATGTATTGTTAATGTCAAACACTACCATAAATGGACCTTCCATTTCTTCAAAGACAAGCAATGTTTCCAGCCACCAAGAATGATACTGTGCTCTTGAGTAGACAATGCATAAACATAGAGTATTAAAGATTGACAATTGGAAGCTTCACACAGGTAGGGTGAACTTTACATGATTAATCTGTTTAACCCATTCTATGACTAGGGTGACTAGCCAAACAATACATTCTGCAGTGTGTTAGAACTAAGCATTATTGTTCTGTTCAGGTACTGGTAAAGCTATTGTGAAAAATATATGAAGTGCCCAATTTATCAAAATATCAGAATTTAATTCTTGAAAGTACATTCATGTCAACTGTTCATATACATGACACAAAGTTGAGAAGGAGTTGTAGCTGACTAGTTTGTGGGCAACATTCATGACATGGCGTACGTACAGTGAAACCTCGTTATAAAGAACACTGTTATTCCAAACTCTCATTATAACAAGGGAATTTTCCTGGTCCCAAATGTTATTGTTTTTTTTAGTCCTGATATAACAAGTTTTCAATAAAATAAAAGGTAATTTCCTTGGTTGCAATGAGTTTGTTATAAAGAGGTTCCACTGTATATGTATTTTCCTTTGAAAAATGATTTTCAGAAGCTCCAAAAAAATTTGCTACCAACATGTAATGTTCTGCTATTAGTTCTAAGACAGTATAATTTGCATGTTGAAGAGTTGATCATGTAGAGTGTGCCACATGCAAAGAGGTTGATGGAAATCATATTTCTATCCAATGTTTTCCATTTGTGAAGAGGCCTTACAGACATTTGAACCTCCTAGTGTTATGTGATAATAATACCAATTTTACATTTATCAATATAGTTCATCAATACTTTATCAATACCTAGACAGGAAGTAAACAAGAAGTTCATATGTTTACAATCTTCACTTTCTTCAGAAAGTATTACTCATACAACTTCCAACTAAAGCTAGATGACGTAATGGTCACTTTAAGGTCTTCTTATTCTCAACATCACTCCTTCCAGATAACAGCCCCACTCCCCAATACTGATTAAAAGTTATTACTACTTAGGTCATTTGGTTAAGGACTCAAGGTTGACCAACTCCCAATAGGGGGTTTACCCATTATAAAAGGGGTTCACTTCAGGACTCCAGTCAGAATAGAAGTCAGATAGAATTCAGACTTGACTTCAAGATTTACTTCAGAATAGATTCCAGACATCATAAGAGTATAGTCGCCATCAGACTTGCTCGAGGCTTCATCGTTATATTCATCTGTATCTTCATGTTATACTTCATCTGAATAAATGCTATACTCTATAGCTTCTAACTTCAACTGATTTGTGTCACCAGTTCATCATATTATGTACTCTCTCTCTACACTCAAGAAAGTAAACTGAATTCAACCGATCCCTACACAACATTAGGATGTTATACAGAGACACTGTTATGTCTTGTATGAGCCTATGTGGGAGGAACCAGTTTCTCTTCCAGTTTTTCAATGTGTGAAAAAGCCTTACAAATACACCTCTGGTTTGTAGTGCTGCATGGAGACACTGCTATGATGTGAACGGACCCGATGCAAGGAGGAGATTGCGACGAGTGAAGTGAAGGTTGTAGACAGCAGTTGACTTGGTTGGGTAAGAACCCAGGAGAACATTAGAAGCACTGGATCTATAGAAAGAAACACACAGTAGGGATGATTACATACCAGGATCTATTCTAAAGGACAGATTTGTGATGTGACAGAGTGTATACATCAACAGCATACCATACCTTCTCAGAATGATCAGCAGAGTGTTTAAATGCATAAATATGTAAAATATTTAAACTATCTAAACTGCTTGTAAAGAATATGTTACAGCCTTTACACTACCTGCACACAGATGATACTACCTGTAATTTACATTTTACTTCAAATTTCATACAGTCTACAATGAAAACATTCTATATTATTGGATGAATAGCAAACATATCATTATGAAGTTAAATGAGATGAAGTAACAGTTACAATGTACTTACGTAACGATGGCAGGTGTTGAACTAAGTTCATCTGGTTCTGTCTCTGCAAAGATCTTCTTTACATCCCAGAGTTTGACACAATTATCTAGACCACCTTCATAACACAAAGAACAATATCACAATCAAAAATGATATGCAGTGCATTTTGTCTTATACCCAGCTCTTTACTTATAGGCCTTTATAAATATGATCGATATATTTCAAGTACATGTATATATCAAACAGACGCTTAAGATGGATCAAGCTGATAAGCTAATTTATTCTCAAGCTTGACGCATATCCAAGATTTCTATAAAGATAGTAAATTACAATACTGAAGCTATGTGTGTACATTTCAGTAATTTGATGTTTCTTTTGGGCCTTTACGAATAAAGCGCATCACATGGCAAGTAAGCAGAAAAATAAAATAAGCACATTTTCACCCTGTTCACTAAGTACATGATTACTTTACTACATAACAAAGGGACTTGCAGTAAAGAGGCGCTGCATGAGCTGTGTTAAAAACAAAGTCAGTGTGACAGTGCCCATAAGTAAGGCAGTACCTCTCAATTCAGAAGTACCTCTGATACCATACAAAAGTGTAGGTCTCCTAATCTTTACCAAAACCCAGGAAAGAACCCTTGATTAGAATAATATGTGAAGACTTGTTTCAACTCACCTGATGCAAGAACATTGCCATCTTGACAGAAGCTGAGGGAGTAGACTGGTGCAGTGTGATTATTTAGTTCCCTGATGAGGTTTCCATGGCGTAGTTCCCATAGTAACACCCTCTTATCTTCTCCCGTTGATGCCATGTAGTGACCGTTGGGTGAGAAGATGATGTTGTGGATTGGACCCTGGAGGATAGCACATACAAGTAATTCGGCTGATTCTATTATATTGTAACATTTTCAAGGTGCTGTCACTGCTTCATACAGGCTTATAAATTTCCATCACACTTGAGGGAGTCAGTGCAATAAGTGCTCATCATCACTTTTATGAAAAAATAGTAAAAATGCACTACTCCTTCCCCCCTTCCCTGTAAATTGCAATAATTTCACATTAATGGTCAAATAATATGTTGGCCAAATAACAGACACAACTTATAATCCTGCACTGACTTTTGTTATACTACTAACTTTCAAGTGCATTTAACTCTGAATAGTACACTTGTGGGTGGGCACACTCTTACATTGACTTACTCATTTAATTCATGGATCATGCGTCACAAGCCCTCAAATAGTTCCAGTTTTCATTTCATTCACTAAGAATGTACACATTTCTTTCAGAACTAAATCAACAAAATGAAAATAAAGTCATACAATTTCATTGATAACAATGAATGTTCAGTGGCATACTGTTACAGATTTTGAATCCCTAGAGACTTGAAGGGAAAATAAAGTAGTTTTCTCGGCAAGCAACATTAAAGCCAGTCTTGTGACATGTTTTGGAGTTAAATCTGTCTAGTTTGTAAGAGGTTGTGAGGTCCTTGAGAAATGTAAAGAATGGCAGGTAGGAGTTTGAATTGTGTTGGATGTACATGTAGCAATACAATCTGTATGTTTATAACTGTTTCTACATAAAGCTGCAATATTCATCAGATATAACTCTAGATATTATTTATGATCATTGATTACTAAAGAACTAGAAGTACAAAATGTAGCTCTGAGACTTTTTTTCCTACTAACAAATTTGATGTCAAAACAATTTTATTATGGATACTTATAATGCCTTTTAATTGACCCAGACAAAATGACAGAGCTCACTTGACTCAATAGCATAGGGACATTGATACGATGTTAAAACCAATCCATGTTCTTTACCTTATGTCCTGTCATAACTCGAACACATTTGCCATTGTTCATATCCCACAGTCTGATAGTCTTGTCACTTGATCCAGTTGCAATGTAGTTTGAGTTAGGATGAAACCTCACCGTCTGTTATTAAAGGATAAATTTAATAACCTCATTGGCGTAATATTCACATGATATTTAAAACAGTTGCAAACATTTACATACGACTCTATGTACAAACTTAAATTTCATTTATTTGGTTGAACTGTACATAATATTTATAATAATACGTAATTATAAAGTGTGAAATGTGCATCATCAAGCACAATAAATCAGTAAGTAATTAGTTCATGGTACAAATGACCCAGAAATGACCCCAATTTGTACGCGCATGCACATCTGTTTTGGTGGACGTGCTACTTGTTCAACAATTAATATCATACTGGTGCTGGCATCATGGTGCTTAAAGCATACAGAGGTCAATTGTCCTCGGCATAAATGACCTTTATCTGCACATGTGCAAATTGTAATTACAAATTGGCTTATTCCAACAAGAAACAGTAAACCACATAAAAAAATGGCAACGACAAAGCTGAACATGTAAATGATAAGCAGGAGGTATTGATTTGGGGGTAAAAATACTGCCATGGTCTTGACACATACCCATTGATCTGTGTGTTATAACACATAGAAATGTGAAGTACATTATGCGTATCATATTTCCTCAAAAGCAGTTTATCAAATTATGTTTGAATGGGTGGGCCATGGGAGTGCTCATGGCACTTACAATGGGATTTCTAACTCATTGCTTAAACCTATTGCCAGGTTCATCTAGGTATGAGACATGTCATTTCTTACTGTAAATGAAATTGATATCAAATGAATGATTACTCACATCAACATCTGAGAGGTGTCCAGCAAATATCCTAAGAGGTTGATGATACTCAGTGGCCCACAGTCTGGCAGTCCTATCCTTGCTTACTGATGCAAAGTAATGACCAAATGGTCTGCAATCATAAGAGGATTTGAAAGGATGATTAGTGCCGTAGCTTAAACCACCCACATTTTTATTCTAATATTTTTAAACAAAGAATTTTTTTTGTCTTCTTGAAATTCAGTATGGTTTCATTAAATATGAAATACATCATGGAACTTTCACTGCATGATAAAAAGGGGAACTGCATGTAAAAATAGGATAATGACTTATAATGTCATTCAATTTACAGTTAGTTAACTGCTATAAGAACTTATCATCTTGTACGTACTGCAAACTCTTTGTTTACTTTACATAAACATCATGTAATATCTATTGTGCATGCAGTTGTAGTAGTTCCCTCATTACCTTTACATTTATAAAGCTCTATACACTGATGGCATATTCATGTACGTAAAAGAGTTCAATCTCTCTTCTTTCAGCTTTCAGTCTCATTGTCTTCAATGTGTAATCAACTCTCCCAAATTTTTAAGCCCTGCATTGTTACAGGTCACTGACAATCCTTGAGTAATCTCCCCTAAAAGTAAAGATAGCCTTTCAAAGCACTTAAAGCTTTGTGATATAAGAAACATCCTGGTCTTTCTTGTTCTTTATTAGTTTGATGAGTGTGACAATGTGAACTAGGTCAGGGATAAATAGAATATACTTCCTGTTTAATGTTTTGTTCAACCCTCCCCCCCCCCCCCCCCCCCCATGCCCACTTAACACATCATTTCACACAACTTAATCAAGCTAGAGAGGCAATACCTTACTAACAATAACAAAATCTAAAGCCCAGACTAGTAGAGAAACGGAATTAATCCATCAATGTTAGAACAAATTACAACTCTGGATAATGAATACCGAAGGCAAAAGCCACAGCGATAAAATTTCCAAAAGCTAAATGCCCTCCAATTCCTCTATTTCCACATAAGAAACAAATAACTCTTTTCAGAATTCACCAAATAAACAATGTCTAAAAAATATTCAACCACTTTCTCCTCTTTCACAGTTCCATTCTCTGTTGTCTCCTCTATCTATTCTACTAATCTGTAATCACTTTAAGAACTATACTTCCCCTTACAAAAGAATAAGCCCATAATATACTGTATAATCCATCATGAAATCCTACAAGAATCAACATTTACATATTTTCAGAGAGAGAATGTAGCATGAGAGACATCTTACCCAAATTGAACATCCCAGACAGGATAGTTATGTCCCCTGTATGCGACCAGACTGGAGTAGGTATACATACTCCATAGCTTGATAGTACAGTCTTCTGAGGCTGAGAGGAGGAACTTACGATCAGGGCTGAAGCTGGTGGAGTAAACAGGTCCGCTGTGTCCAAGTAGGGTCCTCTGGTCTGTGGCAGTACTGGAGAATAAGAAGCAAAGGTCGAAATAATTGATAGCTCTATGTCAATATGGACAGTTTTTGTAAAAATTGTGCAATACATGAAAGAACAGTCACCTATGAGATTGTAGAAGAAAACAGCAATAAAATGCATGCAAGAAAGCATACATTTAGAAATACTGAGCTGCAACTAGTCCATCAATTCTTTATTTTCAATATTGGTTATTCTTTGGGTATAAGTTACATAAAATTGATTTAATTTCCAACAAAACACAGGGAAGACAGATGGTCTACTTAAGTGTAGACTAGAGTCTATATTGTTAACATGTGTATAATTCAGACACTGTCTGCTCTGAGTCAGAAGGGCATTAACAATTCACATAGAGTTATTATCTTCCAGCCTTAAGCAGATGACAACTCCATAAATAATTTTAGACCACATGAAGTAAATTGATTTTATTAACAAAAAAACCCATTATTTTCATACTTTTAACTTGGAATAAGAATAGAAACAGAAAATCCATCCTCCCCTTTTAATTTTTTTACAAGGATGTTAGTAAACCATTTACCTGTCATCCATGATTCTCTCCAGTACATCATCCGCCTCAGCATCAATCTCCTTCAAGGATCCAGCTTGTTTCACTTTCCTTAGCTTCTGAGGTGTTAATGTCCATATCTTGATGTTAGAGTCTGAGAAACCTGCTGCTAGCAGACCAGAATCATTGCTAACATCCACTGAGATCAGCTTACTGTCATAAATGGAAATAAAAATATGGTTAACAACACACTTATGTTTAGATGCAAGAAGGGCTAGTTTATTTAAAGAAACTTGCAAGCTTGAAAAAAAAACATTCAAAAATTATTCAGCTTTGATCAATAACAATGTTAGTGGAATGTCTGTAGGTTAAAGAAATATTTTCTAAGAGTTCCCTGACGTAATGGCCAAGCATTGTGGCTGTATTGGAAGTCTATAGGATGAATTGATTTCTAAGCTTATAAGTCATAGGAATGATTCTGGACCGTCATGTAATCCTAATAAAATGTTATTCACATTTATTGCTTCAATTGCCCTGAAAATAAGAAAGGCGTAGGGTTGTAAATAAAAAAAAAGATAAGGAATATATTTCTGGGACATTTGAAAGAGTGTTCCTGAGAAACATATTTACACATCCATCCATTTACCAAATCATTGGGAGTGAGTGGTTTGTTTCAACTCTACAGTTATGGATCCATAGTCCTACACCTCATTATTAAGTAATACCAGTGAACCTATAAAAAACTCTTGCGGGACAGACATTTACGACCAATATGACGTAGGACTATAAAGACTTCCCTGTTTCTACAAATGATGACAGTGTTTATCACAAACCTTTGTGCAGCATTAAGGAATGTATAGAAGCAGATAGATGGCAAGTTATCTGGCCCAAGATGAACACGTTTAGAGAGCTCCCTCTGTGCATTCAACCGCTCTAATTTGTCTGCATCTTTCCTGTAAAATTAAGTTGGCATTTATATTTACTCATACTCTTGAAATCAAAATAGCTTTGCTTAACCAGTAGAACACATGTAAACTAGTTTTTTAAAAGTTTTTAATATTTCTTTTTCTGCATAATTGCTACTAGGATGTATTTACAATTCAATTCAATTCAACCAGTTCAAACTGCTAGAATAATGAGATTACCGTAGACAAATAAGTATGTTTAAACCACACAGAAAATGTTAAAAGAAACAGAAAAAATCAGAAGTTATTAAATTTGTTTATGAGACAAAATATGAAAACACTTTTCCCATGGTGTAACACTCACCCACCGTCTCTCATAATCACTTATGTGGCTTTAGATAAAATATTCCATACTCACAACTCTGGGAGGGGTATTCTGGTCTGAGGAGGAGCATTAGGATCAGGCTTGTTCTTCTTAGAAGCTAGTGGATCTTTCTTTGGCTTCTTTTTCTATTATTAGTAGGGAAAAGAAGAGGATCTATACATCAGCCCACTTATTACTAACTTTAAGCACTTACATGAAAGTGATTTCATAAAACTTAGAGTAAGTGTTTGTATATAACTGTTAAACACTGGCAATGCATGGGACAGTGTGGGGTCAATCTACTACAAAGAAACAAATCTAACAAAGATCTTTTCTTTACTTTTCTCTACTTAAGTACAATTGAGTCAAGTCATACCATGTGACAGGAACATCAAAGAAAGTCAATTTAGTTCAATCGGATCACTTTTCATTTATTCATTTGTTTTGTTACCCTGGTTAGCATTTTCAGTTTTCAATCAGTCATATCCTATCTAATAATGCTCATTAAATATACATGTACCACATTCTGATTGTTCATTTCTTATATTTTTTTAACAAGAAAGTCTATACCACTAGATCATTTTACTACATATATCACGAAATGATTGTGTAAATACCTTAGGTTTATCTTCACCTTCCCCTCCTTCATCATCTTCATCAATCTGGATGTTGATATCAGGCTCCTTGAGAAGACCGTAATAGATCTTTCCTTTATTGGCTGGGCAATAATACAAACAAGGAATCAAAATGGTACAAAAAATCCTTATCAATAGCAGAAGAACCAAGGAACAAATCATCTATCACATAACCCATACTTAACTCATAGCCTGCTATTGTCGACCACTGTCACTTCCGGGTTCTCGCTTCTGTCGACGATCGTCAACAGAAATCACGTACAAAAGAATCACCCTTTGAAATAATCCAGCAGCCATGGGTTTCATAATGCACAGCGCAAAGAGTTAATACAATCTCTCTATAATCAGGTTTAAAAAAAACAAAAAACATCTCACTAAAAAAGGGGTACTTTTTATGTAGATATGCAAGTAAACAGTTGTGAACTTCACATTCATTTTTGTGTTATTGCGTTGTTTTGAAATAATAATTAATACCTATTTCCACTCACTGGCTTTTATAAAAAAAAACATCATTTGATTGAAAGATACTGGCATTTGCTGGGCATAAATCTATCTCCATGAGTTAGGCATTCACCTCTTTGGGATAAGCCTTAAAGTCAGAAGTTTCTTCAATACTATTAGATAGGACTAGTTTCTACTAGCCCCCTTGTAAAGAGAAATGATACACCTGTATTCTATGTTTAGAAATGGAGCACATGTTTACCTTCTCTCTTTGCTTCTCCAACAATACTTCCAGCTTTAGAATCAATCTGCTGCTTGGTCCTAGGCACTCCATCAAACACTGGAAGATACAGACATAAAGTTGCATTTGTATTCACACTCATCTTCTCAAAAAAGAAATACTAGTAATCCCTCATGAAAGCTTTCAAAAAATATAAGTATGAACCCAATTTCATTTGTCACAAAAAATAAAAATTCTATGCATATTGCAGAATATCGATATAGTTTGAAACAATAAATCACATACATGTACAGGGGAGTAATGATGTGCCTTTTTATCCCAAATTCTATACATTCCATGTCTATGTCTATGAGCAGAAATTTTCTTCCATGCATGGAGGATGGCCTACAACAAATCTTTGCTTAAAATAAACATACTGCCCATTCACATTTCTTGTATTTTCTTTTAAAAAATGCCATATCAACCAAGACATAAACCTCAACTATTCAGTTCCTTGGCAAGAACAACAGCACTAAACAATAGCCCTAAAAATCACAGAGCAAAGTACCTTGTTTGACTGCATTTGGCAATCTAACTCAAACAACTGTTTCATAATTATAATGGTAATAGCTTTGGCATTAAAATTTACACAAAATCATAGTACATTTCAAAACACCAAATCTGAAATATATCACTTTAGATAAAAACAAGATATAAAGTTAAATTTACACATCTGATCTTGACTGCATTTTGGAACTTACCATCAATGTATAGATGCTCCTCTAGAATATTTAGCACAGTGTTGTTCTGCTTGTCTTGTAGATATCGTTTCAGGGCACTGTAGGAATCTCTTGACATCCGAATTACATATTTACTAGTTCTGTAAGGGAAACAGTAAAGTGTATGGACAATGGCTGTGCTCGGACAAAAACACTGTGCTACAAACACAGGCATAGGAAAGAAGATCTTCAAAAATGACTTGAAAACTTCCAGTGATCCTTTATTTGAATACCAACAGATAAATTGTTAAGCTGCAGGTCTCATTATTCACAAGTCAAACTGACAGTTTGGGTGTTTTTTGTAGGACTGGCTCAATGCATAAGACCTGTTGACTCAGTGTTGAGCAGGGACTAGGACTACATGTACACGTTCATGGGCTCTCATCTATGTCTATGCCCCAGAGGCTAAAGACTACCTAACAGGCAAATTAATGTTTCAGCTCATTGTCTTAACACTTTTAACATAATTTACAGTGCAATATGGTGTATATGAATCACTGTAAATAATATTAATTCTTTCACTGTAACTAACAATAATTCTTGATCATTATATTTCAAAACTTCAAAATCAAAACTGTGACTATAATTCACATTCATGCTCTTCTGTCAGGCACACATGTTATTCTGAATTCCCCTGACAATTAGATCTGGCTACTAGTATTACCATGCTTGTTTATAATAGCTAAGGTAGTACCCTGCACAAGTGAGTCACATGATTCATCTTTACCTGAAGTTCATCATAAGTTCACTGTGTCTCATGTGATCTTTCTTAGTGACAGCTGACAGTCTGATCAGATCCTCTTCATGGTAGCTTTCTTGTTCATCACTGAACCCACTGAAGAATGCTACAGCTATATGGAAAAGGCAGACATCTGTTTAGTTTATTTTATGCGACACATGGAATAAAGGGATAAAATAATGATGGCTACATTTATATTGCAAACATATCCATATGAAGGGAAGCTCAATGGGCATATAAAGTACTACTATTAACCTGGCTTTAGCCAAGCTGTCCTAAGGTGCTGAAAACATTTGTAGAATCACAAGCACAGGTATCCTGGTTCGAGAGTGGTAAATGTAGATTAATGTTTAGCAAAAGAGAAATAATGCCACAGCTAGGACTTGAACCATGAACCATTCAACCCAACATTCCGAAGACCTATCTACTAGACCAAGACACTTCTACATGTAAGATTGACACAGTTCAAAAGTAAAACATTACATGTACATACAATAATAACAGCAATAACAATAATAAATTAAATTGTTTTTCAAAAACAAATTTCAATCAAAACAAAATATAAATGTAGCATTAATGTATGGTTCCCCTGAGCCAGAAAAAATAGATAAGAACTAAGGAGATATTTGTCTCTGAAATGGTGAAAAGAGACCCACAAATATATAATAGTAAAAAAAAAAAAAAATTTAAGCTTGTGAGACACTTTTCATGGCAATAAATGAATGCAATGAAGAGTTTAGTTAGGCTTAAAAGTAGCCAAAGATTTTCTCCTGCCTTGAGCAAAATGTACTTAGAGGTGAACATATTAGTGTCCCATTTTTCTCACCTTGGCTGTCATGATCATTGTATACTAACTCCAGATACATGTGTACAAATACAGGGTACAGGATCTGTGCTAGTTCACTCTGCACAATGAAATATAAAAAGAAACACATATAAAATCAATTGCATAGTTCAGTTAATTGTGCAAATTGAAGGTGATTGATAGGTTCAGTTCAATGGGTGGTGAGAAGATCCCAGTAAAAAACAAACTGTCAAATGAATAAAGTTTTTCTTCTTCATTAATATTCAGTCAGCAGTGGATTAAAATAAATAATTTTGTTTAAAAAGTATGCAAAAGACATTGTTATACAGCCAGGGGCTAAACAGACCTGTTAACAAAGTTATTCAAATGTATGGATGTTTCTTTCCTGAGGACTTAGTAACGAGGTATTCCATTAACCTGTTATTAATGAATGAACTACAATACTTGGAACCCAGTTTGCATACATTACTTCTTGCTATGTCTGACAATCCTCTGAAAAGCTTTTAGGTTGCCAAGAACAAGCTTTGTTTTAAAAGTATGCATAAAATTTAAATATATTTGTGAACAGGTCTATCGATTGTCAATCATGAGCCTAATAGTTTTAATTCTAGCCCAGTGCTTGGACAAGGGGTTTAATTTACAGAAAAGATTGTCTCTCAACAGAGGAGAAGATCTTGGTAAAGCAAACCAATCTCACCTTAGTAGCATCCAGAGATGATTCAATGAAAGACATTAGACTTCGGTATTGACCATCATACAGCAATGGGTCTCCTTCACTAAATGTCAGATAAAAGGATATAATATTGGTTTTTGATAACAGATGCTTTGAAAAACAAATCACTAAAAGAAGAAATAACTTGAACACATGTCTTCAAGAAAAAATATCCTAAACTGTGAGTAGCCTGATCTGATGAATAAACTCTGAGCTGCAATCCTACTTTTGACTTTTGCTTATTAAAATTCTTGCACACAGTATGTAAACACATCGAATCTAAAGTCATTTGAAAAATGCAATCACTGTCAGTTTCATTTTGAGATATTTTGCAGCTATAGCTACTTCCCTTTAAAGTTGCCAAATAATATGTCAACGAGATCATATAAGATGATCATAAATGCACATTATAGCAAAGGGAGTTCCCAAGCAGTGATAACCTACATCATACATGCCTATGATTAAACCCTTTACAAATTTTCAGCCTGGTTATTTCACACTTTAACACTTAGACTTCTTTAATACATAACTGAAACAGTTACAAGCATTGCTCTTTAATAAAGGATAGAACAGATTTTATATGAAAGATGGTACATGTATATTCTCAGACAACCATATGGCCACATAATATGTCAGTGATTGCCCACATCATCAAGTAATGTGAGATTTTTCTTTACATTTGTACATCTCCTTTTAAAAAACATTTTATTATTTGAGTGTTAAGAACTGGCAGAAACTAGACTTCAAATTCAGGTAAAGTGGAGATAAAGGTACAAATTGTAAAACAGAAAATAAAATTTTAATTATTTGACACCAATAAGGTGGAAATGATTTGCTGTATTAACAAGTACTCTACATGTAGAGTAGAGTGGTATTAGTATCCCAATTTAAATTTGAAACCATGCAACAAAAATAAGGGGGGGGTGGGAATAATAAAAATATAATAATAAAATATAATAATAATAATAATAATAATAATAAATGATGAAGAACAAAAAAGAGAAGCACAAGGAATGGTGAATACAAATAGGGAAGTAAAGGAATATCAAGAAGAAGAGGTGGCAAATTTCAACCTTGATATACCTTGTATATGCTGAGAGAACTGATGATACATCCTGATCAGTATTAGACGCACTCTCTGAGTTCTCTTGGATGTTGGCTTCCTTTCTCAGCAATTCTTCAGTACCCTGTGAAGTCATAAAAGAAAATAGCAAAATAGGATCCATGATTTGGTGAATACTATGGCAAGGATGATTGTGCAATAATTATTCCCCTTTTACTGTGTGATAGGCAAAAATCTTTTTTGGACTGCTGAATAAGATGTCTCTAAACCTTATGAAAATAAAATGCATAAAGAGAACTAGCTCTAAATTTTGGTCACCACCCTCATCCAATGGACCAGGTTATAATATAACCTCAACATAAGGGGTCTACTCAAAAACCATTACAGTCATGGTGAAAACACATAATTTGCTGCCCTCTTCCCTGTACTACTGCATACGACAGGTGAACATGGTTTTAATATGTTTGTTGAATTAACCTAGATCTATCACCATGATCACACTAGGCCTCTCTAAGACTTGGCTCAAGTTTGAGAGGGCAGCAGTTACTACCACGGTGATTAATATCATGGTTATCCTAACAAATTCATCCAAAGACACAATTTAATGCTTCAATTACAAATGCTGAAATTTAATTTCTGGAATTGAATGATCTACTCACACAGATGTGAGGTTATTTACAGATATCATAACCTCACATAACTTACCTCTGTACCGCTGGGAATACCTCCCATAGGCGAGTGTGCACTCTCAATCTCATGTAAGAGTTTTAAAGGAGCAAGATTGCTGGCCAAAAACAGCCTGAAAATTTTATTTAATCAAGATCTAAAAGACTAGAGATCCAACTGACGGAATTGACTGGAAATAAGATCATTTTATCACTCGTAAATTTAAAAATGAAGTAGACTATTTTTCCCAGCATTTTGCTGGTGTTTAATATCTCTTCAAATTAGAGGTCCACTGCCACCAAAATTTACACATCCCTACATAGAGATGGTTCTTTGAGTGGAATTGATTAGTTGTTCAACCCCAAAACAACACACATCATGCATTCACAGAACCATCGGTATGTGGGGTGAAAAATCGGCACAATAATAAGCAAAAATACTGGGGAAAAAATTCCTTTCTGCACTGTAGGATGATAAAATATCTTACTTTTAATATTTACACAATTCCCAGACCAAACAGTAGTGCATCACACATTGAGGCGATTGAGCACAATTTTTTTTTTTAATACAAAGAAGATGGCCAAACTCGGCTGTGAAATGGGGGCACTGTAAAATCACAGTTATAGCACATCCGCTGTGCAAGGTTACTATAAATAACCTCGCATAAGTGTAAGTGAGTAATGTTTTGAGTGAACGAGTCACTCATGGGACCAAGCCTAAGTGGGACTGTGTCGCGAATTCACTGCTTCACTCATGTAAAACAGACACCAAAATCACTCTAAGTAAGATTTAATTTTCTTAAATTTGCTAGATTACCTGATTCTGGGACTCTTCAACTCTTACTTGCTACAAATTTGAGGTTTCAGAGTTGAAAGTGAAATTTTAAATAATTATTTTCGTCTCATGTATGAATGGTCTAGAATGGATCATAGCCTGCTAACACACACAAAAGCTATTGAAGCCTATTCACCCGTAAAAGCTATTATGCAGTACAAGGTTATCTTCAGATAAGCTTGTAGGCCTACATGTTGTTAAGAGGATTTCAGTTTACTCCTATTCCACTTATACATGTACAAGCTTATTTGAAGATAACCTTGTACTCCAGACTAGCTTTTACTTGTGAATAGGCTTCAATAGCTTTTGTGTGTATCAGCAGGCCTTTTTCCAGTTTAGATCATTCATACACGAGAGGAAATAATTATATAAAATTTCACTTTCAATTCTGAATCCCCAAATTTGTGGCACAGTAAGAGTTGAAGAGTCCCTAAATCAGGTAAACTAGCAAATTTAAGAAAATTAGATCTTGCTCAGTGTTGCTTACAGCAATTTTGTTGTCTGTTTTTGACTGCTGAAACAGTGAATGTTGGACACAGTCCCACATAGGCAAGGGCCTATGAGTGCTCCTATTCGAAAGATGCGTGATTTGATTTTTTATTTCAAAAAGACATTAGATCTATAATTGTCACATTAAATCACCTCTAGAATTTGTAAGGTACACTTGTTTTGCCTGATCTTGCAATTAATTCGTGGAAAAGACTTCACAGTGCTGAATTACTTGAACACTTGATTCTAAAATCAAAATGCATAAAATTTAAAGGGGAAGTTCACCCCGAAGATCACTTGAGTCTAAAAAATGCAGAAAAAATAAAGAAAAATATTGGCGAAAGTTTGGAGAAAATCCGTTAAAGAATAACGGAGTTATGGACTTTTGAAGTTTTGATTTTGTGACGTCACATGCGAGCAGCTCCTCCATTATGTAATGTGATAAATATTCCATAAAATACAGTTTTCTCAGAAAATTTAGAATATTTTCGTCTGTGCATTTGATATATTGTCAGAAATGCTATTCAATACTAGATTCTGAAAAGAAACAATATTAATTTATCGTGGAACGTAAAAAAAATGCGAATATATGGAATATTTATTACATGACCAATGGGCAGCTGCTCGCATGTGACGTCACGAATCCAAAACTTTAAATACTCATAACTCTTTTATTATTTGACCGATTTTCATCAAACCTTCGCCAATATTTTTCTTTATTTTTTCTGCATTTTTTAAACTCAAGTAATCTTCAGGGTGAACTTTCCCTTTAAGCCCGAGTCGAATCGATTTGTAAACGATCGAGGCTAACGAGCCCCGGTGCTGTTTTGGCGAAACCGGTGCATCAATGAAATTTATGAAAATGATATAATACGAAGAAAAGATGGGCGCTAATGCACTTTCGTATCCATGCGCATTGGGTACCCAACCCCACTCATCCAATGTACTAGGTTATGATTATAACCTCGTACTCCTCTTACATTACGGGTACGTTGAAACTAAGTTCCACCTAACTCACGCTCTTTTACCTCACCATGAAGTAAATTATTTACTCCGGAGGGGTGACTAGGTATTGAAGCTAGGTCTAGCTGGTAAAATTATCATTAATTTTTCAAACTTAATGATAAAAAAGACAAATCTTACCACCTTCCAAAGCAAGTCGTCTCTGGCATCGGAGCATTTTTGGTGGTATGGTGGTTGTGATAGGAAAATCGGACGGGGAAAAAATACTGCCGACCCTTGTCGTTATGAGGCGCCGTTTGTGAAGTTATAATTTTTAAAGAAACTGTATATCATTTGTATATGTTTTTCCACTTAATTGATAAAGGGAGAGGGAGAGGGAGAGGGAGAGGGAGAGGCTGAAAAATTTGTGGATCTGTAAATAAACTATTGTTGTAACTAAGCATGATATCTGTTGGGATTTTTTTTACTTATGTATTCGTAATGCTCTTGTTTAATGTGTCTGTTGATTTAAGCTTATCACACTTTTTCTTAATAATAACATTGTATATTTGAAAACCTTTCTATGCCTCGCTATTTATTCATCCTTCTGAACATCATTATAAAAGACAGATACAAAAATTCAATTTATTAAATCAAGCCTCCACAAAGTTACCGATTCCCTTTTAAGGGATACAGTGTCAAGCAAAGATATTGGATATTGTGACAATTGTTATTTATAAATCGTGATAAGTGAATCCTCTCCCCCCCCCCCCCTTCACATAAATAAATATTGTGAAATCATTCATACTTGAAAGCAAAATAGATAAATATAAATAATGGATATTGTTAAATCATCATTTATAAATAATTAAAAACATGAAAATTATTATTCATAAATACCTGTACTCATTCTATGACATTTTCATACGAATAATTATTTGACAAGGTAAATTATTGAATTAGGGTGTCTGAAGGTTGGCCAAATACTGTCAGCTGTTTTTATGCTGAATCAGCACAAAATATGGCGCACAGTTTTTCAGCGTAAGGGTTTTTCGAACTAACAAAAAAATGTGATCCCATTGGCAGTTAGAAATAAATTTGGTATCATATGATAGGAAATTATATTTCCTATCTTTTGGTGTTAAGGACAAGTTGTATGCTTAATTCCTTCATTAAGAAAAACTGAAAAGGAATATGTTTAAAGTGACATCTCGGCAAGTTGTCGAGCTATAAACTTGTCCATAAGAACTTAAGTAATTTGGAATGTTCCAAATTTGATTCTGCAGGAATTTTAGAGAAACTAATATGAGATCATGTTGCTATATCAATTTGAAAATGCCCTCCCCCTACTGCCCCACTGGGCCCTATGCAAATTTACACACAACTACACACACTGTGTGTGCGCACTGCCAGTGTTTCAGCAGCACGTTTTTGTGCCATTTCATTTGTACACGTCTATGGGGGAAAAAAAGCTGAAAATTTACAAGAATTCATTTGAGCATTACTGAATAATTAATGCATGGATTGACATAAAATTTGGTACATGTATTTTTTACAGTTTTTTCAACAAGATCTGAAAAAATCAAATCATTTGAATGTGTAGTTTCTGAGATAGAAAAATCCTCCAGACACCCTAATTGAATTATATAAAAAAAAAATTGTCTAAATGATAAATTTACAAACGGCGGCTCATACCACGGAACCCCCAAAAGTAATCTTCTATATCGGGCACAAGAGGGCAGCAAAATACATAAAAACGGTACAATCAACTGTTACCTCAGCCCAGTCACGGCAAACAACTTTCAAGCTCCAAAATTCAGCTTTTTCAATACCGGGGTGCAGAAACTTTACATCAAATTCAAGAGTAGACCCAAGGCAACGTATTGGTAAGTGATGTTCCAATTTTACCTTGTTATTTATTATGTTTTGGTTAGGACTATTACAGCAGGCTGCACATTCAGCAGGGGTACGTGATCTCAAGTGGAACCGAATGGTTCCGAAGCACGAGTGCCCTACCCCCCTACCCCTACCCCTAACCCTAGCCTAGGGGGTAGGGGTAGGGGTAGGGTATGGATACGAAAGTGCATTAGCGCCGAAAAGATGTACGCAAATTCTTTGCTCTTAGTCTTACTGAGCCTCTTACACGATTATTATCATGTACAAGAGTCACTAATCTGTGCCCCCCCCCCCCCGAATCTGTGACCACACATCAATTATAACGTATGGGAACACACACTTCTGCTAGAAAAAAAATTGCAACTTAAAAAAATGTTACCACCTACTTTCAAGTTATTTTTTCTCAGGAACTGCAAAACTGCTGATAAAGTCTGACTATTCATGGACTGTTGCTCTGTAGATTCATCACTTCCCGTGGCCGTACCAGCGGGTTTTTGGCACGATAGCTCTTGCTCAGTTTCCTCCATGGGTTCCGCCATATTGAATTTCATTGATTATAATTTTCACATGATTGAGACGTTCTATAAAATTATTATAAATAAGTAAGGATGATCTAAACCATAGAATTATATACATAATATTATAATATATTAATAAGGATAAAATAAATGGTAAAAAGATTTTAATGTGAACTGATAGAAGAAATAATCTTTTATCATTTCCTATATCAGCAAATCTGCTAAATCTCTCTCTTTACCAAGGTACCGTTTCGCTGTTGACGTACTCAACCGACGGTGCTTCCCGAATCTGTTTAAATCCTTCATTTTGAAGGATAATCAACATCCGAAACTTTACACATCTATATTTTAAGTTTTAATTGATAGGACTCTAGGATGAGGGATAAGGTGAGATTTATTTCTAAGCGTTTGAAATGTGTTTGTAAATTGCTGAATGTTGAACTGCGTGATGAGAGTGTGTTGACGAATTACGAATGTGGATGTCGGCCTAGTTCAACATGATGTAGGGTCCATTTAAGATTCGCGAAAGAAAAGATAGTTTTCAGCTGTGTCTCAGATATTACTATGATTAAAGTGTCCATCATTCTGTAGGTTCTTACATTAATCAGAAGAGAGTGTGCCAACTTGACACCACTGCTCAGGCCATGCCAGTCGATCATTGTCATGCTGGTTTGCATACCAAGTACCCACTCACACTTACATGACTTATGCGAGGTTATTGGAGACAATACCAGGCACTGACACAGCCAGTGCACAGGCCCGTCATGCCATGGGCATGGCTCATGGCGTCATGCATGTGTCTCAACTTAAAAAGGGATAGTCCACCCTGGTATTTAGTTGATTTGAGTAAGAGCAGAGAAATGAGAGAAACTGATTAGTGATTAGAGTCTTGTGAATATTTAAGTAGGGTGTCTGGAGGATTTTTCTATCTCAGAAACTACACATTCAAATGATTTGAGATTTTCAGATCTCGTTGGAAATACTGTAAAAAATACATGTACCAAATTTCATGTCAATCCATGCATTTATTATTCAGTAATGCTTGAATGAATTATTGGAAATTTTCAGCTTAAAGATTCCCATAGATTCTAGACATGTACAAATAAATGGCACAGAACATGCTGCTGAAACACTAGTGCGCACACACAGAGTGTTAGCAGTTTGTGTGTAATTTTGCATAGGGCCCTGTGGAGCGGTAGGGGGAGGGTATTTTCAAATTGATATAGCAACTTGATCTCATATTAGTTTCTCAAAAATTCCTACAGAATCAAATTTGGAACATTCCAAATTACTTAAGTTCTGATGGACAAGTTTATAGCTCAAGAACTCGCCGAGATGTCACTTTAAACATATTCCTTTTCAGTTTTTCTTAATGAAGAGATTAGCATGTAACTTGTCCTTAACACCAAAATATAGGAAATATAATTTCCTATCATATGATACCAAATTCATTTCAAACTGCCAATGGGATCATATTTTTTAGTTAGTTTGAAATAACCTATATTAGGGTGTCCGGAGAAAAAAATTATTTTTCTTATTTCAAAATGATATTAAATTTTCTTTCTGGATTTGAAAAATAATAACCATCAAACTGACAGAAATATGATATTTCATGAAAAATTCCAGTTAATTACTGTAAAATAAGAGAATGAAATCGGACCATTTTTGAGCTTTTTCCTGCCATAGGCTATGTAGTTAAGAAATGGGACACACACAAATCCAAATTTTGAGCTTCCGAAACCTGTTACGACTTTATACTTAATGTCAAAAACTTGACCCTTACATGACCAGATAGGAAATTTTACAATCTTTCTGATGGTATGAATTTTTTCAAGGTTTGAATATCAGATCACAGTGTAAAATTGCGAAAAAGTGACAAAATTTGTGTAAAACAGAAATTTCAGTTTCCCATAGGAAACGCATGGGGAAATGGCAATCTGAATACACACAAATATATAGGGTTTGCAATTTATCTCTTAATTTTCTAGTGAGCCTAAAAACTTGCCCCTAGTGTCAAAAGAATGACCAGGATTTTCTCTTTCCATACATTCCAAATATGAGATAAAAATTAATTCAGATCACATTGTAATAACAGGATGAATTTGCCCCCAAAATTGTGCCATTTTTCCCCCTGAATCAGCACGTTTTTAAGCTGACACTTTTCAGTGTGACTTCGGACACCCTACCTATATGTTGAAAAGCTGCGTGCCATTTTTTGTGCTGATTCAGCATAAAAACAGCTGACAGATTTGGCCAACTTTCAGACACCCTAATTTAAGCAAAATCTGATAAGGAATGAGAAAGTTATTAATATTAGCTTGCTGAGCTAGCTCGGCACAGAAAATTTCATAAATTATCATTTTCTTAGTTTTTGATGAAGGAATAGATTTGTTTCATAGAGGTTTTGTGTAAAAACGTGTCCTGAGCAATAAGCTGCATTTGACTCCAGAATCTACCGAGTCAGAATCTGCATTTTAACAATTTGGTTGTTTTTTTTTCAAAACAGAAAAGGGAAAGAAAAAAATTTAGATGGCATCCGATATCAACGATTTGACCAGTAATTTGATGGAAAAAATGCATTTCGCTGGCATTGCCCGATTGCTGATATTTTTCCTGTTTTGTAGCACCCATTCAAATGACTCAAATTCACTAGTGTGCCATCACTGGCACTGCCAATAGTACCCCTGTATATGTTTACAGCGTGGGAAAATGTCAGCGGTACGGTCCTAGCAATTGCACACTAGTAATGTCAAGTCATTTGAATTGGTACTCTATAACACGAAGAATATTGGCACTGCCGGTAAAAAAAAAATTTTCATCAAATTGCTTGTCAAATCATGGATATCGGACGCCAACTAGTGAGGTAGAAGATTTTTCTTAAAATGTAAATACAAATTTTCATCTTTCCGTTTTCCGTTTTGGAAAGAAAAGCAACCAAACTAATGCAGATTCTGACTTAGAAAGTAGATTTTTACCTGGAGCCCCACTGCCTTCAGCGGCAGCACTCCCTGGATTTAAGCTGCATGCAGACCCTATGATTGAATATTTTCTTCAGAGAAAATGGAAATGATTTTGGGGCTGTTGGGGTACAGGGCAAATGAGAGAGGAGCTCGCAAGATACGTCACAGAGTTGATTACAACTTCAAAAATTCATAACTTATTTCTTATTTCTTATCGTATTTTGCTCAAACCTTCACTGATCTGTCTTTATTTTTTCTGCTTCTTTTAAAATCAACTTGTATTAAATCAGGGTGAACTCCCCCCTTTCATTTTTAGGGCTAGTATTGGTGTTAGTGTGCTCTCTACCATTTAGTCATGGAGGCCTGTGTCATGTGTGTTTTTATAAGAAAGAGGTTTTTTAAATTTTGATATTCTCCAAGAACAGGACAACCTTTTTCTATTTTTAGTTGTGTCGACAGTGTCCTGTATTGAAATCGTGAAATAATGTAAGGGCTAAAAAACGATACACAGTTAACTAGTTGACAGCAGCATGACCTTGTATTGAGAGGGAGGTAGAACAATCAGGAGTCTTTTCATTAATTATGGAACTTTGTCCGAGGTTCCGCTATTGAGTGCATGTTTGTGTGTGGTAATAAAGGTCTAGTTTAGAACTGATTTGGTTGGCTGCATGTGTCTGTTTACAAAATTGCATTTGCTGATCAAAGAGATATCCACCCTGTTGTCATCGAGTAGGCGGAGATGAAAGAAAAAAAGAATTGAGTCTGTGAAAGAGGAAAATGTATGTTTAATAGAGGATTAGAAGTTAGAAAGTGTTAGAAGGTTTGTGTTGAAGGAATCACATATTTGCAAGTCTTGTTTATGCGAGTACAGTGGTATCTTGTTAAAAACACACTTCTAACAAACTCATTATAACAAGATAATTTTGCTGGTCCCACTTTTTGTATTCTATTGTTTTTAGCCCCGATATAATAGGGTTTCAATATAAAGAGGTAATTTCCTTGGTCCCAACAAGGAGTTGTAATGAGGTTGCATTATAGCTCCATATGTTTTGTACAAAAAATGCATAACTTTCCAAGAGCCCCCCCTCCAAAAGAGACTGTCTCACATGTGCCCTATACATGTCTCTAGGTTGTTGTAATAGAAGTACATGTATCAATTTGAATTATAAAACACCTACTTTTGCATAACCCATTCTTTAAAAGAGAATCACTTCAACAACCAAAAAGGTAATATTCTGATAGCTGCTTGCATGGAAAATCATAGTTGCCAATTTTATGTGTGACTGTGAGTACTTGAAAATTTGAAAACTTGTTAATATTTTTCGTAATTTTTTTCAACCTATCTGAGTTTTGTTTATTCTCAGCATTTATTCAATCTAACTTCCCTTTTTAAGATTTAAAAGTAATTGTCCTACTTTTGAAAATTTAGAACAAGAGTTGAAAATTTAGAACAAGAGTATGAGGCATTAAAGTGGCATTAAACTGGCAAAATTTGAACAGCACCATCTTACAGTGATTGCTAAATTAAGATAATTTGAAAATTAATTGCATTTTATTTTGAATTTTGACAATCGGCTTGTTTGAATAATAAGCAAATTTTATACTTCAAACTATTTTTTTTTTTACTTGACATTGTGGAAAATTGTGTACAGGTAAATTTTATGCTTCTACAAACTAGAATGGGACATGATGGGAAAATGAGAGGCACAGACACTTCAAATCAAATCCTGTTGAAAGATGGCACTATTGAGGAGCTCCAGTTCACTGTCACTTTAAGTTTTAAAATATCTGTTTTATATGTCTTGAAAGTAAGTTAATTCATGATTAAATATTTAATGATTTTCTTCTGTTTTCTCTCTCTCCTTTTCTTTCTGATGTTGAATTCTTGAATGGATTGTCTTCAATGCAACAGTGGCGCAAGAAACGTATGAGGCGGTAAGTTTCTGTTTTGACTCTGATCTGCATTCAGTAATTGCTAGGAGCTACAGGTCCTAGTTGAAGTAGTTATTGTGTAATTTTGCAGGAATTTGCGCTATGCAGAGCTATGGGTGCTTATTGGGAATGGAGGAAACAAATACCTTCACTTATCTTTCAGAAAGACTGCCCTTTTTCACTTGAAATTTACTTTGTACATATGAGAAGTTACAAAGTTTGGGAGGAATGCATATGTATCAGTATAAGATAGTGGCCAGTGATCAGTATTTTTGCTTATCACCTTAGTAATTTACAATATTACTGTACTAAACTGCTGTACTGTTGTTTATAGAGTTGTGCATGTTTGTCATTCACTGAATTAAATGTGTGAATTGTCTTTTCTGAGCCAAATTCCTCTTTAAAAAATCACTGTGGTTATTAGCTCACTTGGCATTATTTTATCTTTCTGCTTTTCCAACAGCCTGAAGCGTAAGAGGAGAAAGATGCGTGCCAGGTCCAAGTAGATTGCCACAGGGAACAGCCACTCTCTAAAGGGCATTGCACTCTTTGCTGTAGAACAGGAACTTTGACGTCCTACCCAACCTTCTCATCCTTTTATGTGAATCCTGGATCCCTGGGTCTACCATCTTAGCTTGCCTCATTGTCTTGTTTCATCAATCTGGATGCTGTGTGCTGCATCATCTGTGAAATCAACTCGTTCTCTTGATGATGAAAGCTGTTGACAACCCAGACTTTGCTGCTACTGATTTGAAAGATCGATGGACCTTGACATGCTCCACAAACGGCTTTCATTTTTGCAATTGCAACATTCCATCGCAAAATAATCATACTGTACTCTTCATCAAATTCAATGTATTACACTGGATTGCAGTGCCCTTGTGGTTGTTTTTATTACATACTAGTACATCTTTCACTCAAAAACTGTTTTGGTGTATCAGCTTGTAATAAATCTTTTCCATTACGTTTCAAAACTGGCTTTGTTCTCTAATTTTTGTAGTTGCCCACATCAGATATGGTATGCGAGGTGATGAAAATGGAAAATATTGGAATGGGAGCATTGAGTGAATGATTTAATCAAGGTTCTCGGCAGAGACTTGTTCTCACATGGTTTACATTTACGTGAACTTTGCAACCCTCGGGGAATGATTTTGGAGGACATGTTATGCTCAGAAGAAAAGGAATTACCACTCATATTTTTTCCCAAAAGTCCCCCAAAATATTCCTTGCTTGGTTTAGCAGCCAACGTGTGACACATGTACTTGTAAGAACCTGGTTGTTGTAATGGCTTTGTTACCAGAAATTGTGAATTCCTTTATGTGTCCTGTGAGCACAAAGTAATCAAAGGAGGAAAAAGAGCAGCTAAATTTTTGGAGTTGTGTGTGTGCACTTGGTTCACCGTCATACAATATGAGAAATATATTACATGTACTGTATTTGTAATCTTCAAACATAATTCCATGTATGTTCAAAAACTGAAGAAAAGGTTAATATAGATTTCTGGTAACAATTTGCCAATTACATATTTTTGTCCCCGCCGAACGAAGTTCGAGAGGGGACTATGAAACGGGCTCCGTTCGTGTGTGCGTGTGTCCGTCCGTCCGTCCGTGCGTCCGTCTGTCCGTTAGAAAATGCTACTTCTCCGTCATTTCTTGGCCGATTTTGATTCTGATTGTTTTATCTGATAGGGCTGGGTGGGGGCTTCCAAACTTCTCCACAGAATTTTGAAATTCATTAATTATGCAAATTTATGCAAATTTATTCAAAATTGACGAAAAATGCTACTTCTCTATTTCACATCGGATTTTGATTCCGATTGTTTTATCTGATAGGGCTGGGTGGGGGCTTCCAAACTTCTACACAGAATTTTGAAATTCATTAATTATGCAAATTTATGGAAATTTATTCAAAATTGACGAAAAATGCTACTTCTCTATTTCACCTCGGATTTTGATTCCGATTGTTTTATCTGATAGGGCTGGGTGGGGGCTTCCAAACTTCTACACAGAATTTTGAAATTCATTAATTATGCAAATTTATGAAAATTTATTCAAAATTGACGAAAAATGCTACTTCTCTATTTCACATCGGATTTTGATTCCGATTGTTTCATCTGATAGGGCTGGGTGGGGGCTTCCAAACTTCTACACAGAATTTTGAAATTCATTATTTATGCAAATTTATGCAAATTTATTCAAAATTGACGAAAAATGCTACTTCTCTATTTCACATCGGATTTTGATTCCGATTGTTTTATCTGATGGGGCTGGGTGGGGGCTTCCAAACTTCTACACAGAATTTTGAAATTCATTAATTATGCAAATTTATGCAAATTTATTCAAAATTGACGAAAAATGCTACTTCTCTATTTCACATCGGATTTTGATTCCGATTGTTTTATCTGATAGGGCTGGGTGGGGGCTTCCAAACTTCTACACAGAATTTTGAAATTCATTATTCATGCAAATTTATGCAAATTTATTCAAAATGACTGAAGGTTCATAATGTTTTCATGTTTTATATTTCAGTTGTATACATGCATTGTTGGTATTCTCTTCTTTTGCATGCAGTAACATTATTTTATTCACTAAAGTTTTTCACTGAAGTTTTAAGGTTCAGACTAGTTAATTTCCACAGATCTGCACTTCCGGCGGGGACATTTATTATGCATTGCGTAATTTACTCATTCACTTGTTTCATGAGTGACGATATCTTGAGAGGAAAATGAAATCGAGCAGAAAAAAAAAAAAATTGAAATTTTCTATCAAGTACAGTTAACTCTGCATAAGTCTAATCTGTTGGGACTGCAAAAAATATTTTGACTTGGGCAATATTCGACTTAAAAAACAATGTATCACATTTTGCATAGTCTGGTCAAAAAAATTGATTCGACCTATGCGACTTTGAGTTATGCAGAGTTAACTATACAGGACTAGACAACATAACAGACTGGCATTTAAGAATGGAAATTGGAATGCAGATAAAGTGTTTCCCAGGTTTTCAGGTTTTCAAGTACAGTTGATCGTTAAAAAGAAAAATTATAACATACTCGTTATAACGAGATAATTTTGCCAGTCTCACTTCTTTGTTCAGTGGAACCTTGTTCTAACAAACTCCTTGGGACCAAGAAAATTACCTCTTTATACTGAAACTGTTTTATTAGGGCTAAAAAATACCAGAATACAAAGAAGTGGGACCAGTAAAATTACCTTGTTAAAACAAAGAGTTTCTCATAATGATGCTCTTTATAACAAGGTGCCAATGTATTCTGTTGTTTTTTAGTACTGATATAACAAGGTCTCAATACATGTACATACATGTAGGTTATTTCCTTGGTCCCAAGGAGTTTGTTATAATGAGGTTCCACTGTACTGTAATGGTTATATTTTGGCCGGAGATTGAGATATGAGAGACCCTCCTGGTGCTCCAACTCGTACTGCACAGACAATTTGCTCCGGGCTGTATTACATCTAAGATGCTTGTAATGTAGGGTTGTAATAGGGTTTTTTAGGCAAGGTTTAGAGCAAGTTTGGAATTTGGTCAGTGTATTAACTGTAGAGCAATTATCACTGGAGCATGTGTTGAACACTCCCCCCCCCCCCCCCCTCAAAAAACAAAGACACTGGATGAGCCAAAAAAGATGGAGATACATTACATGATAAAAGGAGAAAGGGAGAGAAGACAGACTGCAGTGTACATGTATTCCATTTCATGTTCATCCGGTTACTGAGAATTTAATGAGAAGGTGATCAGAATGTTCGTGAAAACTGACAGCAATACGTACTGGGCCCTCTTACATAAAGAGGTGTGATTAAACGCAACTCAAAAGATTAAACGAAAGTCCCAAATACGCGATCCTGATAGGTTGAAAATCGAGTTGCGTTTAATTTTTTGAGTTGTGTTTAATCGCAACTTTTTATGCAAGAGGGCCCTGGAAACCTACATTGCCAACTTCGTGAGCTTTTATGACACCTTTTCCTAGAGTTCACGAGTGTGCGAGACTTACAATTTTGATATCGTGGGCCTTGCTTTTCATCAGATTTCACTAGACTGACATAGCCTTTAAGTTTATTTCTGCCTTTCCCTATAATTTTTTTCCTCTCCCCTTCTCTTCTTTCATGACTTATGTTTTTGTTTTTCCTGTTAGCTTGTTTTCTTTCACTTTCCTGTATAATTTTTATCTTTTACCCCTTCTTTTATTTTCTCTTTCTATCCTTATGTCACATGTTTTTAATGAAACAAAAGGAAAAATGGGATTATGTCCTTATTTTCTGTATAAGTAAGTTGTCTTGAAATGTACGCCTATTTCCTGAATATCAATTGAATCAATTCACACCAAAATGGGAAAACTAAAAATAATTTGCTAAGTACAGTGTCGATGAATAACTTTAATAATCAATGCAAATGCAGTGCTTGAGACCCGTGTCATTTTCTTTTTCCAAGTCAAGGCAGGACCCGGACACCCCCCCCCCCCCCCCCCCCAAGTCAGGTCTCCATAATGGTCCAGTGCATTAGAAGAAATGGTTAATATGAGTGCATACATGCAAAATCATTTAGAATTAATGTTACTATGTTACTATGAATATCACTTGGGCAAAGAATAATGAATTTTTTTTCAGGGAGGAGGGGGGGGGGGGGGGTGTGGAGTTGAGAAATACATGACCTCGATTATTTAAAACAAGTTGGTAAATGGTAAAGGAATGACATCACACCGTCAGTAGCGTGTCTATAGTATGAGATTAAGCCAGTGACGCCTCCCTTTTTTGGAAATAAATGTATGTAAACTGTACATGTATTACATGTATATGTCGGTTCATACAGAGCTTCCCACGCAAGTAAATCATACCTTTCCTCGGAGGTGGGGGTCTGCCCCCCCCCCCCCCCATATTTATCAATTTCTGGTTACCCTTCTTTATAGATAGATAATGCTATTTTTTAATTGGTTGTCTGATTTTCCTCACACATTGCGTATTAACCTGTTTCGCATATTTTTTTCTGCAGTCATTAAAACAGCATAATAAGGGGATTTACAATAAGGTCCTAATAATATCTTATGTACCCACCGCTCCTTTTTGCCCTCCCCCTCCTCTTTGCCCTTCCCCGGTACCGTCAATGCTCGACGTTGATGATGAGGTTGGTAAACACCTCTATCGGAAATATCCTGGCATGGAATACCCAAAGGAGATGAAGAGGGGGGGGGGGGGGGGGGGGGGGGGGGGGGGGAGGTGGCTAGGGTCGATGCCGCCCAAAGCACACCAATATTGACGCCAGACAAACAGCATGTCAAAGTCCACCAACCAGCATGATATCGGCTACCGATAACCCTTACCAAATGTCACTAATAAAGCCACGTACTGGTTTTAATTAGCTGTTATCTATTTCATATTTTGCATCTGTGTCTTGGTGATATAGATTTCAAGGTTCAAGATAGGTCTGTTTCATCTTCTCCAAGCCATCTGTTTTTCGATGTTAATGCACATACGTCATCAAGTGACACGCCCGACTCGCCAAGCGGGTAATCTTTAACGATGGATCTAGGAGTCTGCTTTTCCCTCTCTCTTCTATCTTTGTTTTTAATAAAAAGAGCGGAGGTGTGAATTCATTAAAAACTGACGATATGTTGGAATCATGTGGCCGGATGTTTTCCATGTAATTTCCAGAGAAGACTATTATAGAACCAAGATGACACAAGTTGCAATAAATCAAAGTAGACCTAGTAGACTACAAGGAGTTCATGACATTTCCATAGAGATCCTATAATAGATAGGATCTCTATGGACATTTCATATACCGCCCCCACTGTCGCGACAAGGAAAATTACGAAAATTACGTCCAATGAATGCACCTAATTATTTTTATTTTCAGGAGCTTCAAATTTCACTGAAAAGTCAATGTTTGATACAATAGTTTGTTGTTTGTTTTTTTTTTTTTCCTATGCAAATGCTCTTGAATATTATAGGACGTAAATGGCGTAAATCCCGGGGGATGGGGGTGTAACATACCCCCACTTTTCAAGGAAGAAATAATTTCTATATCAATCAGTTATTGATAAAATTGATAAAATTGATATAAAAGACTGTTATAGTGGTGAGAATTCCTCCTTAAAAATATAATTACAATGCTAAAGATATGATTTGAATGTCCCGATATTTCCGATTTTATATTATCAAAATCTCTCATCCATCTCCATTACTAACATGTTTTACGATTGGTACAAATGGGCATTACATCCCTGCCTCTTTAATGCACAGTTAATGCAAAATGTACGCCTAATAAAACATAGTATTTTAAACAAACTAAGTGTAGAAAACAAGCTCAGATATTTTCACGTCATGCTGAGGCCACGTGGAGACTTCTTGGAACTGTACAACATTCTAAAAAAGGGACAGTCTATCTACAAGTTACATCTACATTCTTCTACAAGTTCATGAGTCTTCTTTCAGGATTCAGAATGACGCATCAACTCTTTAGAGATATTTTAGGATTATTTAAAATCAGGCGCTGTGGGATGGGGGGGGGGGGTAAAGTTTCCCCAGTATTTCAGGAATTTGGTTATCCCAGAAGTTCCCCATTTTACATAGGAAAGTGTTCTTTTTACTTCAGATAAATGCCCCCTTTCGTTTGTATTCCTGCCCGTTCCACATTCTTATAATTTGATTTTATTACCATTGATAATTGCCAGAGGCCTATTAAAATCTGAGAGGTACCCCTTCTTCCTTGACAATTGTCCTTTTTCCTTTGTAAGAAGTGCCCCTTCCCCTTCTATAAGTATCGTTTATATTATAACACGTGCCCCCTTTCCAATCTTATAATTGCCCTTATTCTTTCTGATAAGTCCTACCTTTATTTTATTTCTAAAAACGAGCCTCTTCCCTTTTCACCTCTCATAAAACCCCCAATAAAATCTTTCCTTCGACAATTCCATTTTAAATCATTTACATCAAATGAATCTATTAATCCTTTTCCATAACTGCCTTTTTTCCATTCTCGCTTTTCAGATACAAGAATTACCCCCTTTCCATCTGATAAGTGTATCTTCACCTGTGGCAGTGGCCTCTATTGAAATTTGAGAGGTGCCCGTTCTAATTTGACAAGTACCCCTTCCGCCTTCTGTTAAATGACACTTGTCATCTCTGATGAGTGCCCCTTTACACCTCTGATATGTTCCCCTTAATTCACTTTTACACGGGCTCCTTTTCTTTCTAAGAAGTACACTTATTCCTTCTGATAAGAGCCCACCCCCCCCCCCCTTCCTTTCTCATAAGAAACTTTTTCACCTCTGGTATATAAAGTGCCAATATTCATGTGCGACAAATACCACATGTTTCATCCTCTGGTAATTGCTCTTTTTTAATTCCTGCTCCTTTTCTTTTTTGATAAGTGCCATTCTCGTTCTTGATAAGGGCCCTTTTTTTTCTTCCGACGTAATTTTTGTGCCCCTAATTTATAGCGATTTAGAGCAACTTTACTTTAATTTCGTCAGGGCTAGCTCGCTACGCTCGCTCACATTTATATTTGATATAGTTATGTTACTTATTAGAGGTCTTTTCAGTCTCTCTCTCTTAAAAACCTATCAGAATTGGTTTTTTCCTCTTTATAAGATGTTATTGATCACCATGCAGCCTCACAGGTCTTTAAAAATTGCTCGCTCGCTTCGCTCGCTGGCACATTAATATAGGTCATCAAACTCAACTGCAAACTTTGACGCTTAAGAAAATTATATTAAAGCATGTAAGAGAGAAACATAATTGAAATCCCTATAAATGTAATCAAAATGTAGAGTTTATATGCCAAAGTTTAGAGGTGGTATATTTTTCTCGTTGTAGGTGCCCTTTTTTCAAGAAATAGCCCTTGATCATCGGTGCCCCCAAACTTTGGAAATTTCCGCTCAATATTGCGATTATACCCCCACTCCTTGAACCGGATTTACGCCGGTGTATGGGGGACTCATCTTCCTGCGTCCCTTCCTCTGGGGGGGGGGGGGGGGGGCAAGACAGGTATATAGTGCCCTTCATGATTTTCTTAAAGCCTCTTAATTACTAGCTTCTCCACGGTTATACATGAAGCAAAATTGGAGTCTGATCGTGTAACACCTTTTGTATTTCATTGTTCGGACATGTTGGAAGGTTTCATTTCCCGAGATTTGCATCACTTTTCCTTGATTGATTTACACCTCCGGATTTATTGGGGGGGGGGGGATAAAACGATATGTTTGCCCCCCCCCCATATTTTCTTGGGGGGGGGAGACAACTGCCCCCCCCCCCTTGTTCTAGTCCACCAACCGCATCATGATTGACCCGGACGTTGGCGTAATAAAATCGTTATCTTCATTTATATAGTCGTCCTCTAAAAGTCTACATGATCTTCAATATCATCATCATCATCCTTATCGTCATTTTCAGCATCTACATTGTCGTCGTCATCATCATCATCATCATCATCATCATCATCATCATCATCATCATCTCCATTATCGCAAATTATCAATTAAAAAAAAAAGGGAAGCAATAAATAGCCTGGGAAAGAAAGGGCGAAAGCGAATGCATAGAGAGGATGTTCCCTCATTCCCACACCCTTCCCTCATCCGATAGAATTTTCTCCCTCTTTCTATCCACCTCATAGCCTAAGACCGGTTTATCCCCGAAACACCTGTGCCCCCTCAATGGCTGGACACATCCTACATCACTATTGTAATCGTATATCATCATCATCACTACCTTTATCAACATTATCATCGTTATCATCGATCTCATCAACAATAATCATTTTCATCTACATTATTATCACAATTCTGCGCAAAAATTTGTCTTCATCTGAATGTTTCTTCCTCCTCGTCCTCCACCTCATCGTTCTCCTCCTCCTCCTCCTCTTCTTCTTCTTCTTCTTCTTCTTCTTCTTCTTCTTCTTCTTCTTCTTCTTCTTCTTCTTCTTCTTCTTCTTCTTCTTCTTCTTCTTCTTCTTCTTCTTCTTCTTCTTCTTCTTCTTCTTCTTCTTCTTCTTCTTCTTCTTCTTCTTCTTCTTCTTCTTCTTCTTCTTCTTCTTCTTCTTCTTCTTCTTCTTCTTCTTCCTATATAGCTTATTCTTCTTTTCACTCAAGGAGTTTTATCAAGACCCCATCCCCATAGTTTTCTTTAATGAACGAAACCCACCCCCAAACCCCCGCTCCCATCGGAGAACTCCCTGTGATACGAGAACGTTTCTCTGACTATTCATAAATAGCATAGGACCCCCTCCAGTTACATGGTCTTCAAAGACAAAGCGGGTTTACATTGGACTCTCACTGTGTAGACTGTCATGCATTATTCATTAAGATGACTCATTGGTCCTCCAATTACATTGCTTCTAATGATAAAACGGTTTCTTATTGGCCTCTTATCATAATGACATTAATATTACAATTTTTGCCGAATTAGTCTTGACACGATTTGCAATAAAATAAGCATATATAAACGTGGATATTTTGAATACTTTCTTCTATTCTTCCGACGTGAGGGCTCGTACCAACACCCAACTCTGATCTTCCACTGATTTTTTTTTTCGGAAACATAAACTTCTTGCCGCAAAAAAATTCAAGATGTATTCTGGCCAGTTATTCTCCCTTCTTCTGCTTGTTATAGTTGCAGGTGTGATGTCTGCATTTACTAAAGGTAAGCCTGCTCCATTCTTTGTCCACCCAGATATTGCGATAATTATATCTGTATATGCGCAAAAAAAATCTTATCAAATCAAAGAAGATTTGGTTGCTTTATATGTGTATACTATATAATATATCATACTAATAATAAGAAGTTCGTTTCCCATATTTGTTCTATGAAGCAGCAAATTTCAGAAATATTAATTATGTCTCCTCCTTGTCGCATGCATATTATACAATATGGATTGAGTTTAAAGTGATGATCCTCAGCTTAAGTGCGTCCATTGATCAATGATAGCAAAGGGTGCATGATTTCTATTGACGAAGTAAGGAAAATGATGAGTGTTCTAATCATTTAAAAACATTTTATGACATTGTTGGCTTGTCACAGTTGTTATTGACTTATGATGTTTTGCATTATTTGACTTTTTTCGGTGGAGGTCATAGCAATTTCTGGTGGGAGTTGTATATGCGATGAATTTTGTAATTTTATTGACCTTAAACATAAATGATCTCTAGACTCTAGTGGTAATTGTGGCTGGATAGTGGGAAGTGTTTGTAAGCAATAGCACCATGGTAGAAAAATAGTCTTCTTTCTACTTATTCACCTTAAATAACGGTACAACAGTGTTCATTTCTATGCTGTACGCATCCATCTATATGATACACCTGGTGATGATCGATATATAAGTCAATAAAATAAATTTTTTTTAAATCTATAGAGATGGCTATTTGAAAAGTTGACTTGAAGTTTAAAGGTTTACTGAAAACAGTGTTGAATGGAGGGGCAAAATATTAATCTAAGAAAGCTTTAAGGAAGCACGATCTTTTTGGACACCCTTTCTTTAGGAAAATTAGCTCTAATGTGAAATCATTGGTATTAAGTCACTTTGATTGAATAAGTTCGATATTTCAGTTTCATGAGGAATAGTATAATAGATTAAACAAACATGGAAGAGTGCTATACTCACACCCAAACAAAGATAGAATCATTTAAAAAATATCAATTCAGTAATCTTTTGAAAAGATGGGTGTGATCAGCCCCCCCCCCCCCCCCCATCCCCTCACACGTCCATATACTTATATTTATAGATCCTAATAAGGTTTTTCTTACTTTCTTTCATTTTTAAATCATTGGTGACTGATTTGAATAAAGAAATATGATTGATTGATATATATATATATATATATATATATATATATATATATATATATATATATATATATATATATATATATATATATATATATATATATACATATTAAAAAGTTCCACGTGTTGGGTGATAAGAACAAGAAGAAGAAGAAAGAACCTGAAAACAATCAAGTAGTTCACCATATGTATCCAACTGTTTATTTTTCCTTAACAAAATTTTGTTAAGGAAAAATAAACAGTTGGATACATATGGCGAACCACTTGATTGTTTTCAGGTTCTTTCTTCTTCTTCTTTTATATATATATATATCAAGGTAACTCTTAGAAGGAATTTTTGTGGTTATCATGGTATTAAAGATTTATTTCAAACATTTAAGGATTAGAAAGCAATCATCAGATAGACCAAGTTGGAAATGAAAAATCTAAATCAGCAAATAAGGTGTTTTACAGATAACTCGTTGAAGCATGACAATAATAAAACAGAAAACTCAACTCAAGATTGTCTATTATTATTTTTCCTTTTTATAGTTGCCCGATCTCAAATTAAGTGCTTCTGAACTTCACCCAAAGTGATAAATGCAGTCTAGATTATCATCAGTCATATATCATGTATATCTCTGTAATCATGTTCTAAGTAATTACTGAGAGCGTATGATTTACTGGAAAGAAAAAGTATCCAAGAAGCAATATGGAGGCCTTTTACCCCAATAATGTCTCGAACTGCGTCTCAATTCGAAGCTTCTCTGCATGCTTCATTTCCCAGTATCATTCAAGAATACAGTACGAGTGAGTCATTTAATTAAAATGTGTCGAAGACGGGTTGGCTTCCATGCGGCACCGATTAAATCTATTAATTCTCACTTCATCAAGCATGAGAAAGATGAATGACCAACCAATCCCATGAGATGTAATCCACCCGTGCCTAGATGCTTGTATCCTTCAAGGTTCGGTGAACATAAGTCACAAAACATTCTCCTTATGACGTCATTTTTTAGACTTTTGATTTTGATTTCATAACCACAAGGCATGAGGGCACACAAGATAAGAACAACCAAAATTTTAATTTTGATTCGAATTTCGTATTTAATCCCCAGGAGAGAAGTATCTTTTATTATAAGAAAATATAATTTTGAATTTTGATTTTAAGATAGTATTGAATTTCCAGGAGTGAAATGATTATCTTTTTACTAAACCTCTACAACTAAGGACTGAACAGAACATTATCGGATAACACTGCAACGTTAGGGTAAACCTTCGGCATTCTTTCTTTTTTATTGCTAAAGAAAGCCTGATTATTAATTCAATATTATTGTATTCAAACATGTTTCCTTCGATTCTCTTTTTTAAGATGCTTGCGAATTAAAGGCGAAGAAAGGGCCTTGCACAGACTATATCGAACGCTGGGCTTATAACAGTGAGAAGGGAAAGTGCGCTCCATTCTCATACGGAGGATGCCGAGGAAATCCGAACAACTTCGAAAGCAAGGCCGAGTGCAGAAAATACTGTGAAGGTATGCAGGGTTATAAAATTTTATAGCTCCCCTTTATTCTATCTACATCCTTTTATACATGTATTCTCATTTGAACGCAAGTATTTTTTTTCACTTTACATTCCAAGTTATTTATATATTAATTTAGGTTTCTCTGTTCCCCCCCCCCCCCCCCCCCCCCCCCTCTCTCTCTCTCTCTCTCTCTCTCTCTCTCTCTCCCACTCACACTCACTCTCAGACACTAACATTAAAGTAAGGCAAAAGTAAAAGGGATTTACTTATAAACACTAAGGAGTGAAAAAAAATGAACCCCAGTATGGTTAAAAAATGGGAAAGAGATAATCCTAGCCCCCCCCCTCTCTCTCTCTCCCTCCCCCCCCCCCGATTCCTAATCAATTGTAAGATATTTTCATTCTGAATAGTCCTTGATATTGAAATTCTTATTAGCTCTGTTTGATAAAGTCTGCATAAAAAGAACCCACACAAAATCGTCTGTTGTTTTTTGGACAGAGGCTGGTCGTGGATGTTATGAGCCTGATGAGGGTAGATGGTATCGAGATGGAGAGCAGAAGGAATCGGATCAACCTTGCGGAGGATGGTAACAACACCCCGGCCCTGTTTCATAAAACTTATAGTCAATAACAAGTTACAATAATTGATATAAGCTACTGAAATAACTGCATTTGATTCGTTGAGAGTAAATTTGTTATAGATTTTTGCACTCGTTATTGATAACAAGTTTTTATGAAAAAGGCCTGTAGAGGTCTCTTGCATAAGAATTGCAATCTACATTTATGCAACACTGTAAATCATAGGATCACTTTACTTTGAACAATTTATGTGATAACTCCTTGCTTTGAACCACTCGGAATCGCAGATATAGCACTTGAATTGCAAATTTATATGTAGGAGGCCATAACATATTGTCGGATTATGACTTTACACTTGATATGATCTGTATTTTATTTATCATGCAGACCAATAAACATGATAATTATATAGGCCTGTTTATAGTTTGTTCATGCTGTCAACCGAGTCTGATTTAGGTGGCAAAGGTATGGTAGAACAAACTGTTATAGTGGGTTTTAGAAAAAGGGACAGAAAATAGTGAATTAGCATGTAATATTGACAGGAAAGGAGAAAGAATCCAGCATTCTTCAGAAATTAAACATGTATCAATAAATTATGAAACAACATGCACATAATAGAATATGCTGAGCAAGGAAGAACATTTTTAATACATAATTATTTTTTGTATTATCCATGTTATCTTTTCTTATCATAGCGCTTGCATCAAGGGTTATTGGGCTTGCTCAAGCTGCAGTAAGTATATACTCTAGATTTGTTTTAAATTGTTTTGTAAACATAAGCATGATATAAAACCAAGTACGCTTCATTCATTCAGAATACAAAATAACTTTTATAAATGAAGTCGAAGGAGAAAAAAAACTTTTAAAACAATTTATGAATGAGAGATTAAGATTATTCTCATTATTGCATGTCAAAACTTTTACCAAGTCGGGGAAGGATGACGATTGTGATGATGGAATGAATAGGATAGGAGAAGAGAAGTGATTGTAAATATTGAAAGATTATCAGATACAAAAAGATAAAGTGCAGTAGAAAGAGAGAGAATCAAAAATACAAATTAAGCGATAACAGAGAGAGAGATGATTGAAGCTACTCAAAAGAAAATAGATTAGCATGCAAATCCTATGTGTATTCAATACATGGAGCATGTTAAATGGAAATTACGGCACCAGAACACAGTCATGTAATGGCACATATTGTGTACCAATGGTATGCCAGATAGGATTTAAAAGGGATAGGGAACTGCCCACACCCCTGATTAGCTACTTATAAACATTACCCGATGTTCTCACAGACAGGAACCTTCTTGAATGCCCCGCCATTCGATGTATGAATGATTGTCCTCATGGTTACCAAGCTGACGAGTTTGGATGTGCTACATGTAAATGCAAGAGAAAGCCAGGTGAGGCAGTTCTAGAAAGATGTATAAAACATGATTATGATACAGAAGAAAATCTATTTTACATCGAGGAGTTGAAGCACGCTAATCATCTCATATTCAACAGTTTTTTTATTCACCGAAAGTATTTTATTGCTGAAAGCATTTGTGTAATTTTAGCAAATTTGTATAGAAGAAAATAATGAACGTAATGATTAAGAATGTAATAATAATGACAGAATCCAACATTTTGATCTAGATTGTGCAACACATGAATTTATATTATATTAAAGGTGTTAGATAGGTTTGATTTTCACAGATTTTCACATTTAAACTTACCGAATATTAACTTTTTCCTTTTCCAAAGTTCTATCTAAAGTGCTATGTTTAATAAACATTTCTTGTAGGGTTTATGTGCTCTATTTGAATTGAATTGAATTTGGTGATTACTGTATGTTTATATCCTTCTAAACGACGTTTCTTTCTTCAAAACAAATTCATAGAAAATGAATGACTAACAACAATTTCAAAGAGGAACGATTTTAGAATTATGATAACATGTAAGTGTTTCTACATGAGACGTTTGCATTTTAAAACGGATATTGCATATTGGCCTATTTTAAGGTACGGTACATGGCTTTTAAAGTAGTATTATAAAAATGAATAAACTAAATCTATGTTTTTATTTTGGTGTTGATAGAACTGAAGTTCTACTGCAGTCGTTATTATAAGCTGTGTATCTTTATTTTGTTTGCAGAGCTGGAGTTTTACTGCAGCCGTTATTGTAAGCTTTGTACTGAGCACGAATGGTTGGACTGCCCTGAGGATTGTTATTGTGATCAACCTACACTTTGAAGATGAAGTCATCTCCTTCCTATACACCCAATAAACCCCATTAATGACCACAAATAAAATTTGAAAATCACAATTGGTCTTCCAATCGGCAAGAAAGATGTTTTTTGAACATTGTGTTTTGGCAAGCTGTTTGGGAAAAAATAAATCCCCCGGAAAAAGAAAGATTGTCTTCCTTTCATTCAAGTTGTATTTAATTCTTTGAAAGATCGTTATAAAGAATACAATTATGAACATCATTAGAGTTTGAAATATCAATACTTGTAAGTGAAATATAAGGAAATTGTGGGAATAATTTAATAATTGTTTTAATATAAAAGTCTTCATTTGTTGCATGATGGTAATGTTAAATTGGTTACAGTATATATATAAAATTTTCATTACTTATTCGTCAGTGTCGAATTGCGGAAGTCTTAATAAATCCCCATTGAACCGTCTAAGACCGTAATTCTAATCAGATTTTAGTTTTGTCATCATCATGTTGAGCTATTTTGATTTGACAGTGTTGGTCTTAGTAGTGTCTGTGCCTCAAAAAGTTAAACAAGTAAAGAGCTAAGCAGCCTACAATGTAGTAACATTATTATGTTATTATATTTTGAAACAAAAATGAGGGGGTCCCATAAGCAAGATAATTATGTGCATCAATAACTTATTCAGCGTAGAACTGCCCGAAAGGGCCAGTGGTGGACCCCCCCCCCCCCCGGTAGTTCCCACGTTCTCACGATTTCTTCGTATTCAAAATATTGTTTCGTCTGCTTTAGAGCCCTGAGAGTTTCATGTCTTACGTATATTTTAATCTCAACGATGATTTCGACTTCGGATTACTATGCATTGCCAAAATATGGGCTCTCAGATACACCATATATGGTGAATCTGAGAGCCCATATTTAGGGCGAAACCAGAGTATGGCCCTCCATGTTTGCAAGCCCAGGAAAAATCACTATACTTCATAATAGCACTGAGATTGCTCGATTACAGGGGAATGATTTTGATATTTCTATTTTGGGGAAAGGAGAATTCCCAAGAACCCCTTAGAGCTGGCTTGTCTTCGGGAGCCCAGTTACACCCCTCTCCCTTCTCCCCGCCCAGTTCACTTTTCGTCATTTTGGGGGTTTGTTTTTTGTTGTTGTTGTTGTTAATATGCATGCACTATGCATGTTTATGGGAGTTTGCTGAAAATAGAGGGATGCCTTCTAATACTCCTTCTTTATCTGCTTTATTCATATAATGTCCGTTTCTTTAAATATTTTGATAAAATTTATCAATCAAATAATCATTTTATTGAAAATGTTAATGCCAATATTCATAATTATGCATAATGACTCTTTAAAACTGCACTCAAGTATTATCATGGTTACGTCAAAGTATAATGAGTTCAAAGTCTTAGATATTCTGACGTCACTACTACTCATCCACAAAAATAAATATGGAAAAGGAAAAATATAACTTTATTCACTTCCTAATTCTAATTATATTTTAGATGCTGTCAGTGATGCTTTGTTAATTTTGTTTGTGATTTTGAGGAGACAATGCATGGTATAGAAAAAAAGGTGATGAGAAGGTGATGAGTGTCATGTTGATGAGAGCCTATAATGGTAGGGGACTAAAAATGAGAAATGGCGACGGATGATGTTGAAATGAAGAGGATTGAAGGAGAACGTAATGAAGACTATAATGAATGTGGGATCAGTGGTTGATACCATATGAGTGGGTCCAGTTACCAATGGGCAATAATGTCGGGGGGGGGGGACCGAGTCTTGCTAGGTAGATGAAATGATAACAAGTAGATTACAAGGCCTTTGAGTGAGGGAAGAGTGCGTATATCATTTTCTTTTTTACTACCCCCCCCCCATTATCCCCCCCCCCCTCTCTCTCTCTCTCTTCTCTCTCTCTCTCTCTCTCTCTCTCTCTCTCTCAGGCATTTTTGCCATTTCCCACTTTTTTAAATGGAGGGAGCACGTGGCGTGCCCCTTTAACTAAGCTATCGATGACGATAATAATGAGAAAGCCCGGGTGAGAAAGTCTTTGACATTGTGCATGTATAGACTTATTGTTTAGTGTTCATATTTTAGCCAGTGTATTAAAACCTAATTATTTTTCTGTTACAATCACAGTGATGATAAAAGACGTTCAGATGATGATCATGATAATCGTGGGGATTGCGATGAAAACATTTAACTGTAACTTTAACTTATAAACCCACACTGACCACCCGCCCCCCTCAAGATTCATAAATGGTAAGTGTAACTGGAATGATTCTGATAGATGTTGATCAGGGGGCGGACTGGCCATGGGGAGTTTGGGGAGTTTTCCCAACGGGACGCTTGATATTTTTGGCCGTTCAAGTTGTGGCCTGAGGGTCGGTTGCCATCAAAAATTAACACTCACAAGGTGTATGAAATCGGGGTCAGCTCAGCATCCCGGCCAACAAATAGCAAAAATTTTATGCCAGTTCCCACCAGAAGCAAACTTGGCAGTGCCCCTGAAGCAAACTGGGGTAGTTCCCTCTAAAAGACAAATATTTGTCCATCCCCCTCCCCTCCCGGGAAAAACAATTCCTGCCAGTTCTCCCCCAATTTTTTTTTTCTTTTCTTTTTTCTGTTTTCTTTTTTCTTTCTTTTTTTTTGTTTTGTTTTGTTTTGTTTTGTTTTGTTTTGTTTTGTTTTTTTTTTGGGGGGGGGGTGGTGGGTCTTAATTGTTCCTTTTTCTACCAGGCATTTGATATTTCCCCCTTTCCCTTCTGTAGCTATAAGACGCTGCATGCATGTGTAGGGAAAAGTAGGAATTAAGAGGAGTTTGATAGAAGGCCTACGGCCTGTAGGCCCATAACATGTAGGCCTACATGTACATCGTGTTTTTGGGGGTTTTTTTTTCGTTCGTTAGTTAGCTTGGTTTGTTTGTTTTTTGTTTGTTTGTTTGTTTGTTTGTTTGTTGTTGTGTTTTTTTTGGTGATGATTTAACATCCCATTTCAGCTATTTGTTTATAACATGTTTGATTCTTCTTGTATATTGATGATAATCTAAATTTGTGGATTTTATGTTAATAAGTTGATTTGATTTGATTTGATTTATTTGATTTATAGGTTGAGTGAGCCCCAGCCGGATTTCAGTCCCAGTCGCCCCTGATGTTGGCCCTAATTAAATATGACAATGTAGAGGTTTTCGTAGCCTACAAATTCCGCTCCTACTTCATAACGTATAATTTTAGATTGAAGATATGGTGATCATTCGGCAGTTCGGATAGAGGCCGGCCCCCCCCCCCCGGGGGGGGGGGGCACTCGACCCCAAAAGTGGTAGGTATGTGCCACTGGCAGGACAAAAAAGGGGGCTTCGAACGAGCGTATCATGAAAAGGACGGTCTTCGAAACTACTAGTATTTGGGGGAAAAGGGGGTCTTTGGAACTGGATTACAATCAGGGGCGTAGATAGCGGGGGGGGGGGGGGGGGATGGGGGTATGCATCCCCCAACTTTTCGGGTGGGGGATGGTGTGTACAAATATCCCCCCCCCCCCCCCCCGGTTTCACCCCACAAAAAAAAAAGTGGTGGAAAATATACATTTCTATATGATAGTACCACATTTCCCTTTTCCATAACATGTGCCTCTAATCCAAAGTGACTTAGAGGCAGTATTCCAAAATGCTCGCTCGCTACGCTCGCTTGTATTAAGTATAGCTTATTAAATAAATTTTCCAATTACAATGTAATTGCTATTGTTTGCTCGCTCGCTTCGCTCGCTCGCTCAATATTCAAATCATACTAAAAATTGCAAAGCATGATGCTAAAGTTGTATCTTGGATATGTAAAGAGAATGTTTACACACCCTCACACCCTCACACCCTCACCCCACATATATATATATATATATGGCCCTTGGGGGAAATCATACCCCCAGGTATGAGTACCTGTCTACGCCAATGATTACAATATAAATATGATGCTACGGAACTGGTTCCCACAAGCTCCCATTAGCTAAATACGCTGTGTGTCATGGCAAGTCTATATGTGTGTATTCATATAAGCGGGGCTAATTCGCATGCATGCGCTCAGCATGAATGAAAACTGAATTCCATGGGGTAGATTGGAACTGAATTGGAAGCAATATAATGGGAAAAGCCCGGAGGAATTAAGCACCTGGAATGAAACTCATTTTCAAATTTTCACCAAAAATGATATTCTTCGAAATGGGCTGGGGCGGGCCAGAACGGCCGGAACGACAGAATGGAAAAAAGCGGTGATTTGGAACGGTTTTCTCTCATCTTTTACTCAACAAAAAAAAATGGTATGCTTTGGAACGGAAATTTGAGTGTAAAAATGGGGGTCTCCTGTGCGGCACATCCCCACCGGCCACCGCACACTATATACTAAGTGCCCCCCCCCCCCTGAAAAGACATGATGATTCATAAGTTGCTTTTAGTTGTCACACAAGAAACCTGGTCTGGATTGAATCATAGACTTGACTTTCAATTATAGATTCTTTTGTTGTCCGCCCCCCCCCCTCCCTGGGGGGGGGGGGGGGCGGACAACATAGAAAAGGAAACAAAGAGAGACCTTCACTGGCCTCGTCTTCACTAAAAAGATTATTTTAAAATGCCTCTTTAGCACACACACAAAACTGGTTTCATGAGAGTTAGATAGATAGACAGACAGATAGATAGATAGATATATAGATAGATAGACAGACAGATAGATAGATAGATAGATAGATAGATAGATAGATAGATAGATAGATAGATAGAAATAGATAGATAGATAGATAGATAGAAATAGATAGATAGAGACAGGGGCGGATCCAGAATTTCGTAAAAGAGGGGGCACAGTGCCGTAAAAGTACTCAATATTGCTAAGGGCAAAAAAAAATTAAGGTATGCCAGTTGGGTTTCAAAAGGGGGCACGGGCCGGTTTTCCCCCTATGTAGATCCGCCACGTCCTGGATATAGAGATATAAAAATCGTACGTTCTTAATGTAATCACCAATTGTCTCCCCCCCCCCCCCCCCCCCCCACTGTTTCTCTCTGTTGTTGTCATTTTTTTCTTTCTTTAATTTGGGTAGATACATTATGATAAACAGGTGCAAGGGGAGAGTTATGAAACTGAAGTCTTCGGAGAGGACTTAAAGCCGTCGATCCCCTGGTTGCTTGCATGCATACACATGATTTCTTAGCAGTCAGGTAAAATAAACCATCAACCTTTTCCAAATGTTAGAAAAAATAGGACAGTAGACTGTTTTAAAGAGTGCGAAGGAAATCCTGTGATTCCAGCCATCGATGTTCTGTTGATGACGCCATTGACATTCCAGGTGTTGTGAATAACGAGGGAGAGAGAGAGAGAGGGGGGGGGGGGGGGTTGAGGAAGGCAGAGAAAGCGAGGGGATAGGGGGAGGAGGGAGTGAGAAAGCAGATTTTTATGTCAGGGGGCATCGCGGAATCTCTTTGAAAAGTCGTGTGCCGTTAAATACGCCCTCTGCGCTCGAGTACCGTTCGATCGAAGATTAAGATTGTTGTTTCGTGAAGAAAATTGTGGAAAACTGTAACGGTCGGCCTCTTGTTTTGTGTTAAAGATCGGTAAGATTTGACGATATTGAAATCCTGAAATCTTAAAATTACGGAAGATACCATAGGTTTCAATTATATTTAATATATTATGTATTTACTGCCTTTTATTAGACTGGATATGTCTGGTATTATTAGGAGGGAAGAACATTTCCTTGTTTCGGTCCCACACGGCTGAATTTGTGTGGTATTTTTTTGGAGAATAGTTTGAAAGTATGACTATGAGTATGGGTATGAGAATTATGTGGTGAATCACTCAGTCATATGCCCGCACGTGCCCTTTAGTGTATCGTCAATTTGAAAAATGTAGTGTCAGCTTTAGACATATTGTTAGATTCTAATTATACTTAGAAATAGAAATGAGTTGAATTTAAATTTTAACTTAGATCTAGTTATGGAGAAATCCTCCTTGATTTGTAATTTTAAATGTAACTTTAGTCTGTCTAGAAAATGGTATTTTGTACAGCTTTCTCTTGCTCCTCGCATTTACGGTAGCGAAGACTGGTTCTCGCTACCACCATCTTGAGAATCAAAATGGTGCATTCACAGTGGCCGATTCAATATAGACCTCTAGTCTAGAGGTCTATAGCACTCACACTTATGCGAGTGGAGATAACCTCGCACTCAGTACCTTCATACCATGAGCAATTGCCTCCCATAGGCAAGTGTGTGATATCTTGCCCATATGTGGGCAGGAGAGGAGCAAGATCACCGAACAAAAACAGCCTGAAAATTTCACTTGATCAAGATGATAAAGATCCTATCGAAGGATCTGGCATGAAATTAGATATTCTACACTCACACTTATGCGAGGTTATTGGAGATAACCTCGCACTCAGTACCTTCATACCATGAGCAATTGCCTCCCATAGGCAAGTGTGTGATATCTCGCCCATATGTGTGCAGGAGAGGAGCAAGATCACTGAACAAAAACAGCCTGAAAATTTCACTTGATCAAGATGATAAAGATCCTATCGAAAGATCTGGCATGAAATTAGATATTCTATCATTCTAAAATGTAGAAGGAAGTATTTTCTCAAAATTTTGCCGATTATACTGGTGTTTTTACCTCTTCAACTTAGAGGTCGTGACAGGCCAAAATTGACACAGCCCCATATAGTGATGGTCCCGTGAGTGGATATTCTATCATTCTAAAATGTAGAAGGAAGTATTTTCTCAAAATTTTGCTGATTATATTGGTGTTTTTACCTCTTCAACTTAGAGGTCGTGACAGGCCAAAATTGACACAGTCCCATATAGTGATGGTCCCGTGAGTGAGTCTATAGTCGACTATAGTCTTTACCGGGTGTCCCCAAAAAAGCGTTTAATAAAAAATTGCGTAAAGCATCTTCTACCAAAGAAAATGATACCAAGATCATTGAATTTGGTTAAGTGATTTTGATTCTATGCCCGTTTCTTAAAACACAGTCATTTTCAAATTTCGCTTGATTTTTGTGACCGATGAGTGTAAGATCGTATCAGGAATGGGTTTTAGTGAGCTGTAGCTCGGGAAAAGTGGAAACAATGCTAATTATTGCACATGCCATATAAAAGGTCATTCCTAACACATTTCTACTCTCATCGGTTGCAAAAAACATGCAAAATTTGAAAATGACTGTATTTTAAGAAACGGGCATATAATCAACATTACTTTTACAAATTCAATGATCTTGATATCATTCTCTTCGGTAGAAGATGCTTTACCCAATGATGTAAAAAATAAATATACTTTTTGAAGGCAAAGTACTGAAAATCCGCCGTTCAGCTTTTTTTTTTTTGACACCCGGTATAGTATAGATCTCGCCATAAGTTATACATGTACAAGCTTATCTGGAGATAAGCTTGTACTCCACAATAGCTTTTACGGGTGAATTGGCGTCAGTAGCTTTTGTGTGTGTTAGCAGGCTATGATTCATACTAGATCATTCATACATTGGGGGGAGATTTTAGTGCTCACAGCAACCAAGAAATGTACACAATAACTCTGATACCCCGTTTCGCCAGAATTGACAGTAAATTATGGATTTCATTTTTAGAATTATCTTTTCCAACATCTGTGAGTTGAATTCATTGTATTTCATGGATATGTTGGTGTCGGTATTTGTAAATTAAATGCCAATTTTTAGTGAATGTTGGTGACTTTTGTGCAGTGGTGTTTGAAAGTGCTGAGGTGTATGACCGTCCAAGAGTAAACACATGAAGTATAGTAATGCTGCTATGTGTGCTCCGATCCGAATGTTATTCAGGGCTCCATGAATTTGACCTGTGAACGAGTGCGCGTCTGTAGGTCACAACTGTTTCTCTCAAGTAGCTAGACCTACATGTATGTCTTGAGTTGAGTTTTTATTTCTTTTTATCTGTGGTTTTTCTGCAAGTGTTTTTGCATTGTCAAATTCTTCCATCTGCTTTTATATTTTGATTTACCTCCACAAACATGGATTTTTTTTACTTTGTTCTTAAAAATAATGATCATGAAATAACATTGCGTTATTTTTGGTTATATGCGGTCAATTTTGAATGAAATTTTATTCCTATTTATTTCAAATCAGTTTAAAATATAAGCGACTGAATTTGTAGACTAGTCCCTGATACATACAATGATGTTGTCCGTCCATGTAATCTCAAGTCAGTGAAGTCTATCCTGGAAAGCCAGTGAGTTTTTACCTTTTTATAAGTTAAATATGTAATTGAAAAATTACTGGAGGAAAACTTTGGGTAAATTTGGGAAAATCGAAAAGGTAAGAATCTCCAAGAAGACAGGAAAAATCTGACAAATGTAATGGGGAAGGTTTACAGATGGTAGACATTGAAGTCTAACAGTATGTATGGAGTACGAGGTTATCTTAAGATAACCTCGTCCAACCTGATATTTAGTTGATTTTGATAAAAGCAGAAAAAAAGAGAAACCAATAAGAATTAAGAAAGTGCTTGTGTAAAAGTATGTGCAATGATTACAGGTTGCATGCATTCTTTTTTAGATCAGAAAGTAGAGCTTTGTGGATCTTTTGGTACAGAGCAAATGGGAGGGGACCTCGCAAGATACATCACAGAGTTGCCACTTTGTGTTTGATTGATGACAACTTCAAATATTAATAACGTTCTTATTTCTCATCAGGTTCTGCTAAAACTTTCCCCAAAATTGAAGAGGCAAAAAACACCCAAATAATAGGCAAAATTCTGGGAAAATATTTGCTTTTTACCTTGTTTGTGGGAAGATATTTCAATACAATTACATGAATTACGGTAGATGTCAAAGTGAAATTTTCAGGCTGTTTTTGGCCAGTGATCTTGCTCCTTTGAAGCTCTCACATGAGATCCAGAATGCACACTAGCCTTTTGTAGGCAGTCCCAGCAGTACAGACGTATGGGGTGCAAGGTTATATCTGTGAATAACCTTGCACATGTGACTGGTACCCAATAGAATTCATTGGTCATTGTAGTTTGAATTGTGGTAAAATGTGGCTGGAATTGAACTGAAAATGCAGAGTTGAGTTTGCATTCTTTTTTTCCTATTTCCAGACATAATCATGGGTCGTGGAGGCAGACGTTCAGACACCAGTCGAAAGAAAAAGCATAGCATCACGGTGAAGGCTGCAGATGTTCCAAGGTTAAAGGTCGTGAGATTGGAAGCTAAGTGCAAAGATAACAACGAAGCATTCAAATGGATGCTGATGTTAGCTGAGAAGTATTTAGGGTGAGTTTTTAGAATTGCTTGTGAGCATGTGCTGTCACTAATCCTATTCAAATTGATGCTCAGCCTTTAAACTGTACCTTCATGGCTAAGCCATTCACCAACCTCACTCTGCCCAAAAAGAGAGAAAGATAAAGAAAACCCCATATACATGTAACTACTGTTTTGATATCACAAACAATAAGTGGTGTAAAAGAAAAGAAATAGCTGTAAGCCCCAAGATTTTACATACATAGCTGTATGTATGTGTGCAATGTTTATTTTAAGTGAATGAAAGATGCCACCTCTGATCTTTTGCAACGAAAACCTATATAATCTACCCAAAATTAGAGCGATTTTTATTCTGGTTGCAAAAGTGAGACTATATGTTCAGTGTGGTTTTTAACTTGTCCATATCAAACTTGTGTATAACTTGTGACCCACACTCAAAAAGGAATAATGTTTTTGTGGTTTAAAGTTAATTACTGGCTGAAAGTTACATTTTATTTGTGATTTTTAGCTTGGATATAATCGGGGAAGTTTGATTGGACAATTTGTATTGGCCATATATATATATGCTAATGAAGCTAAAAAAGAAGCATATATATGATAGTTTAGAATTCTAATGATTGAGGTTGGAAAATTCCATGATGGCATCTAGAAGGGTTTATATTCATGGTTCATGTTTCAAATTCAAAATGACTGGGATATGAATTAAAATGCTGACAACTAAGTTCAAAATGTCAGTGGTGGCAACCAAGCTGAGTATTGAATTATTGCAAATCAATAATAGCATTTAATTTTGATTGAATATTAGACTTGTTCCTCATGAAATGATAATTAATTTCTAGAAGAGAGGTGTAATTTGTGTTTTTATACTATATTTTATGATTAGGGTTGACGACAAAGGAGAAAGTAGTGGACCTGCCATTCCTGCCTTTGATGAAAGTAAGATTGCAGATATTCAGATAGGTGGAAATGATCAGTTACCAGTGGGGGAAAGAGAGGAGACTAGTGATATTGTCAGCAGTGCAGCCAGAGCGATCAGAGAAGACTTAGAGAAGGAAATAGCAGGTAGGTTCAAGAAACCGGGATTGCTGTTTCTGTAGCAGGGGTAAAGGCTTTGAGTTGCCACTGAATTTGAATGCTCTCCATCCTCCTCATGTGGTTCTTTCACTGCTAGCATAGCACAATAGCTGTATTACATTTATTTACATGTAGCTTTATTCCTCAGACTTGGCCCTAAGATTTGTCTCTAATTTCCAGGTTTTTTTTTTTTTTTTTTTAATAAATATCTTGTACTGCTGCATTATTTTAAAAAAAAAATGTGAGAAAATTGTGAAATGCAACTGAATAAGTTGTTAAAAATGTAGAAAATTTAGTCAGTAAATTCCATTGTTAAATATTTTTATATCCATATTCAGATGCATATTTGTATGTCTTTGATTAATGTGAAATCTTTATTTGCATACTATATATACCTGATGATATATTATTCTCTTTATTCAAATTTAATGAATCTTTGAGGGTGTGACAATGACAAAATCATGTTATGAATTTCCAAAGCTTTCTAATAGTGGATTGAAAAAGAAATGCTACTGTTGTTCTGATGAGTACATGATTTTTACATTGGTATGCAATATGCAGGTAATACTGAGCTGAGTGAGCAGTATGAGATGATGGGAGATGAAAGTGGTTCTCAAAGCCTACCTGATGACAGTGGAAGAGAAGTTGTAGAAAGCTCCAGTGCTCCAGAGGAGGTATGAAGACATATACTTAATTTTTCTTCTATTTGCTCCTTTGCTTTTCTGTCTCCTTTTCCTTTTATCATCTTTAATCTTGTATTCCCTTCTTTATCTCTCTAATTGTAAACTTTATACATCTGTTCTCTTTTGCATGGGTATTTTTCAACCTTTGTATCCTTTTGTTATTGCTCTCCTATTTTCCCCCCACCTTTTTTAGATTTTCTTTTCTTTTTTTTTTCCTTTTTTCCCCCGTTTTTTTTCAAAGGACTACATATGTTTTGCTTTTACTTCATTCAATGTAGACAGCAATGATTAGGCTATTATAAATTTGGGCTATACTGAGAGATGATGTTTGTTACATTTCTCATTGTTTTCATTTCAGTGCGGGAGGGATAGACAGAGGGATAGACAGAGCTGTTCATACCGTCATTACTGAAAAATAAAAAAACCCTTTGTTTTTTAGCAGTCAGTGTTATGATAATTTCCTAACAGTATATTCCAGTCATTCTCATAGACATGTTTGATGGTTTGTGCTGACAGGATGTAAAAATCTGAGGGTCATTGCTTCAAATCCTATTTTATATTTTTTGTGTTGTTGATTCCTACTCATATAGGAAACTGAAGAAAAGTCCCAAGATGCTACCATTAGTCCTCGTCGCAGTGGGAGAGTCCGGGTCCGCCAGAGCAAAGAAGGAGGCTTCAAGTGCAGTAAATGTCCATTTCGTTATCCCACCAAGGAAGCAGCCAAAATACACGAAGCTACCCATCGATCTAAGATTCAGGTCTGCGAAAAGTGTGATAAAGAGTTTGTGAATACAGAGGCATTGAAGGCTCACTTTCGCTTTGTTCATGATAAGAAATATGACTGCAGCGAATGTGATAAGAAGTTTGGCACCAAGTATCTCCTTATGCAGCACTTGCGTTCACACACTGGTGAGAAGCCATTTGCATGTAAAACTTGTGACAAAGCTTTTACAACATCTTCATCATTGAAGGCGCATCTTGAGAGCCACAACATCAGTCGCTCGTATCTCTGCCATGAGTGTGGTGCTGCCTATAGACGCAGGGACTGCCTGAAGCAGCACATATTGCGATGTCACAAGACTGATCATGAGTTCCAATGTGAGTTATGTGGTAAGAGCTACAAGTATCGAGAATCATTGAAGAACCACTTAGAGCACCACAAGAATGTAGATGAAGGAAAGTGTCCTTATCAGTGCCATCTCTGTGGGAAGGGGTTTACAGTGTCTGCTATGCTTCAGCGCCACATGCAAACACATAAAATGGTGTTCCAGTGTGATACATGTGATCGGGAGTTCAGCCACCGTCATCATCTCAAGCGTCATTTAATTGTTCACACAGGAGAGAGACCTTTTGTATGTCCTCACTGCGACAGAACTTTTGGACTGCGTACAACGCTTCTCACCCATCTACGGCTTCACACAGGTGAGAAGCCTTACAAATGCAAGCTATGTCCAATCGCTTTTCGGCGAAACTACAGCCTGAAGAACCACATGAAGAAGGCCCATGCCATTGAAGTGCCTAAACGAGGACCTGGCTCGTTACCCCTCAAGGTCAGTAACCAAGACAATGTGCCTCCAGAGGTTCTGATGCAGCTGCAATTGCAGGAGGAAGAGTCAGGATCACAGATCCGGAGTGAGAAAGGTCTTTTGCACGGTTCAGTGCCCATTGAGCTCACCGTTCACCAGATCGAGTATGATGGCCAAGTTGATCAAAATGTTACATACAACACATCTGCAGATGAGTCTGTTGTTGCAAGTGAGCTCATTGACAATGCAGACAGTCAACAGGCTGTGATGACTTTGGCTAATATGTCACACCAACTGATGAATGTACAACAGATGGAGGAGTTGCAGCAACAAGTTCAGCAACAGCTACAAGAGGCAGAAGGTGTCCAGCAACATGTCCAGGAGGTCCACATACAACAGCTTGAAGATGGGACACAGACTGTGGAATATGTTACATTTCCTGTTAATTTCACTACAATCCCTACCTCTGAATCTGAAATGAAGGATGGTCAACTCATCCAGTAAACTCTTCTCTCAGTATTTTTCCAGCAGTTTGGAATTCTGGGAATTTTTGTGAGATCTTCTTTTGAGTTGACCTGGTAAATGTATTCATGACCTCAGGGACTCTCTCCAGAGGCCTAGTGTAAGCAGATAACTCGGTGATAGACCTGGGCCCTATCTTATAAAGAGTTGCAATTGATAGCAAATAATTTGCAGTTGGTATCAATCGCAACTCTTTATGGTGTTAGATCTGTTCGGTACTTTGATCTGTACTGATTATAAAAGTGCTGTACAAAAATTACATACATTATGTAATTTTTCTCCTTCAGTCTCTTCAAGATTACAAGTTCCAAAAACCTCCAAAAAACATCATTTTTGAAAGTGAAACATGTTAGGGAATGAAGCAATTTACATTGATTACGAATAATACAGTTTTTGTTGACATCTTTTCATTGTAACAATTTATATGAATATATGGCATTTCTATTGTTTATTCATAGTTTTGCATCAGTATGTATCCAGATTATTTTACATTTTGCATGTCTGTTATATAAAAAGATTATATTTTGACCAACGATGATGAGTATTCACGTTAGGTTAGGTTGTTATGAGCAGATGATGCCATGCTGTCACACATTTATTGAATTGAAGGTATTATTCACATGTGATTCACACGTAAAGAAAATGAAAAACAAGTATAACATTTAATGAAAATAAAATCTATACTTTAGATAAGTGAAATGTTTTGATGATTACATCCATTGTCTAAAAATTTTTCATAAACATTAACACATTTTAATGAACTACAATAACACTAACATACCGGTAATCTTTTTTTTTAATTGTGCATTTCCCATACCAATAATTCAGTGTTAGACAAATGTACAAATCCTTCACCATCCAGCATTGCATTTAATGGGCAATTTATAGTGAGCAAATGTGTCTGCATGATCACAGAGTGGTGAATGCCTTGGATTTGGTGAAATATGCTTTTTTAATCTTCCAAGTGAAGAAAATCAATATTAAAGGGAAGGTTGAGTTCTGGGGAAGTTGAACAATAATTTGTGAGCTTTTGTATGTCAGTTTGGAAGAACATCATAGTAGAAATGTCGCCTGAAGGCTGAAAAGGATTGCTCCTCAAGAAATGCCCTCATATTCAAAATATGTTGTAAATTAGCCACTCATAGGCCCTTGCCTATCTGGGACTGTGTCCAACATTCACTGTTGCCGCAGTCAAAAACAGACAACAAAATTGCTCTAAGCAAGATTTAATTTTCATAAATTTGCTAGATTACCTGATTCAGGGACTCTTCAACTCTTACTGTGCCACAAATTTTGGGGATTCAGAACTGAAAGTGAAATTTTAAATAATTATTTTCCTCTCATGTATGAATGATCTAGACTGGAAAAAGGCCCGCTGATACACACAAAGCTATTGAAGCCTATTCACCCGTAAAAGCTAGTCTGGAGTACAAGGTTATCTTCAGATAAGCTTGTACATGTATAGTGTAAATTAGCTGAATTTTGGGGGCCAAACACTCATGCTATATCTGTGTGCAATGCATGTGCTTTTCAGTGGGAATGGGGTAGTTTCTTATTATTTTGATAATTCCAAAACCTCAACAAAACAAAAAAAAAACAGTTTCTTTCACAATGTAATCACATAATCAACCCAACTTTATTTTTAAATTAGATATTTTTTCCTGATTGGTAATGATCATTACTGTAATCATTCCATCTTGCAATAGAGGTTGCCGAGTTGTGTTCCTATAGGTACGATGATGAATATGATTTGAAAATGATTGTCTACAGTGAGTCCCAGAAAAAAGTCAACAGTTGGAAAAAGTCTCCCCAGTTAAATTTTTCAAAATATTTAAAGGAAAATTTCATACCTGTGGAAAGCTTAGGGTCTCTTCTATCAAATGTCACCAAAATATCTCACAATATTTTATGTTTGAGTGAGCAAAAGCCAATTTAGTCAAAGGGTGCGAAATCAGACATGACAAGAATTAATATTGGCTCTGGCTGGTATAAGCCAAGCTTTAAGACATGAAAAGGCTTAGAAATCTCCATTCTGATCAATAAAAGACAATTTATGAAATAACAGGCTTTGTTCTCTGTATGTCCTTCCACATCCATCAACATCTTATGCTTGAGTGAGCAATTAACTACAGTTAACTTTGCATAAGTCGAATCTGTTTGGACCACAAAAAATTGTTTAACTTATGCAAAATTTGACTTAGGAATTTAAATAACACATGTTTTGCATAATTTGATTAAAAAATTGATTCAATTTAGGGAAATTTCAACTTATGCAACTTCGAGTTATGCAATGTTAGCTGTACTTTGTTGACTGTTTCAAAATGTTAATTTTGGTGAATCGTTTCACCTTGCTTGCTCACTCAAGCGTAAAGTATTGATGGGATATATCAGGAGATACAGTGAACAAAGTCTGTTCTTTCATAAATTGTCTTTTGATGATCAGAATATAAAATTTCTAAGCCTTTTCATGACTCGGGACTTTGCTGACACATAAACAAACATTTGTCAAGTATCGATTTTGCAACATTTCACAAAAGTGCCTTTTGCTCACTCAAGCATAAAATATTGTGAGATATTTTGGTGTCATTTGATAGAAGAGACCCTAACCTATCCACAGGTATGAAAATTTCCTGAAAATATTTAATTGGGGGGACTTTTAATTTTAAACGGTTCTCAACTTTGTTGATACCAGCCTGAACAAATACTATTTCTTGTCAAATCTGAATTTTGCACCCTTTCACAAAAGTGGTTTTGATCACTCAAAAGTAATTGCTAGTCAGATGTCTTTTTTGGTGTTATTACACAGGAGAGACCCTAGGTTATCTACAAGAATTAGAATTTCTTTAAAATATTCTGAAGTATTTATTTGGAGAGACCTTTTCCAACTGTTAACTTTTTTTTTTGGGGGGGGGGGGGGACGCATGGTAGGGGTACCCTTTTGGAGAGCATATGCACTTGAATAATGTCTGTTTGTGTTCAGTGTATCCTTAATATTAAGGAATTATTGTGCATGTACTGTAATGGAATCCACACAGCATGATCATGGGATCGTGCTTGCTCAGTAAAACGTGTCTTTTTACAAACTACGTGAAAATTTGATACAAGCATTTCTTTCATTACAATAGAAACACTGTTCAACTTATGCCAATATTTGTTTGGTGTGACGACAATTTTACTGGACTCTTACCAGCAACACAAATATGGTATTTGTTGCCTCAATTGTCGGTTCGTCTATAAGCCTCTGAGAGCCTAGTTTTACTTCCAACTTTACTCAATTCATTCATTTCATTTATCTCATTGGTACAGTTGAACCTCATAAAGAACACTGTTATAACAAACTCTCATTATAACAAGGGAATTTTTCTGCTCCCACTTCTTTGTATTCTATTGATTTTTAGCTCTGATATAACAAGGTTTCAATATAAAGAGGTAATTTCCTTGGTACCAAGGAGTTTGTTATAATGAGGTTCCACTGTATTGAGTCTTTAGTTTTATTTGACTTGTTTTGTCACTTGTGCTTAAAGTTTGTAAGTAAATTTAAAATATTTATGTGGGATGTGAATGAATGTATGTATATTTAGTGGGTGTACATAGCACAGTATGAACAAACATATTTTGAGTGACTTGTATAGTAAATCACATTCCGTTTGATATTAAAGTATCATTGACGTGCATTGCAGCAAGACAGATGTATTTTGTCCTATGCCTCTTCAATTTTGAGATTTATTTTTCAATTCTGTGGTATACTGTTTATAAGATTGAAAAATGAAGCTGAGTAAAGAGACAGAGAAATGCACACAAAGAGAAAAACAGAGAATATGCAAATGAAATTCTATCATGCATTGAGAGTCAGAGGCTGATGAGAAAAGGGGAAGAGAGAGAGAGAGAGAGGGGGGGGGGGGGAATTGTGTACAATTGTTTATTCATATTCAGAGAAACGGAAACAGGGGGATACTAAGAATTTAAAACAAACATGCAGTCCATTCATGCACAGTCGAGTGAAAATGTAAGCATGGAAAAGGCATGCAAGGAATGCATTTATTTCAAGATTTCCCTAGGAACCTGCTCCTCCCTTGGTAAACTACAGTTGTATAGTTAAATCAAGGAGCTTTGAAGAGCTGGAGTTACAAGTAACTCATTCCCTTTGAACCATGTTCGATGCCGCCAGGAAAAAATATGTCGGGCATGTGCTTAACTGGATCTTCCTTGCAGATAAGAAGACAAAAGATCCCTGCCTGGCTGCAACCTAAAGGGCCATTTTTAAAGGGAAATATGCTTTTGTAATGATAATTACTTTTCGCTTTCACTAGTGTAATACGAGCAGTTTAGTGTCTACCTTTACTGGAGGCAAGCAAAAAGAAATGGTGCAAAATTTCCTGAAATATGAATCAAAATTACTCGACTTTGACATGTATTGACACTATTCTGACATATAACATCATAAATAACTGTACTTGAACAATTGCATTTTTGATTTTCGTTTGTCAAAGTAATCAGAAGTGTCAAATTGCAAATATTAGGATTGTCAAATTTTTCCCTTTTTCAAAAATTGCAACTGCTATCATACAATATAGCCAAATTTCTGGTCACAACTGGGCTTTTGTATTCATATTTTATCATCTGCTCAATTTTCACTTCGTTTATTGAAATAAAAAGTGCAAAATTCCCGATATCTAATTTGTGACAAAAATCACTACTCAGCTTTCCCATGAAGTTGGCGACATTGAACATCGGACATCAAAGGCAACAGCCCATCTGTAGATTCTTTTGTGCATCCTTAGGAAGGGGCAGCTGCTTTAATTAATTTGTTGCCAGTTGTGACTCCACCTCTTCAAAGCTCCTTGGTTAAATCTTGTTATCCTTGGGATGAAAGAAATGACCTCTAATACATGTACATGTATTGGGGTTTTGTTATATCAGAACAATGTACTGAATGGAACCCCCCCCCCCCCCCCCCCCCCAGAAATATGAAGAACTGGGAATGACTAAATTACCTTGTTAAAACAACTTTGTTACAAAGAGTTGAGAGTTCTTTTACAAGGAGTTTGTGTACAACTTTACATTATTATGCCCAACGCATGTATAGAATATCACAGAAGTCCATTCAAAATCATCTCACACAATAGATGCAAAGTATGCTCTTGGCATATTCACAGGAACAAATGTTTCACAAAGTTTTTGCTCATACTTTCTAAGTATCAGGATGAGAAAAATTAAGGTTGTAAATATCGATTGCATTTTTTTTTTAATGTAGGCAAACTGAAAAACCTTAACTCATACACAGGAGCTACCTCCGTTATGTAGTTGTCAGTGCTGAAAATGAAATTAGTGGAGGAAGAATATGGAGCAAAATGAAGAAAATAGAAAATAGATAAAATGAATTGTGTTAAAGACTGACAGTGGGAGAAAGTGGGGTTGCAATGAGAGACAAGACTCATATTGGCCAGGGATGGGGGGGGGGGGGGGTGATATGTTTTGTTCTTGTTTTATTCCAGTAATCAAGTTTAAAAGTACAAGTAGGATTGGAATGATATTTTGTATGGTTGTGTCATAGTTGTCTCTTATTTAGATATCGGCCCATGGTGTGAAATACTCTAGCGCACAATGACAAAAAGAAAAAAAATAAATTTGTAAATGCTTGTTAATTATTGTTTTATTTACTCTACATGTACATGTAGTCAACTTTACAGAGGTTAATCAAGTTACATAATCACAACACACACACACACACACACATACACAATGATCTCTAGCACACAATCATGAAATCTGCTGAATACAGACTAGGTAATCAGTTACTAATAGTACTTCTAACACAAATTCATTTTAAGCGTATGGAAATGATCTACGTCCAAACTTCTGGAACTTTTTTCATATTTCATGGAAATTATTGAAACTTCAAAGCAAGTAAAATTCTCCCTGAAGTAATAACCATATGATATATACATGAACAAACACAGCTACAAAATCAAATGAAAAGGGACCAAAACCTGTACAATGTACAATATGAGATGGCCAAAAGTTGAAGTACTCAATATTTGAGTGATTTTTTCAATTTTTTGCATAATGCCAAATAAACTTATTGAGAAAAATATTGCTAAAATTTCCATTCATTTTTTGTTCAATATGTAGGTACATGAAAGAATAAAATAAATACAGTGGAAACTCAGTATAACGAGGTCCTTGGGATCATCAAAATAACCTTGTTATAGCAGGAATCTTTTATATCAGGTTTAAAAACAATAGAATATAAAGAGCTGGGACCAGGAATATTACCTTGTTATATCAGGAATATTGTTATATCAGATCTCTTTATACTGAGTTTTCACTGTACTGTACAATTATAATGTTTAAAGCAGAACAAACACAACTGACCATCTACCTCTTAAAATTGCCATGAGGTGTATAAAAAAAGATAAATGTACATTTATGTATAGAAGTATAAAAACATTATTATACTGTATATTTATGATAAAAGTGTTGCAGACTTTTAGAGAGAAAAAAGAAAGGGAAAAAAAAAAGGAGAGGACAAAAATATTTGTTTATCCTCATTTCAGCTGGTATCTTCCATAAGAGAATTTCACTGCTTATTCATTTCATACATGTTATGTAAGTTTCTATACATATGCTTGTATTATGTAAATATGTAAGCTTGTACAAGTTAACAGAAAGGTCAGGTTTTGGTCGCTACACTACAATGTTACTGTCACAATACATACTTTACACATTAAATGTAATTAAGAGATGTAAACTTCTGGCATAAAAATGAATGGCAATGATGTTACATTTACATGTACAATGTATATATTTTTAAAAAATACAATGTTGCATTGTAATAACTGATGACTGATGAGTTGACGGAAGTCATGTTCAAAGACATGTATAGGTACATGTATCACATAAATACAGCAGAAAATACATCTTGTCATAAAAAAATTCAAATCTATGCAATATTTGTTTGGAAAAGCATGAAAAAATCATCTATAGGTGGCATAATGTATACTTGTGTACAGACATACATGTACATGCTTTCTTCATTCACTGTTTTTGAATGTGGGCCACATGTCACAATTTCTGCATTTTTTCCTGAAGAAACTTTTGTGAGTTGCGAAAATTCAGTGTTGTTTGTATTGTTTGTGATTCAATTACTTTCCTACATGAAACTTATGAGAATGTTAATCATTCACAAACGTTTCCTGCACACACAAGTTTCTGCTTTTCAGGGGATATCAAATATGTCTCGGGACAATATGATTCTAGCGTGGGAAATATATTATATTTCCCTTGAAGCCAGTTACTATAGTATTACGAAACATAAATGCATAAAAATTAAGAGATTAAATAATATATGTAAACATTGACATATATCTATTTTTTCATTTATGTCCACACCTTGATGAAAGGGCTACTTACACTTTATTTATTTACATTAAAAAACTTTGGATCACATTTCTAAATCTAAATGAGTACCTATACTTACTCAAGAGGTATTTTTTAATCCTAACATACATACAAGTTCTTTGTTCAATATACAAGTAGTTTTTACATTACAGAACTCCACAATCACTTCAAAACAATAACTATGATTTTCAGGCATTTATTACACCTGGAGTATTTACCAGTGATATAAAATATTAAATCTGACAGTTGACTGACATTCATAAAATGAAGTTTGTAGGAAAAAAATCAAGGTATGATGAAGTTGTGCAAAGTTTGCAAAAAACACATTTCTAAATTTATTCCTATGCCTATCTAGATAAAACATAAGTACATGTATGTAAAATATTCTGTCATCATCTATATCTATGACGAACTAAATGAAGGTTTTCTACCCATGTCAAATTATTGATGAAAGTTTTAAGTTGATGATAGTAAAATGACATACATGTAATATAATTTTTATAAGTGTTACGAGCAGCAACATAGACAAGAAAAATACACAAAAATACAGATCACTCCTAAAAATTGTATTTGTAGATAATTACAGCTCAATTCCTACATTTTTTCATGTGACTGTTTGGCAAATCCAAATAAAACTTATAACAGAAGTAGGAAAAGTGTCCTATAAAAAAAAAAAAAAAAAAACATGAAGATAACAGACATTCTTTCCACTGTTTATCTTTACCACATTTTGCAACAGCGATAGGCAAAAATGAAACCACATTAAAAAAAAGCTTTCAAAACTATTCACAACTAATAAATGCCTAAACACATTCAATTAAGGTAATTTGCACACTTGAATTCCATGCTTACTTAACACAGGCATAAAGAGGCTGAAAGCAAAAATACCTAATGAAAGTGGTATTACATTTATATTGCTAAAATAACATAAACAAGTTTTTATCAGATGACAAAATAATAGTACTTTGAAGAAACAGTCTCTTAGTTAACCTTTCTGCTTTCTTTCAGCTCCATCCACACATCATGGAGTATAATGTTATGTGTGTATGCTCCAGATAGATGTGAAAATATAAGAGCAGATATGTGTACATGGGAGAACATTAGTATTTCATGTAGCAATATAGATTTGCACAAGCTTTTTATCATCATTCACCTATTTGTACATACTCTGTATTCTATGCACCAAAGTTGGCAATAACACTTTTTTCTGAGGCAAGAAACTTTTGTCAATTGCAACAATTCAGAGTTGTTGTGTGAAAAATTTTTGACTGGTGACTACATGTACCCTCAAAATATATCTAAGTTGAGATTGTGCAGTAAAACAACACATAAACAATAAAAATACAAACAGCAGTGTCATTAAAGAAACCACGATGTACTCATTCCATTAGACATCAGATAATGAGTTTTTTCTTCGTATTTTTGTTTTTCTAAACTGAAAATATACCAGACTATGAAATGCCTGAAACATTAAATCTTAGAGTTGATGACCCCATCTCTGCTGACTTGGAGGGGTAGGGTTACCAGATAGAGGGAAAGGCATGGGGGCATTAGAGTACCCCATATAGGGCATCCTACCCTGGGGTTGTGCCCCCATCGGAGCTGGGTAGTGCATACTGGCAAGGGCTAGAGCAGCTTGCTGGTTGCCGGTATCTGGTGGTCCCATGTACCATTGCCTTAAGGACGGTGCTGAATGAGTATGGTCTGGTTCTTGAGTTTGAGATGCAATCATGTCACGAGTTGCTCCTTGATAGGGAGCACCTGTTGGGGTGAAAAAGGGGCTAAGAGGTCTGGGAGAGGGGCATGGGATAGGGTAATTGGAAGGTATGGTATTGTTTATAGGGGGACGTAAATTCAAAGGATTTGATGGAAAGGTTGATGAGAGTGGACTGGCCTGGGGAGAATGGAACAAGGTTTGGAACTGAGGGCCTTTAGAGGAAGGTCTTGATGCTTCATGAGGTGATGGGGAGGGGCTAGACCTGGAATGTTGAATGGGGGTGGGAGGAGGACTTTGAATTGTATTACCCACCGATGGAACTGGAGCTTGCCTGCTAGGAGCACCATTACCAAGATTAGATTCCATATCCAAGAGAGCCTGAAGATGGTGATGGGTGTTAGATCCCGGAGTCGATCGATGTGATGGTGGGGAGTTGTTCTGCACGAGAGGCATTGGCATGTGATGAGATGTAGGCGGATCATTGTTTCTGTTCAGAGGAGGAGGAGGATTAATAGGCTGGGAAGGTGGAGGAGGAAGTGAAGATGACCATCCTGAGGATATTTTGCTGGATTGCATGTAGTGTGAGTAAAAGTTTGAAGTGGTTATGCTCTCACGCTGGTAAGATCTGATTTCATTTGGGAATGGACCATTATTCCTTCCCTGCATAGTTGCAAACTCCCTCTGCTGGTAGTGTTGATGTTGTGGTTGTTGTGGTGCTTGTTGATATTGCAATGGCTGAGGCGGCTGATGATGCAACACTTGAGGATGATACTGCTGACTGACCTTACCAAAGTTCTCTTGTTGATATGACTGTTGCTGTTGCTGATGTGCTTGTTGAGCCCCTGGATCAGTTTTGTTGTCATCTTTCTGTTGCTGTTCTTTTGACTGCTGATACTGATCCTCTGGTGGCCGATGAACTTGATGCTGCTGATGCACAGGGTTTGGGCGCTGCAGTTCTATAGTTGCAACTGGATAGTGATTTTGATTCTCTTGGTGTGGCTGTTCCTGATGCTGTTGGTCTGCTTGATGTTGCTGATGTGGTTCTGTTTGAGGTTGCTGATGTTCTGAGTTGAGTTGCTGTGCATGATGTTGTTGCTTTTGCTCTGCCTCTTTGTGATGTGATGTTTGAGGTTCTGTAGGATGTTGTTGCTGGGATTGCTCTTCCACATGTAGCTGTGGTTCCTGATGACTGGGCTGTATCTGACACTCATCATGTTGATTTTTAGGTGGTTGGTCTACACTTTCATCCACTTGATATTGTACATTGGTACTCTCTTGATCTTTTGCTTGTTTCTCTTCACTCTGCACCTTTTCATTTTGTTCATTATGCTGAGACACCTCCTGTGATGCCAAACCTGTATTCTCTGAAGATTGCTGATTTTGTGTTTCTTGTGGGGGCACTTGTTGTATCGTCAAAGGTTCTGGAAGGCGTATTTGTGCTTGGGATTCTGAGGTAAGGCCTGACTTTCTGCCACCAGCCTTCTTGCCCTTTGGTTTCTTGCTTTTGCTCTCTGTAGTCTTTGTTCCAGTTGGTCTACCAACATGGGGAGGGGTTGGTTTTTCATTCCAGACATCAATATCATGCGCCTTTTGCTTGTGAGTCTTCAGTGCGACATTCTGTCTGAAGGTCTCCCCACACAAATCACAAGTATATGGCTTATCTCCTGAGTGGATGCGCCTATGTGTCTCCATGTTAGAGCTTTGTGTAAAACCACGATTACACTCTGGACAATGGTAGGGTTTAGCGTCACTATGAACTACCTTGTGTCTCTGGAGATGATTTTTGCAACTGAACTCCTTTTTACAAACACCACACTGGAATGTCTCATTCTTATTATGACGGCTAACATGTCCTTTAAAGCCTTTGCTGGTCTTGAACAACTTATTACAAATATGGCATGTGTAGGGTGAAGTTCCTCCTGCAGTATTCTTGTGAAACTCCATGTGGTTTGTGAGAGATTCACGATGTTTATAGCTCTTGTCACACAGTTTGCACTTAAAGATCTCACTTGAATCATGCATCTTCCGGACATGATGGTTCAAGACATCACGTCTCTTGAACGCCATACCACATAAATGACACAAATAAGGTTCTTCCACATTGTGACATTCTGCATGATCATTCAGCATCTGAAGGCTTGCAAAGGACTTGTGACACTCCTTGCATTCAAAGGGCTTCTCCTTAGTATGGCATCTCTCATGTTTTGCAAGCAAACTTGCAAGTCCAAACTTTTTCTGGCAATACTGGCACTCATACTTCTGGACATGCACTCTATGCTTATGTGCCCAGAGTTGAGCGCTGGACTTGCATGACCTCCCACACTCCTGACAGGTATAGCGTTTTGAGGAATGCAATTCACTGTGCCTCTTAAGGTTGGCCTTGTTAGAGAATGTCTTTGAGCATACTGAACATTGATGAACTTGAAATAACTTGGCTGATGCCTTGGCTCTAGCAACAGCCCTCAGCTCTCTTGGTGACTGGGTCTGCTTTGACTTGGCGATCTATAGAAAGAAGAATTCAAAACAATGCAATGAAACATAAACTGAATAGAAATGACCTGGGGTGGTATTCTGAGCACCATTTTATCTCTAAAATTTTTTATTTTATCTTTAAAAAAAAATTGGTATTCTGAGACCACTGTTTACCTCCGATTTTATTTCATATAATTTCATCTCAGTCTCCTACCTCTTGCGTGCCTATACATGTTATATGCATGATACGCATGACAAGCTTTAAACGCTTACGCCCATCATATTTGTGGGAAAGATAAAATAAAACTTAAATTAGGGTAGGAGCTATTTTATCTCTAAGACGCATGCGATATTTTTGGACAAGTATGGTGCTAGTAATGCGATCAAAATAAACAAAGAGATACTGAGTACTGACTATATTTCTCAAGCAACAATTTCATATAATTATTGAATTCTATTTCAAGATTTTTGCTAACTAATATCACACTTGCAATGATGCTTGTGATGGTCTTCCGAAACCTCGGAAGGTACCTCAGTGATTTTCAAGGAAATCCTAGCAAAAAGCATGTTTGCGCTTTGAGACACGCGTATTGAAAATTGTAAAAATAGCGCATTCGCACTCTCTTACCCCAGAGACTGGCAGAGAACAATTCTACTGGCTGAGCATGATGAAAGTGAAATCTAACAACATTTCTTATTTGTTATTGCATCATCAATGGGCGTGTCTTAGACGAGATAAGATCTTGCTAAAATGGTTTTCAGAATACCGATTCAAAAAGATTTTAAGGGTATTTTATTTTACTGACTTAAAATCACAGATTTTATCTGAGATAAAATGAATCTCAGAATACCGCCCCTGGACATTAGGCTTTTGACAATCAAAAATTATTCCATGATGGTAATATGTAAGGTTTCTATGCAATAAATACATAAGTACATGGTTTAATGCAGCAATTACCCTGTTATGAAAAAATATCAATTATAATGCTCAAATTATGAAAGTATGAAAATACTTTGAAGATGGGATAAATCATCTACATGTGTACCAAGAGCCAGACGGGTTGTAACTCTACGTAAAATGATGAGTTAAAAGCCTTCCTGGCTCTCAGTATGATATGAGATGACTTGCCCTAGTTATGTGATGACATAAGAAAAGATTAATGATGTCACTATAACATGATTGAAATTCAGATTAAATACAGTTTCTTACCTTTCTCTGTTGTGCTCTGGAGGGCAAGGCCTTGTTTCCTTTTGATTTTCCAATCTTGGTCAACTCTTCCTTGTCTAATGATGGCAACCTCACAGAACACCTACTCAACTTAGAATCAGCAGCTAAGTTGGACTCGACCTCTTCATCCATATTTGTCTCTTCTTCTGTCTTTTCAATGATCTTTTTCTTTTTGGGAGTAGACTGGCTTTCTTTAATCCTTCTTTTCTGTGGGCCTTTAGTGTTTCTATTGCCATTTGGTTTCCTGAGAGCTTTCTGTAAAGGTTTTTTCTGCTTGGTCAGCTTCATTGATTTACTCTTTGATGGATCCAGGCTTTCCGCTTTATTATCCTTGGCTGAAGTAGAATCATCACAGTTACTACCTGCTGCCCCTTCACCTTCTTTTGTTTGTGATGCATCATCAGGCTTTGCATCTGAAGTGGGTTTTCGACTTGCTTTCCTCTTTGCTCTTGGTGCTTCCGTTGGTCTTCTCTGATCAGTACCAGGAGGTTCTTGGTCATCTTTGACGTCACTCATGGGAGCTTTATCAGAATCTGGGTCTCCATCAGTCTTTGTATCTGATGTGGGCTTTCGAGTTGCTTTCCTCTTTGCCCTTGACGCTTCCATTGATCCTCCCGGATCAATGCTAGGAGGTTCTTGGCCATTTTTGACGTCACTCGATGAAGCTTTATCAGGACATGGATCTCCATCAACTACGTTGCTGTCACCTGATAAACCTGGGTCTCTCTTGTGTTCTGTTTTGATGTCTTCCTTGGAGTGTATTCTGTATTCAAAACAAAGATGAAACAAGATGAATATGACTGCGTCTCCTACATGCCTCCGCCTAAATTCAGTTGATGGCTCAAACTGTTCTTGAAATATTGTGATAACCAGAATAAAAAGCCTCTAATTACATGTTAATTGACCTCTTTGATATTTGACCTTAAACCCAAAAGTCTGATCACTTTATCTCCTCCTAGTCATGAATACAAAATAGTTGAGATATGGTGATAACCAGGGTTTTCCACAATTGAAAATTTAAACATGTAAACAAGTGTGCGAAGCGCACATTGTGTGAGCGAAGCACAAAGTCCTTGCGGCCGGGGTCAAGGGCCCGCTTAAGGGCCCTGGAAGCTCTGGGGTTTCTAGATGCTCTCTAGTGCAATCTAGCCCTATTTTTGAACATTTCATGTTAGATTAAGAATCAAAATTTGTGAGAATAATTTTTCCAATTCATTAAATTTAGTTTTCTTTTGCCCCTCATATTCTACATGTATTCAATACTAAAATTAAATTTTCTGCCTTCTTCCTGTGCGCTTTGGGGGGACCTGAATAGAAATTAAAAAAAAAAAAAAAACTTTCGCTGGGCCGGCTGTATGAATGAGCAGGTCTAATGCACACATTAACATTTTGTGAGATCAGCGAAACGATGGAGAGTATACATACGTACATATACGCGAGCTCCATATGTGCATATGGGCCGTTATGTTCTCCCGGCCAGCACCGGGCTGGATCGGGGTAGCAAGCCAGTGGTGTTCCGCTGTGCATTTGTATTTTGAATCAAGATGATCGTGGAGCCATGATCTTGTTTACAAGCCAGTATAGGCTGTATGAGTCATTATCTACCATGTCTACACACATTCTTGTCCTTTCCCACACATAATCGACTTGGTAATTAAGACAATGGAAAATGTATAACCACATGATACGACAAGCTACGATCGATGAACAGGCATCGTCCTATATCATCGTGGGATTAAAGTATTAGTAAAAGTAAAGTAAAGTAAATAAAACTTGTTTCATCAGTTCTACCTTTCATAAAATGACTGAAACCTCATTGTATGTATTATTGTATGTTCAAAAGGTTTTTGATTGTGGGAATTTCCGTGCGAGTCTCTGTTAAGGATCTGTTTCAATGTCTTAAATTTGGGTAATTCCAGCGTGACAGATGGGACATCCAACCCTCACATTTTTATGTTTTTACTTGATATTTCATATTTCAATTAAAAGTGATGCTTAAAGTGATTGATTAACTTTGTGAAAAATTGTAAAATCGGCTCAAATGCCAGTGAATTGTGTGCAGTCCTCTAACTACATATATAATTAAGGATATGTGAAAGTATGAGAGAAAATGGAACCCGTTTACTATCCTAAAAAAGAGAAAATCGCGATCAATCGCTAGCGCAAGTCGCTCGGCTTCTTCGCTGCGCTGCAGTCACAAAAACCAAGCACCAGCGCTTGGCGATTTCAGAGCGGGTTTCCAGCCCGTACGGTATTCTGTGATAGAGCGAGGTATGCCAACCGTAAGAGTTCTATAGGGTTCGGTGGTACTCTATCCCGACATCAATGTTCAATCGTAAATATCTTGATATATAAACGACCGATCAGCTTATAAAACTCAGGCGATTCCTGTCTGAGCTAAAGGTTTGCAATTATGATTACAGCATTAGCTGGAACAGTGATATTTTTTTTCAATCCTGGGCAAAGTTAATCAATGCCTTTAATTTGATGTAGAGATGTGATCCATAGGGTTTGGTCAACAAAATGGGGGGAAATTTTTTTTTCAAGCCCTGCCCACAAATTGTGGGTGGGGCTTCAAGTTCAGCGTGACAGACGGGACATGAATTTACCAAGCCATTTCTGCTTCGATACTTTTGGACTAAGCTCTCCTCATTGGAAAATCTTGAAAAAAAATATGTGTATTCATGTTATCACTTGTTGGTACCTTTTTGAAACCTACTAGTATACATTTGAAATTTCATCTTACTTTTGGAGGAAAATGCCAAAAAGTGAGCGTGACAGACGGGACAATAAAAACGTGACAGACAGGACACATTGAGATTGTACACAAAATAGAATTTTTAAAGAAATCAAATTTCCAGCATTAAATACCTTATTCTCATGTTCTAAAGGGGTTAAAGGGTCATCTTTAATATCATGAAACATAATAGCAAAAGGAATTTAATTTTTATTCATCGGAAAATTTTTATGTAGTCCCATCCATACATATTTTTGCTGTAGATGCCAAACGTGACAGACGGGACATTACTTTATCAATCATAATTATCTTCATAAAATTAAAATTCTGCCAAGTTAGCAGTAGAAATGAATTCCCCCCTACCAAAGAGCAAGACTGCAAAATTTTATTAAAACACAATGGTCTAATTTATTGTAAATGCAAAAAGTACCTTAAAAAAACGTGACAGACGGGACAAAAATCCATTTGACCTTTGACCTCCATTAAATCAGAAGAATATTAATATTTTTAAAATTTTTGTATATAGACATAAAATTCCCCTTAGTCCTAACTAGATTTGGTTGTCTTTATTATCATAACAGATGAAATTTCTAAAAATGAACTCAATATGTAATTAACCATATTTTACCATAAAAATGTGTAATTTCATTTTTGGGCTAAAAAATGGCCATTTTGGGTCAAAATATTCAAAAAATTAAAAAACTGAAGATTGTTCCATAAAGTTCAAATCATGCATATTCAAGTGACATAGAAGGAAAATGTTCAAAATAAACTTTGTTTTTTCACCAAAAGTGGACATTTTCATGGAATTACCCATTTGTAACCTGTCGCTCATGATTTTAGACATGTCGGGCCAAACGCGAAACCTGTCGGCGTTACATGCTAAAAGCCGTCGTGGAAAACCCTGGTGATAACAAAGGTAAAACATGAATTTCACATACACCTGTATAATGACATCTATGACCTGTCACCTTTCACCTACTAGAACAAAAATCTAATCAGTTCGTCTCATTATGGTGATGCATACTAGTTCCAAGTTTGAAGTTAATGGATCAAATGGTTCTTGAGATATCACGTTAAGGCTAAAACTAGCAATTTCAGAATTGACCTCTATGACCTGTGACCTACGTATCCCCAAATCTGATCAGATCATCTTTCTATGGTGATACATGTACATACTAGTAGCAAGTTTGAAGTTCATACCTCAAATGGTTCTTAAGATATCGTGTTAACAAGGCTTAAAGGTATCGTACAGTAGTGGGAAAGGTGGCGCTTTGGATATTTAAGTACTTTGTCAGCTGGAATGGAAATTATTACATATACTGTTGTGAAATGATTAATTTTGAACATACATGTAGGTGACATTTGTTTGAAGAAAAATGGTTTAGAAATGGCTAAAATGTCAAAAAAAACAAACATCGAATTACAAGCGCGGTACCACGCTTGTAATTTGATGTGAAAATAGTGTGTGTAACAAGTGTGTGCGAACCGCTATGCGCCGTTGAGCCGGGAGCGTCGGGGTAGGTGGTCCTTAGCGAGGGTATAAGGTAACCATTGATATTCGATCATTTGAATTATTTTACTGAAAATCACCGGAAATCATAAATAGAATACCGGATTATCTTACTCATGTATCTTTTTATTGAAGCCGAACAATATGAGACTATATTTGAGCAGTTTCATGCCAACTTTCATTTTGCTACCACTACTGTTTATTACCTTTAACACCTGAAATTTCAGAAATTGGCCTCTGTGACCTTGACCTTTGACCTTTGACCTACGTACCCCAAAATCTAATCAGATTGTCCTCCTATGGTGATACATACTAGCACCAAGTTTTGAAGTTCATATCTCTGTGGTTCTTGAGTTATCGCTAGAACGAGGCTAACATCTGAAATTTCAGAAATTGGCCTCTGTGACCTTGACCTTTGACCTCTGACCTACGTACCCCAAAATCTACTCAGATCGTCTTCCTATGGTGATACATACTAACACCAAGTTTGAAGTTCATACCTCATGTGGTTCTTGAGTCATCGCTAGAACGAGGAAGTGGGACGGACGGACGGACGGACAAACAGAAAACATAATGCCTCTGGCACCACCTTTGGTGGGCGGAGGCATAAAAATGTAGTCTAGAATATTTCTACTTGTGTCATCAGAATAATAAGACTTTAAAGCAGGTGGTCCCAAGTCTGAAACTAAGTTGGTGCATTAGTGCTTTTTTGTAAAAATCAATCCAAAATACCATGAACCCTTTGAGCTCCTTTCCCATTTCCTTTGTACTGAAAATGCCACAAATTGTCATTTTCATTGTTATTGTTGAAGGAATAGATCTTTTTCATTGAGAATGTGTGTAAAACATGTGTCCAATAATATATCGGTGCAGGTATAATGAAATATTTCTGCAGGAAAAAAATTCATATTTTTAGCTAAAGACAAATAGGGGGAATTGTTCAAAAGGTAAATTATAGAATTGGAAATTTGTGTTTGATTACAATTTGAAAAAAATTCCTATCTATCTTATCCTTAATTCCTAACTATCTTATCCTTTAGCTGATTTTCCTCCAACTTTCACTGATCTGTTTCTCTCACTAATCTGCTTTCAATAAAACAAATGTATCTGTATTTTCAGGGTGGACCTCCCCTTTAACATCAACATCTCAAGATCTACATTGAAGGGGAAGATGTAAAGATTTTCTTTCCAGTTTACAGAATCAAGACCCAGGAGATACATGTACAAAAACTAAAATACTGGTACACATTTTATCTCCAAAATACTTCCAGGTGAATGCTGTTTTTTTTAAATTTCATTCTATCCTCATACGATAAATAAATAAAAAGGAATCGTACTGAGTCAGAATCGATAAAAAAAGAAGCATGCATTAAAAGAACATGTAGGCCATAGATCAAAATGATCAAAATGATCATCTCTTTAGTATCCAACTAATATGTATGCTTGCAAATATCCTGTATGTATGGTGGGAGTGCTCTGGTGGTTCTTTTTTGTTGTGCTATTTTTCACGACTGCAAATAAGCATTTTCAAAGGAAAAAAATATCTCTTTAATTATCAACCTCCCCCTCTAAAAATATTAATTAAAACAAGTGAATGAGTAAATTACGCAATGCGTAATAAATGTCCCCGCCGGAAGTGCAGATCTGTGGAAATTAACTAGCCTGAACCTTAAAACTTCAGTGAAAAACTTTAGTGAATGAAATAATAATGTTACTGCATGCAAAAGAAGAGAATACCAACAATGCATGTATACAACTGAAATATAAAACATGAAAACATTATGAACCTTCAGCCATTTTGAATAAATTTGCATAAATTTGCATGAATAATGAATTTCAAAATTCTGTGTAGAAGTTTGGAAGCCCCCACCCAGCCCTATCAGATAAAACAATCGGAATCAAAATCTGATGTGAAATAGAGGAGAAGTAGCATTTTTCGTCAATTTTGAATAAATTTGCATAAATTTGCATAATTAATGAATTTCAAAATTCTGTGTAGAAGTTTGGAAGCCCCCACCCAGCCCTATCAGATAAAACAATCGGAATCAAAATCCGATGTGAAATAGAGGAGAAGTAGCATTTTTCGTCAATTTTGAATAAATTTGCATAAATTTGCATAATTAATGAATTTCAAAATTCTGTGTAGAAGTTTGGAAGCCCCCACCCAGCCCTATCAGATAAAACAATCGGAATCAAAATCCGATGTGAAATAGAAGAGAAGTAGCATTTTTCGTCAATTTTGAATAAATTTGCATAAATTTGCATAATTAATGAATTTCAAAATTCTGTGTAGAAGTTTGGAAGCCCCCACCCAGCCCTATCAGATAAAACAATCGGAATTAAAATCCGATGTGAAATAGAGGAGAAGTAGCATTTTTCGTCAATTTTGAATAAATTTGAATAAATTTGCATAATTAATGAATTTCAAAATTCTTTGTAGAAGTTTGGAAGCCCCCACCCAGCCCTATCAGATAAAACAATCGGAATCAAAATCCGATGTGAAATAGAGGAGAAGTAGCATTTTTCGTCAATTTTGAATAAATTTGCATAAATTTGCATAATTAATGAATTTCAAAATTCTGTGTAGAAGTTTGGAAGCCCCCACCCAGCCCTATCAGATAAAACAATCGGAATCAAAATCCGATGTGAAATAGAGGAGAAGTAGCATTTTTCGTCGATTTTGAATAAATTTGCATAAATTTGCATAATTAATGAATTTCAAAATTCTGTGTAGAAGTTTGGAAGCCCCCACCCAGCCCTATCAGATAAAACAATCGGAATCAAAATCGGCCAAGAAATGACGGAGAAGTAGCATTTTCTAACATTTGAGCACACACGGACAGACGGACGGACGGACGGACACACACACACACACACACACACACACACACACGTACGGAGCCCGTTTCATAGTCCCCTCGCGAACTTCGTTCGGCGGGGACAATTAAGAAATATTCTGGACCTTATCACTACAAATATTTATACATGCTCAGGACTACTAACTCAGATTTCTTCAATCTCAAGAAAATATTGCAAGAACCATTTTGATTGCTCACTGTATGTAAAGTAATTTAATATTTCTCTGAACCTACCCAAAGTATTTCTCTGCCACAGCAAGCAGCCATCTCATAAACTCTACATTTGTCTTACACCCGGACTTTTCCTTTATGAGACTCCATCTTGGATAGTCCTTGGCTCCCAAGAAGACATGGACTCCATGTTTTTCCTTCTGGTCCTCAGATCTGATCCGTTTCTCGGGTACCTTCTTGGTCTTAGACTGAGGCATCTTAGACTGAGGCATCTTGATTAACTGAATTCCTGATGATATATCTAGGAAAGTAAGGAAAATAGAACAGTATTGAATGATTTTATTTGAATTGTAAAAAAAAAAAAGGCAAGGGGGAAGGGGTTGTACAGTGACCCCCCCCCCCCCCATTTTTTTAAAAAGATGCCCTCTTTAAAATGTTGATAAAAACTTTATTTGTGGGGGGGGGGGGGGGGGAGAGGAAGAAAAGAAACAACAAACAAGAGTGAGTAACATGCAGACTACTGCCCTGTTAAATAAATCTTCTGAAGGTTCTGAACTTCTGACAACAGGTCGTGCTTGCAGGATGCTTTTGTTGGGTTCCAGGGCATTTTAATCTGCATTTTCACAACTGTTTATAGTAAAAGCCTGGCCAAATACTGTATAAGTGGTTATTTTCGCGGTGGTTTTATTTTCGCGATTTTCGCGAGTCGGTCCTCGCGAAAATTTCCACTTCAATATATGGCTGTTTATAGTAACAAAAACATCCCCAAAATCGCGAAATTAAACCCTCGCAAATTTCCCTACCTAGTCCAAAATCGCGAAAATATCTGTACGCGAAAAAAACAGCTTGTACAGTATTCCGGCCACCAGGTTTCTATGACCAACATATCTTGAAGCCATAATATGAATAGCTCAGTGGCACTCAGATGTGATCAGACTAGTACTGCTTCTGTTTGAGGAGAATGTAATCCTCAGCCTTCAATGCCTCAATTGAAATATTCTTGCTTGACAGCACAATACAGAGTGGGATCTTAATGTTAAAGAGAAAAACTATCACTGTTGTCATGGTCCTTACAACAATGCTTGAAGTTGAATGAAAATACCAAATCTATCTTTGAAGGAGAAGAAAAAAACAAATGCAAAACAAAATGCTTGCATCCTGCCAGATGCAGATCTGGGCCCCGTTGCATAAAACTTACCATTAACGGTAACTTTGCCATCAATGGTAACTCCCATGGAAACCTTGATTTTGATTGGCTATTGAGTGGTGTTACCATGGTAGTTACCATTGACAGCAGAGTTACCGTTAATGGTAAGTTTTATGCAACGGGGCCATGACCTTGGTTTAAATTTTGATCAGCTTTTGATGACTACTTTCATCAGTGTTGTCACTATGGTGGTCGGCGCCGGTCTCAACCTTCCACCGCTCGAAATATCCGACGGCACTCAATGCAACAGTGAATGTTGGACACAGTCCTAGCCACACAGGCTTGATGTCTTATAAAAATTTGACACTGAACATCAAGCCACACAGGGGAGGCAATGTCCCGTACGGAGAGACAAGTAACAAAAAAATAAGTGGGCAAGATTCATCCATTTCCACGTACAGTGAACCTTGCAAACCACCCTCGGAGTTTGCTAAAATCTTCCTCTTTCAGCTCACCCGACCACTTCAACGACTGGATCATGAGAAACATGAAAAAAAAAAACAATTCATGGCGACAACGATATGGATTTACTTACCGTTCACGTGTAGCTTTCGCTGTGTGATTAGCATTACAAAGACGGCAAGATCGGCACGGAATGTGCGCTGTACATGAAGAAGTGCAATGCTGAGCGGTTCCGACGCGGCATGCTAAATTTATTTGTGTTGATTTTGTGATTGTTGATTTGTGTCTCGTACCGTCTCAGACAGCAGTATATACAGTACGCGTGCAAGATATTAGCACAATTAAATTTAGCATGCCGCGTCAGAACTGTTCAGCGTTGCACTGCCTTGTACTCCTTTCATCTACAGCACACATTCCGTGCCAATCTCGCAGTCTTTGAAATACTAATCGCACAGCGAAAGTAAGTAAATCCATATCGATGTCGCCATGAATTGTATTTTTTTCATGTTTCTCATGATCCAATCGTTGAAGTGGTCGGATGAGCTGAAAGAGGAAGATTTTAGCAAACTCCAAGGGTGGTTTGCAAGGTTCACCGTACATAGAAATGGATGAATCTTGCCCACTTATTTTTTTGTTACTTGTCTCTCCTTATGGGAGATTGCCTCCCCTGTGTGGCTTGATGATCAATGTCAAATTTTTATAAAACATCAAGCCCATGTGGCTATGCAGTCCCACATAGGCAAGGGCTTATGAGTGGGTGTTTGGGTAAATTGTGCCATGATTGATAAATTGGATAAGTTGAAGTCTGACCTGTTTACACATTTTGAATCTGGAATTTGTCATGTTTTTAGAACCCAAACACTAGTCTAAATTAAATAGGTTTAATTATGGACAGCTATCAGTATCAGACATGCCAGATGCAGACCAGGCAAAGGTGGAGAACAATAGGGCATTTGGGGGGGGGGGGGGAACAATAGCGCATTAGGGGTGGAGAACAATTACGGTTCTTCACAAGGCGACTGGGAAGGTATGTTTATGTTGTCATTGTGGCGAGTACCGCACCAGTCATTGCAGTGCCATTGTTGGTTCTGTAGTACATCAAACATGCACGCATGCACGCAATATCAATATACACGTCCACATTATGCAGAGCGGGCAGGTGCCCCGTCAACAACACATTGGATTGCCGCTGATTGCAGCTGATTTACGAACACTGCAATAAGCCATGTGGTACATAAATTATTCAAATTACTATCGATACAAAACGAGAATTCATAGATTTCAATCATTACATAATCCAGACACATTAACTTCGAACCTTACCTTCAAAAACATGAAATTACATCTTGCATTCAGGCTCACAGTATAGCAGCTCAAGGCGTCATTCAATGATGGATGATTTAATTCCACTAGATGGCGCTGTTCCAAAAAGTACCAAAGCTAGCTGCGCTGCTGGAGAATGAGAGAACAACATAACTTACTCTGAAAAAAAAAAGTATATATGCCTATTTAGCCTCGTCTGGGCTAAAAAAATCCCACTTTATTCAAAACTTATTTGAATAAACTGTTAAGCTATATTCTCTTCTCCCTAAGCATTCTCAGCTATTGTACGATTAAAAAAAAAATAGTTACCAGTTATTAGTTACCGTTATTTGCAAACTACATTTCAATCTAAAAATTGTCCTTTTTCAAAACTATGCAATATGTAATAAGTTCACGACAATTTCACGATTTTCTAGTTCTTTTCAGCTTCACAGTACGCT